>OX246746.1:35382535-35653061 GCA_945910005.1 Isoperla grammatica | reverse complement strand
TAGTTTGCTGACAAACTACGCGGAACTTTGTCAGTGCTTTTAATAAATTGTGCACGTGATCAAATATAGTTACAGAATTTCACGAGAAACTTTAGTTCTATGAATGTGATCATCGATCCAAATTGATAATTTTGTGAAAAGTAAAAAGTATGCAAACGAGTTTCGCTCCTGCCTTTGGTATTGCTTAATCTCAATATTTCATTTCATTGTCATTGTACAGTTCATATTAGTTTTTTACTGACACCACTCGTTGGCAAACATCCAGGGCAACTTTAGTATATGGAGAGGTTATGTTAAAGTTAAAAACTCATCTAAAAGAGATTCGATTTGCATCTGAAACAAAGAAACCAATCAAGCAAAATGTAATTCGAGGGAAAAGAAAAACAAACAATAATTGAAGTAGATGGCTATAAATTGAATAATACATTGTCTGTAAAGCGAGATCTTTCTATTTCATTGGTCTTCAGATAATTCGAAAGAGATTTTTCTCTCAACTATAACCTTCCCAGGATAAGGGGATAGTTGGGACTTCACACTTTAATATCTATAGAAATCCAAGCTGAATAATACTTGTCTTTATGTGATAATGTTGCAAACCAGTCAAGCGAAATTTATTGATCTCTGTTTTTTGTCAGTTCAGATATGGCTGCCACGAATTTGTACCAGTCTCGATTCTAAACATAGTTTCGCGATTGAGGCACTTCCACGTTCAGTAGTTTAGCAAGTGAGGCCAAACAAAGGTTATTTGTATTCTATAGCAATGTGTAAAGTATGTTCTTGGTAAACGAGGCTTGTGCTATTGACAGGTGTTATGTTATTTGCCCGCCAGGTAGAAGCACAGAACAGTGCACAGCTGTTCCAAATACTGTAATATACAACTTGTCGGTTGTAATAATACAAGACAGTGGCCTAAATTTGCAGCGACACGTAGGTAGTGCTGTTCGCAATGTTAAATTATACGACTAAAACAATATGACATTACCGATTAATTTGGTTACCTATAGATTTAAGTCATAATTAAGTCTAGTTTACTACATATGTTTTCAATACATTGACGCGTAATTGCTAGCCTTACACGTTTTAAAGTACGAAATAGCATTGAACAAAGCAGCCATCACCGCAGTATCACTACTTGCCGCTAGGAGCACTAGTGTTGCGTGTGTTTGCAAGAGCTTCGGATAGGCTAGAATGTTGGTGCGCGTTCAGTGATCTATTATCTTCTTTTTCTCGTTTTGCCTCCTCTAGTGCTGCTGCATTTTGTTATTAAAAACAAAAACATAATTAAAAATAGTTGTATTGTGAGCTTGTTTTTTTTTTAAATAACACATATTTATAATGATGGTAGTAATAATAATAATAATAATATTGATATTAATATTAATATTGATAATCTTGTCAAGATAATTTTTTTTATTTACGTGGTTTTAAGTATATCTCTTGTAATTTCATTTTATAATCATAATAATCATAATAATCATAATCATAATCATAATAAAAATCATAATCATTGTAAAAATCATAGTAATAATAATAATGATAATAATAATAATAATAATACTTTCATATTCATTTGGAATTATTAACTGGACACAGACAGAACTTCATGCCCTAGAAATTCTCACCCGCACAACATTTACCAAATACAGAAGTCATCACCCTAAGTCAGCAATAGAAAGAGTGACTCTACCTAGAGAAAAAGGGGGAAGAGGCTTGATTGATTTAAACAATATATATTATAAACAAATTGAAATTCTAAGAAAGTACTTTTATACAAACTGCCCACATTCACAACTTCATAGAGCTATAGTATCGGCAGACAAGTCGCTTTCTCCCCTCAATTTAAATGACGGAAATTTAAACTTGCTTCAAAAACTAAATTCTGACACAGCAAAAGAGATCAGAATATCAGAAAAGACGTTACAAAGCAGACATTATAAAGAACTTCTTAAGAATAACGTCGATAGGGTAGCATCGAACAAATGGTTAACGTCCGGGGACATTTTCAGCGAAACAGAGGGATTTATGATCGCTATTCAAGATAAAGTAATCAAGACTAACAATTACAAAAAATAAATACTGAAAGACGTCACAGTGGAAGATAAATGTAGAAAATGTAATATGAACGGCAAAACAATTGAACATATCGTATCTGGGTGCAAAATGCTTTGTCAAACAGATTATCTTCATAGGCATAACCAAGTTGCAAACATTGTACATCAAAAATTAGCCATGAAGTATAAACTTATAAACACAACCACTGCGTATTACAAATACAAGCCTGAAAAGGTATTAGATAGTAAAGACTACAAATTATATTACGACCGGGCAGTTATAACAGACCAAACCATACATCACAATAGACCGGGTATTATACTTATTGACAAGAAGAAACAAGAAACGATTTTAATTGATGTTGCCGTCCCTTTATGCCTCAATGTAGAGACAACTTGGCGGGAAAAGATAAACAGATATAAGGAATTATCCATTGAAATAAAAAGGTTGTGGAAGCAGAATAATGTAACTGTTATACCGTTAATTATATCAGCAAATGGCATTGTTCCACGTAAACTCCATGACAGTATTAAAGTTATTGGTCTCCAACCGAACATATACATCGAGATGCAAAAAGCAATTATTTTGAACACGTGTAGGATAGTGCGAAAATTTTTGAACTAAGAAGAATGAAGACTTCAAGAAGTTCTCCATCCCGATTCCCAATGGTGGTTTTCGTGGTTTCCACCGTACAAAGAGCGAATGCTGGGATGAGTACAAATCGGCCACGACCGTACATAGCATCCACAGTTCGGTTTGGAAAAAATAATGAGGACAATGATATATTAAGTAGTTCTAAGTAGATTTTAATAAGGTAAACACATGGAAATACTTGACATTTGTGTCCGTACAACATGTTTATGCCGGTTTTGACTGAGTTTGTATGTATTGCAACGATAAAATAATAATACTACTACTACTACTAATAATAATAATAATATTTTTTTTTTTTTTTTTTTTTTTTTTTTATTGATAACCATGTTCTGTACAATACAATCATTAAATAAACATTCGATATCCCACAAAGCTAAGTACATAGCTTGTCTGTGGGTTATATACCAATGAAAATAATAATATGGACTAAGTTACGGACAAAGATGAACATGCTGCGTAATGCAAATACAATATACAGAATACCTTACAATTCAAAACAAACAAACAATCACTAACTTATCTTTAACACCTACATATTACTACACACTGCAATTAACGAAGGCCTATACATGGCAAGGACAAAAACACCGACGATACTAATAATGAAAATATAATAAATTAAAGTGAATGTAACAAAAGAAACTCTTTTACTGATATTTTTACTTGATTCATTCTATCCGAATCTTTCAATTCAATTGGCAACATATTAAAACATTGAGGCACTTTTACATGCAATGATCTTTCACCATATTTATTTACAAAATTGGGAACTCTGTACACTTTGGAGGCTTTTGCTCTTGTACAAATGCTATGGTCAATTTCAATTTTGAATTCGTTAGTGAAATAGAATTTGATAATTAACTTATAGATGTACAAAAAATTTACAGGAAGCAAGTCTAATAATTTAAAAAGCTGATTTGAGGAACAATGGTCAATTATGTGATTTGGGAGTATGTGTTTAATCATCCTGATCTGTAAGCTAACAATTTGTTTAAGATACATATGAGAAGCATTTCCCCAGGCAATAATAATAATAATAATATTAATAATAATAATAATAATAATAATAATAATAATAATAATAATAATAATAATAATAATAATAATAATAACAATAATAATAATAATACCATCCCGATGGTGGTTTTCGTGGTTTCCACCGTACAAAGAGCGAATGCTGGGATGAGTACAAATCGGCCACGACCGTACATAGCATCCACAGTTCGGTTTGGAAAAAATAATGTGGACAATGATATATTAAGTAGTATAGCCAAATGTGGGCATTTGAGAAGCAGAAGAAGAAGAAGAAGAAGAAGAAGAAGAAGAAGAAGAAGAAGAAGAAGAAGAAGAAGAAGAAGAAGAAGAAGAAGAAGAAGAAGAAGAAGAAGAAGAAGAAGATATATTAAGTAGTTCTAAGTAGATTTTAATAAGGTAAACACATGGAAATACTTGACATTTGTGTCCGTACAACATGTTTATGCCGGTTTTGACCGAGTTTGTATGTATTGCAACAATAAAATAATAATAATAATAATAATAATAATAATAATAATAATAATAATAATAATAATAATAATAATAATAATAATAATAATAATAATAATAATAATAATAATAATAATAATAATAATAATAATAATAATAATAATAATAATAATAATAATAATAATAACAATAATAATAATAATACCAGTGTAGTTGTATCTAGGGAAACGCTTCGTGTGACGCGTTGATAAGCGAGCACGTATACACATACGAACATTCTGACCAAAATTTCTCAAAGTTATCGCCATTGTTCAATATAAGAATGTGCAATGTGCATGCTTATTAAAAAACAACAACTAACAACTTAACATAATAATGTGCATATCTTAATTGTTTCGTTGTCATAATTGTTATGTCTCACCATCGTTGAATATAGGGATGCGTGTGTGTGCAAAGCTTAGATTTTTGGTTGTCATAGATAGGCCTACTTGACTAATAGACAGCAATATACATGCAATTTGTACCTACAACACTTGTCGTATCGTACTGAAAGTAACATATTCGTGACGGGACGGATATTTACTATAAAAAAATGCTTATCTCATATGTTGCCACCATTTTATTTTGTAAACAGATTTCTAGTAACAGTGTTGTAAGTTGTAACTTGTAACTAGCTAACCAAGTAAATTAACTGATTTTGCCACAAAACAAATGGCTTTAAAACGGTTCAATGCACATCGAAGCACTCGGATGTTACACATTTCAACTTGACCGACCACTCCGTTCGACCGACTATGTAGTTGAACAAACCATTCATATCGCGAAACATACAAACAAAGAAAACAAAACGAGTGGCTTTAAAGTAGAATGAAAACGCTCGCTTAGCAAACTGTGACCGATATGTATTACAGAGGACATGTCTAGATGTTCCTGTATAGTCTGCATCGCAACCGCACCCTCGTTTATTGTGACCACTCGATAATTGATAGATCAAACCAAGTCTGGTTAGTCAATAATTTGTAGCAAGTGTTTTGCCGGCTTGTGGAACAACACGGGTCTGGCCGCTGTGAGTAGAGTGCAGACTGTAGAACCTTCATCCTCCGGCTGTAATTAGCTTCACTACTGCAGAGACACGCAAGAGTTACACGTGAAGAGATTCGAACAATCACATGTAGTGATATCGGTGTTCGGGACGAGAAGAGCTGCATTTGCGTGTTTCTCTTTCTAGATTTTTTATTATTTATACATAGAAAACTTACATGAAATTAAATTAGTTCTAGGCCAATAATCCAAATATCCACAAAACAAGTTCGTTTTACAGTTTTTCTATGTAATCGCGTTTGTTTGATTTCAATGCAATATAAACAAATCCAGTATAATAATCAACTGTGTTGTGTGATTTTAAGATGATGATATATGTTGATGATATTTGGGTCGTACGTCCCATAGTTTTGAAACTTTCATTGAGACGATCTTCATTTTAAGATCTTTTAGTTTAAGGTTACAATCAATACAATCATTAGTTTCATAATTTGTTTTCTTTTTTTTTAGCGGCGAACTAAAATATTTGTATGCCTACAAGAAAAGTTGCAACATATAATTGCAAAAGCTACTTTTATCATTATACAGAGGTCCGTTAAGTGTTCTTTGAATTGTTTATTTTCTCGTAATCTGTAACAACACACACGTAATTGCAGCTTGCTTGGTCACTAAAACATGTCAAGGACTCATCTCAACTGTAAGTTGTGACGTCAATTTGGATGAAGACAAGACCGTTTGTATCAACACATTGATTTTACTGTCTGCCTACAGTTTCTTGGCCTTGACACAGTTGGCAATCCTTGGTACGTGTCACCATCCAATATCTGTGTACATTTGTTATTACATTAGAATTACCCTCTTTGAGATCAAATGGAATAAAAACGTAAATTTTATTATTCCCTTGCATATAAAAGTATGTTTGCCATTGTCAACGCTTTCTGAATTCCCAGACGTGAGCAGTAAATATGAATAGTGCAAATGAGTAGGATGCATGTTACATAAATAAAGTGTTTGCACTTTGATTCGGCATTCTGTGATCACGGGATATTGTGATATGCTGACGATTGTAAGTTAATGTGCAGTATTAATACCGTTAGAGATGCCATTGAATTGCAACGTGCACTAGACCGGCTATCTGAATGGTGTGATATGTGGGGCCTTAAGCCCAACGTAACTAAGTGCGGTGTGCTGTCTATTTCATGGAAGAGAAATCAAATTGTGTTTGATTATATGCTATCCGGTAACTTACTGACAAGGCTGCACAAAGTTAATGACCTATATGAGAAGTTTCTATTTCTAGATCATACAGTCAAGATTAAAAGTAAAGCAATGCAAATGCTGGGCATGCTGTATAGGCATACCAACATCAATTGCCCGAAGGCGCTGAAGTTGTATTTCACATCACTAGTTCTTCCTATCGTGGAATATGGAGTCCCTATATGGAGTTCAGCAGCACCGACTAATTTAAATCTTTTAAACAGTGTTGTTTCTTTCTTTTGTTATATAGTGCGCAAAAGAGTGCTGGGTCTTAATCATCTCTCAAATAGTAATATTTTACTTGAACTGGGAATTGGCACAATAGAACAGCGCAGACTGAAGTCTGATCTTATTTTGTTACACAAAATTTTTAATGGTCACGTGCAATGCGAACACATCCTACAATACCTGGGTGTGCGGGTACCATCCAGGAGGACTCGGCAGTGTAATTTATTTCACATATGTACTCCACGAACTGAAATAGAACGCCGATCGTTCCTCACACGGGCCACTATGCTTTACAAAACTCGCTGCCTTCGGACGTTGATATCTCTTTTCCACTACGGCCATTCATTAAATCCTTCATGCCTCATCTTAATAGAAATTAATTACATCATATGTTGTTTCTTCTTTACACTATGTACTACACTGCACTATTGTCTAATGCAGCTTCTTCGTTCCTGTTTTTTGTTTTTATTGTATTATTTTGGATCAAGTCTTATATGTGTATAAATATATTATTGCCTGTGTTTTAAACACTCTTTTACCATGTTTTAAACTTCATTGTGCGCATTGTCTCTTTCACTGGCATTTTTTGTTTGTTTTCGTTATTGTACTTATTTTATGTAGTATTGTGACGAACACATGTGTAATGTGTGTTCTTTGTGCTTGTTTCTGTGTTTTAATTGTTATGTTTATTATTTCACGCCAAACGGCAGAATACGCTGTATGTGAAATATTGAATACATAAATAAAAATAAATAAAATTGCTCAGATTGATTGATGTTGAAACGAAATGTAGACCCTAAATAAAGAAGTATAAATGAAGTCGTAAAGTGTTATAATATGCATTCGAAACTTTACGCTACATTTTTAAGTGAAATCATTTCTTTCTCTGGTACTTCTTTAGGCATGCATGCAGGCTCTCGTGGAATTTATGCAGTGAACAAAAAGGGATCAGTTTCCGTTTCTCGAGAAAAAAAATGATTTAGTTCCAGTTGCACAAAAAGAAAAGGAACCACTTGAAACCATAGCACGGCCGTATATAGTTGAATGAATAATATATTTGACACCATTTTGTTATATTGTAGTTTGAAGATTTATTTACAGACACTAGTACCTAAGTGTGATATCAAATAAGTTGAAATTAGTAAAGCTAAATATTGTAAAATAAATCATAACGTTTATGTTCTTTTATAATTTCATAACCGATTTTGACCGAGTTATTAGGCCAATACAATACAATAGTATGTGAACTACGGTAGCCCGATACCCAAACCAATTAGCTAACCAAGAGGCAACAGAGAACTCATATTAACACTAACACTAATAATAACACTTACAATACAATACAATAGTATGTGAACTACGGTAGCCCGACACCCACACCAATTAGCTAACCAAGAGGCAACAGAGAACTAATATTAACACTAACACTAATAATAACACTAACAATACAATACAATAGTATGTGAACTACGGTAGCCCGACACCCACACCAATTAGCTAACCACGAGGCAACAGAAAACTAATATTAACACTAACACTAATAATAACACTAACAATACAATACAATAGTATGTGAACTACGGTAGCCCGACACCCACACCAATTAGCTAACCACGAGGCAACAGAGAACGAATATTAACACTAACACTAATAATAACACTAACAATACAATACAATAGTATGTGAACTACGGTAGCCCGACACCCACACCAATTAGCTAACCACGAGGCAACTGAGAACTAATATTAACACTAACACTAATAATAACACTAACAATACAATACAATAGTATGTGAACTACGGTAGCCCGACACCCACACCAATTAGCTAACCACGAGGCAACTGAGAACTAATATTAACACTAACACTAATAATAACACTAACAATACAATACAATAGTATGTGAACTACGGTAGCCCGACACCCACACCAATTAGCTAACCACGAGGCAACTGAGACCTAATATTAACACTAACACTAATAATAACACTAACAATACAATACAATAGTACATGAACTACGGTAGCCCGACACCCACACCAATTAGCTAACCACGAGGCAACTGAACACTAACAGTATAATAATACTAATTGTTAGTTTGATGATCATGTGATCAACAAGCCACACGTATTGCAGAGAGTTAGGGTGTTCATGTCTCCGTGGAGAAGGATAAGCGTCCTGTTACATATGTTTTCATCATTCCAGCTGTTCAACCTCAAGATATCTTGAGTAGTCATTAGGCCGTTTGTCTGATATTACAGGTATGTGGTATGTATTTATAATCTGCTTCATTGATGTGTTTGAAAGGGCTTAACATTTTAGATTTAGATTGACGGGAAGACCGAGTTCTATTATTGGTAGTCACAAAGTGTGTGTAATCGTTCATGCACTATATAATGCATGGTATTATGTAAGTTAAACTGTAAAATATGAAATAATAATGTGAATTGCGACGATATAACGCGTCTGTTTCTTCAAAAGCCATATTCAAATAGTCAATACCGTTGCAGATTGCTTTGCTGCGGGTCAGCTACAACGATCGCTTTTGACACAGGATTGCTTTTTGCCCCGAGTCCCCGCACACATATAGTGATACGTTTACTGCAGTACAATATTTACACTCCATTTGGTTTCCAAAACAGTTTGAAAGGGATTTCCGCTTTTCAGTTACATCATTAATATGGGATCAGCATTGACTTTCAAGACTCACTTGAATTCGTTTGTTTCAATAATTGAAACCAACCACGAGTGCATTTAATAAGTCCTCCATATTCGCATGCGTTACATTTGACCTAAAACTTCAGAGAAGTATTCCAAGTTTCAAGGTGAATATCTCCACTCTTTTCATACGGACGCAATTAAAATTCATATTTGAATCTAAAAGTGTTCTGAATTCCTACCTTCAGTGCTATTCAAATGTTGGATTTGAAAATGCTTGTGCACATGAGCTATGGTGCAATAGTACTGCCCTAGATAATAGGTTGCATATAGATTGCCTTTTTAAAACGTATAATATAATACGTCTCTCTTGGGCTTGAGTGTTTGCTTGAGCTAAATTGCTTGGATGGTTGTGGATCCCGTAGACGCTGTTGTTGATGCCATCCACCGACCTCTCATCAGGCAGAGAATGCAAAGTGCAGCGTTCTGAATCTATAGTGCTTCCAACGCTTCTATGGCCATATGAATGGTTTGTTCAACTACATAGTCGTCTATAGTGCTTCCAACGCTTCTATGGCCATATGAATGGTTTGTTCAACTACATAGTCGTCTATAGTGCTTCCAACGCTTCTATGGCCATATGAATGGTTTGTTCAACTACATAGTCGTCTATAGTGCTTCCAACGCTTCTATGGCCATATGGATGGTTTGTTCAACTACATAGTTGTCTATAGTGCTTCCAACGCTTCTATGGCCATATGAATGGTTTGTTCAACTACATAGTCGTCTATAGTGCTTCCAACGCTTCTATGGCCATATGGATGGTTTGTTCAACTACATAGTTGTCTATAGTGCTTCCAACGCTTCTATGGCCATATGAATGGTTTGTTCAACTACATAGTCGTCTATAGTGCTTCCAACGCCTCTTTGGCCATATGAATGGTTTGTTCAACTACATAGTTGTCTATAGTGCTTCCAACGCTTCTATGGCCATATGAATGGTTTGTTCAACTACATAGTCGTCTATAGTGCTTCCAACGCCTCTTTAGCCATATGAATGGTTTGTTCAACTACATGGTTGTCTATAGTGCTTCCAACGCTTCTATGGCCATATGAATGGTTTGTTCACCTACATAGTCGTCTATAGTGCTTCCAACGCTTCTATGGCCATATGAATGGTTTGTTCAACTACATAGTCGTCTATAGTGCTTCCAACGCTTCTATGGCCATATGAATGGTTTGTTCAACTACATAGTTGTATATAGTGCTTCCAACGCTTCTATGGCCATATGAATGGTTTGTTCAACTACATAGTCGTCTATAGTGCTTCCAACGCTTCTATGGCCATATGAATGGTTTGTTCAACTACATAGTCGTCTATAGTGCTTCCAACGCTTCTATGGCCATATGAATGGTTTGTTCAACTACATAGTCGTCTATAGTGCTTCCAACGCTTCTATGGCCATATGAATGGTTTGTTCAACTACATAGTCGTCTATAGTGCTTCCAACGCTTCTATGGCCATATGAATAGTTTGTTCAACTACATAGTCGTCTATAGTGCTTCCAACGCCTCTATGGCCATATGAATGGTTTGTTCAACTACATAGTCGTCTATAGTGCTTCCAACGCTTCTATGGCCATATGAATGGTTTGTTCAACTACATAGTCGTCTATAGTGCTTCCAACGCTTCTATGGCCATATGAATGGTTTGTTCAACTACATAGTCGTCTATAGTGCTTCCAACGCTTCTATGGCCATATGAATGGTTTGTTCAACTACATAGTCGTCTATAGTGCTTCCAACGCTTCTATGGCCATATGAATGGTTTGTTCAACTACATAGTCGTCTATAGTGCTTCCAACGCTTCTATGGCCATATGAATGGTTTGTTCAACTACATAGTCGTCTATAGTGCTTCCAACGCTTCTATGGCTATATGAATGGTTTGTTCAACTACATAGTCGTCTATAGTGCTTCCAACGCTTCTATGGCCATATGAATGGTTTGTTCAACTACATAGTCGTCTATAGTGCTTCCAACGCTTCTATGGCCATATGAATGGTTTGTTCAACTACATAGTCGTCTATAGTGCTTCCAACGCCTCTATGGCCATATGAATGGTTTGTTCAACTACATGGTTGTCTATAGTGCTTCCAACGCCTCTTTGGCCATATGAATGGTTTGTTCAACTAAATGGTTGTCTATAGTGCTTCCAACGCTTCTATGGCCATATGAATGGTTTGTTCAACTACATAGTCGTCTATAGTGCTTCCAACGCTTCTATGGCTATATGAATGGTTTGTTCAACTACATAGTCGTCTATAGTGCTTCCAACGCTTCTATGGCCATATGGATGGTTTGTTCAACTACATAGTCGTCTATAGTGCTTCCAACGCTTCTATGGCTATATGAATGGTTTGTTCAACTACATAGTCGTCTATAGTGCTTCCAACGCTTCTATGGCCATATGAATGGTTTGTTCAACTACATAGTTGTATATAGTGCTTCCAACGCTTCTATGGCCATATGAATGGTTTGTTCAACTACATAGTCGTCTATAGTGCTTCCAACGCTTCTATGGCCATATGAATGGTTTGTTCAACTACATAGTTGTCTATAGTGCTTCCAACGCTTCTATGGCCATATGAATGGTTTGTTCAACTACATAGTCGTCTATAGTGCTTCCAACGCTTCTATGGCCATATGAATGGTTTGTTCAACTACATAGTCGTCTATAGTGCTTCCAACGCTTCTATGGCCATATGGATGGTTTGTTCAACTACATAGTTGTCTATAGTGCTTCCAACGCTTCTATGGCTATATGAATGGTTTGTTCAACTACAAAGTCTGCACCATCCGCTTTATATATTTATATAAACCAATGATTGGAATATGTACTCTTGCTGAGAAATATAAAACTAGGGAGTATACTTACTATTTTTTAGCGACACTTGTTCAGATTTGTTCGTAAGTTTCTCGTTGAGTGAATCTAGTATCGACGAGCTTCAATTGTCTTCGTTTACTTCGTTATCATATTGCCTACTTCAACATTTAAACACTTGGTCCGGGGTGGAGGGGATATTTAAATAAGCTTGGTATATATTATTGGCTTCGCTTAACGCGCTCTTACTTCAACGCAGGTGTAGGAGCTTGTTCTTTATAGCTTGAAATACGCAAAGCCTGGGCCATAGACAACCCGCTCTGTAGTAGCTACCATGGTCTAGGAGTCAAGGTCACGTGGATCGCTAATGGGTTGTATGACGTCGTGGACTAGCCCGAAGAGAGGTCCATTAAGTTGTAACCACCCATTACAGCACAAACGATGAAACCAATCGCATTCGTTAGTGCTACGTTTGTGCTGGCTTATGCCGCAAACAGCATCGTTTGTGCTGTTACTGTTAAAAAATTACAGACACTTGAAAATGGGTGGTTACAACTTAATGCCTAACCACCCATTCTTCTGATCGACTTGAAACTTTGCAAGCGGTTTGTGCTACGTTTGTGCTGTTTTGTGCCGCAAACCGCATCGTTTGTGCTGTTACCGTTATAAAGTTACAGCCCCTTGAATGTGGGTGGTTACAACTTAATGCCTAACCACCCATTCCTCTGATCGACTTGCAACTGTGCAAGCGGTTAGTGCTACGTTTGTGCTGGTTTGTGCCGCAAACCGCATCGTTTGTGCTGTTACCGTTAAAAAGTTACATACACTTGAAAGTGGGTGGTTACAACTTAATGCCTAACCACCCACTCTTCTGATCGACTTTTAACTTCTCAAGCGGTTAGTGCTACGTTTGTGCTGGTTTGTGCCGCAAACCGCATCGTTTGTGCTGTAACCGTTCAAAAGATACAGCCACTTGAATGTGGGTGGTGACAACTTAATGTTTTAAAATCCGTAAATTTATTCTCATCTAATACAATGCTTTATCTTGGTTAGTGCTACGTTTGTGCTGGTTTGTGCCGCAACCCGCATCGTTTGTGCTGCTGCCGTTAAAAAGTTACACACACTTGAATGTGGGTGGTTACAACTTAATGCCCAACCACCCACTATTCTGATCGACTTGAAAGTTTGCCAACGGTTAGTGCTACGTTTGTGCTGGTTTGTGCCGCAAACCGCATCGTTTGTGCTGATACCGTTAAAAAGTTACAGCCACTTAAAAGTGGGTGGTTACAACTTAATGCCTAACCACCCATTCTTCTGATCGACTTGCAACTGTGCAAGCGGTTAGTGCTACGTTTGTGCTGGTTTGTGCTGCAAACCGCATCGTTTGTGCTGCTACAGTTAAAAAGTTACATCTACTTGAAAGTGGGTGGTTACAACTTAATGCCTAACCACCCATTCTTCTGATCGACTTGCAACTGTGCAAGCGGTTAGTGCTACGTTTGTGCTGCTACCGTTAAAAAGTTACAGCCACTTGAAAGTGGGTGGTTACAACTTAATGCCTAACCACCCATTCCTCTGATCGACTTGCAACTGTGCAAGCGGTTAGTGCTACGTTTGTGCTGGTTTGTGCCGCCAACCTAATTGTTTGTGCTGCTACCGTTAAAAAGTTACAGCCACTTGAAAGTGGGTGGTTACAACTTAATGCCTAACCACCCATTCCTCTGATCGACTTGCAACTGTGCAAGCGGTTAGTGCTACGTTTGTGCTGGTTTGTGCCGCCAACCTTATTGTTTGTGCTGCTACCGTTAAAAAGTTACAGCCACTTGAAAGTGGGTGGTTACAACTTAATGCCTAACCACCCATTCCTCTGATCGACTTGCAACTGTGCAAGCGGTTAGTGCTACGTTTGTGCTGGTTTGTGCCGCCAACCTTATTGTTTGTGCTGCTACCGTTAAAAAGTTACAGCCACTTGAAAATGGGTGGTTACAACTTAATGCCTAACCACCCATTCCTCTGATCGACTTGCAACTGTGCAAGCGGTTAGTGCTACGTTTGTGCTGGTTTGTGCCGCAAACCGCATCGTTTATGCTGCTACAGTTAAAAAGTTACATCTACTTGAAAGTGGGTGGTTACAACTTAATGCCTAACCACCCATTCCTCTGATCGACTTGCAACTGTGCAAGCGGTTAGTGCTACGTTTGTGCTGGTTTGTGCCGCCAACCTTATTGTTTGTGCTGCTACCGTTAAAAAGTTACATCCACTTGAAAGTGGGTGGTTACAACTTAATGCCTAACAACCCATTCATCTGATCGACTTGCAACTGTGCAAGCGGTTAGTGCTACGTTTGTGCTGGTTTGTGCCGCCAACAGCATTGTTTGTGCTTTTACCGTTAAAAAGTGACAGCCACTTGAAGTTGGTTGGTTATAATTTGGTGCCTAACCAGTTATTCTTCTAAACGACTTGCAACTGTGCAAGCGGCAACCATAAAAAAGATTAGTGAAAAATGGCAGCTTTAATTTTTTTATTAAAACTTTTATACAGATTACTACTTTTTTTTTATTTAGGTCCATCACAACATTTTCGACACGTGAAAAATTTTAAAGTTGTAACTTTAGCAGCTATTAGTAAAAATATGTATTCTTTGTTTGTGATCAAACGTTTTTCGTCGTGCACATGTCAAACGACTTGACGAATATGGTTGTTATGGTCTGTCAACACTCGTGACCACTAAGCTAGATGCTGTGTACGTGCAAAATAAGTCAAGATGGCAACCTACAAAAAATGAATGAGAGAAAAAGATTGAACTTTAATTAATTTTCGTATCGCACAGGTCAAACGGCTTGACAGCTTCGTCTGAAATTCTAAGTCCACACTTTTTACCACTTATCTAGATGCTGATAACATAATCAGCAAAATCGGTCTAGATGCCAACCTACACAAAATTAAGTAGTGAAAATATCATTTTTTATTTTTTTTTGATTAATTTTATTAACGGATTTAAATACTTTTTTTACATTTTCTTCCAGAATTACAATGTCGATACGTGATAAGAAAGTTGTAACTTGAACCGCCATTTTGTAAACAAAGTTTTGTTTGTTTTTGTGCAGACTTTAGTTCATCGCGCACAGTTCAAACGGCTTGACAGATTTTGTTAACATTTCCTGTCAATACTCGTGACCACTAAACTAGACGCTGTTAACATTACCAGCAAAATCCGTCAAGATACCAACCTTCATCAAAATAATTACTGAAACAAGTTCAATGTTTTATTTATTTACTATAATTAAAATTTAATAAAATATTTTTGTTTTCAGTAATTTTGTCAACAATAATAATGTCAATACATGACAAAAGTTTGGGAATTGTTTTGTTTACCGCCATCTTGTAACCAAATATTGGTCATTTAAGGCAATATATTTTGAAAATTTTAATTTTGTCGCGCAGTGATCAAACGGCTAACGGATGTAGTGACCACTAAAGTAGATGCTGTTAACATTACCAGCAAAATCCGTCAAGATGCCAAACTAAAAAATAATGATTCATTTCCATTGCAATTCATTGCCATTCATTACCGCTCTGTTGCCAGATGAGTGCTTTTATAAAATGTTTATTTTTTTTCGTAGGTTGGCATCTTGACGGATTTTGCTGGTTATATTAAAACAGCATCTAGTTTAGTAGTCACGAGTGTTGACAGCAAATTTCAACCAAATCCGTCAAGCCGTTTGTAATGTGCGTGACGAAAAAATTAAAATTTGCAAAATTATTCCCTAATCATACAATATTGGTTAACAGGAAAACAGTTCAAAAACTTTTGTAATGTGTTGATATCATTATTGTGCAAACCATTTAAAAAAAATTAATGAAATCCGGTGATAAGTTTTAATATAAATAAATAAAATTATACATTGAATTTGTTTCACTAATTAATTTTTGTATGTTGGCATCTTGACAGATTTTCCTGGTTATGTTGAGCATCTACTTTAGTGGTAACGAGTGTTGATTTAAATATCAACCAAATTCGTCAAGCCATTTGACTGTGCGTAACGAACAAAATTTTGCAAAAAAAAACAACAACATATATATTTTTTTTTAATTGTCGGGTATAGTTACAACTTTAAAATTTTTATCGTGTGTTGGAATTGTTATTCTGGACATAAATATAATAAAGTATTTAAATCCGGCTATAAGTTTTAATAAGAAAATTTAAATATGTTTCACTAACTAATTTTTTGTTGGTTGGTATCTTGAAGAATTTTTCTGATTAGGCCCTATATAAAAGCATCTAGTTTACTAGTCTTTAGTGTTGACTTAAAATTTCAGCCAAATCCGTCAAGCCGTTTGACCTGTGCGCAATGAACAAAAACAATTAAAACTCAATATTTTTCACTTATTAATTTTTTGTAGGTTGGCATCCTGACGGATTTTACTAGATATGTCAACAGCATTTAGTTTAGCGGTCACGAGTGTTGACTGAAAATGTCAACCAAATCCGTCAAGCCGTTTGGTCTGTGCGCGTCGAACAAAATTCTGTACACAAACACACAGACAAAGCGCCGATCGAGTTAAAATGAGATATTCACTCCGCTTATCTAACAATCGCTCATCTGGCAACCCAGGGCGTTTTCCTAGTTTAATGATATTGAAAGGAAAGTCACTTCTTTGTGCATGCTAATTTTAGTGTGTTCGCACATATCAGTACCTGCCAATGAGATGTTAATATTTGAATTACACATTACACTCACTTCATGATTTTATTCCTCAATACAGATTTAAAGCAGTTCAAGCTGCTGCCACAGTTCGGGGTTTGTGGCGGGAAGTTCGGTGGGGTGCAAAATCTGTAAACGATTAACTTAGTTTGAAGTCATACAGGCAATAAGGCATTTAATATAGCGTATAATATATAATAATATAATATCTCCCACAGAAAATAAGTACTTATAATTTTGTCAGAAGACAATTGATTGTTAATTGTTAATTAAATTCGGGGTATATTATAGTCGCTTGCCATAATTCAGCTGCTAAGTTTGCTTGATAAGTGGAAAATGATGTCGCTGACTTGTAATATTTGGAACGAAAACGCTTGTTTCGGGTCATCAAAATTAAATGTTCTATTTCTGATACTTCTTTGTCAAGCGACTGCGATCATAAAATGTGTACTTTTGTTATGTAAGTGCAAGAAATTGCAAAATCTGTTATTTAAGTGCAAAGATTGAGTAATACCTATACTAAAAGAAGGAAACACCAAAAAAAGGAAGTATCATGTTTTGTATTTACCGCGTTTTTGAGGTATGCAATTGGACTGAGCGGCACTTTGTTCTTTTTGGTGTTCGCTTACTCAGCCGACTCAGTATTCTGAATAAAGGAACACCTTGCTTACTATCAGTGAACTAAACAGCTTTATACTAGAACACTACGCTTGCTCAGCAGACTCAGCTGCTGAATTGTGGCACGCGACTTATATCTTGTTTACCTAACCGTAAGTAGATTCAACTACAAAACTATGAATATAAAAAACAAGTTAGGAATATGTATCGAGATAGTATTTTTGTGACATAACTTTTTGTCTAGTAACGTAAAGAATATTGTGTATTATAAAAATAATTCGTGTAATACATACAATAATGTAGATGTCTGATTTTGGTTTCTTAACGTTGCTATAATACTTGCTGTGCTACAAACGACTTTCATGTCGAGTTCATTTTTGTATGCATTTCACGTTACTTATGTGTTTCAATTACGTTCATACACCACAATGATTGTGTCAATTACGAAATTCGAAGATGTATGATGTAACTGTACTGCAAAATGATTTGGACAACATACGATTGTGGTGTCATGTCAATTACATGTCATTGAATGAGAAAAAAATTTCACTACAAGTGTATTTAAAAATCAAAACAACTTAATTATTTTGATTTTCACATTAAAATACTAAAGTAAAAACTGTGAAATGTATAACCTTTTGGGAATAACTGTTGCTCACGACTTAAAATGGAACATTTGAACGGAAATAGTCAGAAACAAGGCTGCAAAACTCCTAGGGTTCGTTTCTAGAACCTTGTACAGTGCCAGGCCAAAGGTTAAGCAAGCTGTGTACATATTTCTGTTTGTCAGTATTAGTGTATGGATGTCCTGCGTGGAATCCTATACCACTAAGTGTAATATACAGAAACTTGAGAGCATTCAGAACAGAGCCACGAAATTTATTACTCGAAGACATGAATGTGACAGTAAAGAAATAAATAGAATATGCAACGTACTGTCGCTTGAAAATAACTTTGTTAAAATAGATATTATATACCTAAAAAAAAATATACTATAATTTGGTAGGCCTAGATCGTTACATAGAATTCAGCTAAATTACCGCTCAGCAAGGTACGGAAAAGGGGTCATATTGTGCCCTCCTTTTGCTCGGACTTCTTACTACCAAAATGAGTTCTACTGTAGAGCAGCAAACGTGTACAATAAGTTAAATTCAAACGTAAAACTCCTAGAGATAAAATCATAAAAAAAGAACAGAGTCATTGCCTTATAGCCCGGTAAACGACACTTGTATATAGGCCCAAGAACATACACAAATAAAGAACACACGCACTAACATACATGCACACATAGACCAATACAAGCACATGCACACACAAGCCGAGGCCTTCGTGATGTACAGGCCTGCACCTGGCTCTCGATCACCGCTGTGACGTCACGCAAGTAGGCGGATGGCTCGGCTCTCCGCTCTATGAAAAGCATTGCGCGCTACTTAACATATCCCAATTTTATTTGTTTTCTCGACATTCCCGACCGTCTGATGCATGATGCATTTAAGTACTAGACAGTATAATATTCTGCACCGTCTGAAATATGTTTGCACTTTCTGTGTAGCAAGAAATGGGATTAAAATTCCTTTCAAAGTCCAAATTGACATTTGCATTGTCTTTGAATGGTCCATTGACGACTTATTTACGTATCCAAGAAATAGCTATTTCCGTCTGAGCTACAATATGGGTTACTAAGGTAGGTATACAGAACAGTTTCAATCAAGTCACGTCTTTACCTAATAGTCTAGACAACATGTTACATTCGAGCCGAGTTTTGTGCGGGTGTGTACAGTGTGTGTTTGTATGGAAAAAGTAACATTTAAAACTTCGTGAAGTATGTGAAGTGTTATTTATAATCATGTTCAGTGATTATTCGTGATATCGTGTCTTCACAGTTACAATCCCGTTAATATTTTTGTTTAAAATGACGTTTTATGGATATATTTTATTCCTATAAAATAAACTCTGAGGTTCGGTGGACAAAATGCCTCGCAAATGTTGCGTGCCGGGCTGTAAATCGAACTAAAGTACATCAACAGCACAAACAAGTAGTCCAAAAGGCTTTAAATAATTTATTTACACCAAAATCAACCAATTTAAGATATTAAATTATCAGTTGTAGAATCAAACATGATATACAATAACCAATACCATCCAAATAATTAAAAAGTAAGATGAATAATAAGAGATATAATTTACTATGATGCTATGATTCATAATTGTAATACAAAATAATCCAAGTTATCCACATTATTTCATAACCACATATTTCAATTATACGCTTTTTTCGAATAAATCGTATGTAAAATAGAAGTGTCATAAGCCTATGGGCTCAAAATTAGAAACGTCAATAGTTTATTTAGGTGCCAATTACGCAGTGAAATGATGTAAACACGGAACAAATTCGGTACCATCCGCACCGTAACTTTATCCTTTTCTTGGGACATGCATATGAGGGGGCAAAATAGTGAGTAACTTTGTTTTATAAGGCATATACTGTGTTGCGCGCCATGCTACGGCCGCTCGCCAGTCCGCCTATGCTCGTGACGTCACGCCAAGTAGTTGCAGGCCTGGAGAGCGAAGCGATATATCTAGACGGCCTTGCACAAGCACATGCACACTTACACATACACGACTGACATAACTGGATCTGTTCAGAATTGTTTATCACGTCAAAAACTAGAACTGTAAATAAAAAATACCACTGTATTATCAAGCAACATTTAACACAAGTAAATGTGTTGTACATACAAACATCAACGTACATTAAAAATGTAGTATTATAAACTAATTTTTAGAACATGGTAGTTAGACACATGTAATGTGTAAATGGGGCTTGCTCTAACTGCTCACTACCATCAGTGTGCTTTGATTTATATATTGTACTACCATGTATGGTCATAGCTCATAACATGTTAAAAATAAATAAAACAAAACAAATAAATAATAATAATAATAATAATAATTATAATAATAATAATAATAATAATAATAATAATAATAATAATAATAATAATAATAATAATAATAATAATAATAATAATAATAATAATAATAATAATAATAATAATAATAATAATAATAATAATAATAATAATAAAAATAAATTAACCACCAACTTACCTTTGAATACAATAAGATACAATACCTGAAGATCAAAATTTTGCTAGGTGAAACCTGCATTATATTGCCACATTGCAAAATCGATGATGTGTTAAAAAACTGTTCTCACAAATTATCAAGTATTGTAATTGTTGTAGGCCTATCTAATATACATAGAAATAAAGCACCTATGCAAATACTTGCACCATCCTAATACATAAATAACACAACAGGTACCACAAACGAGACGGTTTGCGGCACAAACAAGCACAAACGAAGCACTAACCGCTTGCAAAGTTTCAAGTCGATCAGAAGAATGGGTTGTTAGGCATTAAGTTGTAACCACCCACATATAAGTGCCCGTAACTTTTTAACGGTAGCAGCACAAACGATGCGGTTGGCGGCACAAACCAGCACAAACGTAGCACTAACCACTTGCAAAGTTTCAAGTCGATCAGAAGAATGAGTGGTTAGGCATTAAGTTGTAACCACCCACTTTCAAGTGGCTGTAACTTTTTAACGGTAGCAGCACAAACGATGCGGTTTGCGGCACAAACCAGCACAAACGTAGCACTAACCGCTTGCAAAGTTTCAAGTCGATCAGAAGAATGGGTGGTTTGGCATTAAGTTGTAACCACCCACTTTCAAGTGGCTGTAACGTTTTAACGGTAGCAGCACAAACGATGCGGTTTGCGGCACAAACCAGCACAAACGTAGCACTAACTGCTTGCAAAGTTTCAAGTCGATCAGAAGAGTGGGTGGTTAGGCATTAAGTTGTAACCACCCACTTTCAAATGGCTGTAACTTTTTAACGGTAGCAGCACAAACGATGCGGTTTGCGGCACAAACCAGCACAAACGTAGCACTAACCGCTTGCACAGTTGCAAGTCGATTAGAAGAATGGGTGGTTAGGCATTAAGTTGTAACCACCCACATTCAAGTGGCTGTAACTTTTTAACAGTAGCAGCACAAACGATGCGGTTTGCGGCACAAACCAGCACAAACGTAGCACTAACGAATGCGATTGGTTAAATCGTTTGTGCTGTAATGGGTGGTTACAACTTAATGGACCTCCCGAAGAGTGTTGACCTTGAACTACTTATGTCGGAAAGCGTAGGCCTACGTCTAGGTAGCTCACTATCGATGTAGAGGTAGCTACAATGGTGACGAACATACTTGTTGTGTGTGAACGACTGAAACCAAACTACTCCTCGTTTACTGCGTAAATCACACAGTCTCAAATAGCAATACTTTTTTTTTATTATTTGCCTACGAGTATTACTTTTTCCACGGACTGTCAGTTTATGTTAAAATATTACTCATGTGTGATGTGCGTCAGCCTGACCACGAGGATTTTTCCCTTGCGCGGGATTCCCAAATTAAGTTTTCAGTTGGTTTTTCTGTAGACTTCATTAATTGTTATTATTAATTGTGTATTCTTGTCACGACAAAATGAAATTACAAGAGATATAAATCCATATCGATAAAAATACTAAATTTAAAAGTCTCTTGACAAGAGTCACTTCATATAACTTAATACTATTCATGTGTTCATAAATACTATGTTTGTATTTTGTGGTGAATTTATTTTTGGAATAAAATGATTATAAATTGAGAATCGAATTGAAAAAACACCCAGAGTAACTGTTTTAATAATATTACAGTATATCCCTGTGCTATACATGAACACATTTAAGATGAAATGATGTGATTAGCTGTATAGTAGTCAAAGTGCGCCAATATGAGCATAACTTGTCAACCACTTGTGCGGGGTGGACCGGAAGGGTCAACGTCCTATGCATGCAAGTCATATGTATATTTGGAGGGGGCGGAGTCACTCTGTATGTCTGGGCCCTGTGCTATACTGGTCGATGTCGGTCGGCGAGCCTCTTTAGCCCCTTTAGCCCCCTTGGCCCCCAGCGAACCGTGAACAAACCAGACACTAAATAAGATAATTTATTACTTCCATTCATGGATTCGGCGCGTTGGGTTTTCATGCGCAACTTGCTCTAAATCCATTAATCTAGACAGAAAAAGAACTAAAAGCAAATGGAAATCTAGACACAATGGGGTTGTTGTTAGTTTCACAATAAGATTAAGTGGCTCAATAGATTTTGTACGTAGCTGCAACTAAATATGTAAAGCTTCAATGAAAGTACGTATATGATTCATGAGGGACATGTAGGTGGTGTATCGATACACCAATAAGCCTGTGACTTATGGAAACCGTATTTCACACTAGTTCAACCTTCCACAGCATACCTGTACGTGCCATACAGTAATTAGCATACAAACTTGCCACAGCTGGGGATTGACCCAGAACTTCCGGCTGTACGTACCAGTGCTATACCTTGGCATTTGAGTTATTGCACTATTTTTGTAGTGGTTCTTTTGGATTTCTATTTTCTACATATCCCTTGAGTCGGGCTGTATGATTCAGCAGGGTTTAAGCTTAATGAATATTGTATACCTGTCTTGAAACAACCTTACCGATACGTTTGTCATAGGCGATTAACTCGTGGCCAATCAGCTGTCGGTATTTGTAATTGGAGCTCTCTGCTTGGCCACGAGTCATTAGTCCACGACGGAAGCATCTGTGAGGTTGTTTCGGGACAAGTATACCAATAAAAACGTGCCCCGACTCGTAATCTACCCCCACCTCCCAAGAGTAACAAATAGGCTAAAGTTAGCTCAGTTTCCTTCCCCTTTCATTATGCTTTATCATTTATGTTTGAACCAACCACACGCAACATATATGTGCTCAACATGTCTCGACAGAAACCCAGACCGTTCTTATAACTTATTGAAACAATAACTAATAACTACTGTTGGGTAGAACGGATTTTTTTAGTTCCGTTCCTCTAAAGGACAAACGAACGCCACAATTTTTTTTTTCTAGCCAGGAACAGTGGAACACCATAGTTCCAATTTTCCAGGAACTGTAATTTATTTTTACGTTTCTTTTATTTTAACTTTACTGTACAAACTTGAAGGAGGAACGAGCCAACACATAGTTTACCTCCAAATGACACAAACGAGCAATCTGATTGCATTGTTACACTCAGATTATTGAAACAATCATCCTAATTTTGATTCCTCCAAACCTCAACCATATTGTATGCGTTCTCTGCAAACCCTTGGTGTTATGTATAAAGCCAGATACTAAGCATCAACTCGCTTGGAAAGATCGAAAGGAAAATGGTTATTGAGGAAATGAACTCTCTAGAAACTTAGTTTCATTTTGAAAGGAACTTAGGAACGCATTAGTTCCTTGAGGAACTTGGAACTGGAAGTAGTTCCCTTTTCTTACAAGGAACAAGAACTGGAACTATAGGTCCATTTTGCTTACGAGCTTACCCAAGATGTTAATAACTTCCGACCTAGCAGAGACTCGGGCCGTCCAACTAGCTGCTAATATTGTTGCTGACTATTTACTTGAAGGTGACTCATTTATGACTCACTTTTTTTCTGACTTTCGTTTTGTAACTGACGTGAGAACATCATGCAGTCAACATTATCACCAGAAACATCCGTTCGTCATTTTAGACAGCTTGAAATATAATTGAGGTAGAGGTGTGAAATATTGTCATTGTTAACACTGTTCGTTTTATATTGCCTTTTAAAACGTATATATATAGAGTAAAAACATGGATCGGTTGTCTGTCTGCCTCGATATTCGCCACGATAGAGAGGCAATTGAATCCAAGCGGTGTATTTCAACGCTACTAATGGGATGATGTTATAGTGTGTTTACCGACTCTTTAATGAGGTTGCAAATATTGGTTTTACTGTAAAAAAAAAAAAAAAAAATGCAATACCAACAATGTAGATTGCACAGCGCTTTACAACAAATCCTCATTTACATACAGTACAAAGTGCATGAGAAACTACACTTTGCGTTGGAAACAATTGCGTCCAGAAGTAAGTCATTCGAATACCTACACCGACACTAACGGCCAGGAAAATTACTGTAATAAAATGAAATATAATTCAGATAAATTGATTTTAGGTCAGTATTCTTTCATGCTTGATGACGGAATAAAAGTGAAAGAAAATTTATTTCCTTCTCTGTCAAACGCGACCACGTTAAAATACGACAAAGTAAGGGCATTCAACATTCCTCCGGCTAAGGTTCATGGATCGAAACAAGATACTAGAACAGAGGAAACTTTTATCACGGCTGCATTGATTCATATATCAAATATAGATGGAGTATCACCTTTACGTGGCAACAAATGCTGTGAGCAGGCATCAGCCCCGGGGGACAATAATTAGTGTAGAATCAATTTATTATATTGAGAATCATGTTGAGAAAACCTTTCAGATATTCCTCAAAATTTTTATATAATGAAACGGAAGTCTTTTAAGTTCGAAAAATATACCTTTTATCAATACTCAAATCCATTTACTCTAATAAAAAAAAACTCCCGTCGGATCTCCCAAATTCACAATCACTTCACCAGAAAGAGTAGATTTAATTGCGTACAAGAACTGCGCGTTGTCAAAAAATTAACACAGAGGCACCCGGTATTTCTTGGTCCTAAACTATATAACTTACTTCCGTCTCACATCTCACTACTCAAAAAAAAATACTTTATATATTTACTGTATATATTTATATATACTGGTCTTACTGACCAGTCTTGAAAAAGCCACCAACATGGGTGGCGAAACGTCGAGTGAAAACTCTGTATCGACACGACGAAACAACCCAGAAGAAAATAATCTGTTCCCGAATTTCCATTTTGTTACTTTTTTACGCGTAGGTCCATCACGGCATTTTAAACATCCAAAATTAAAATTTCCATCTTTGAATAAAAATCTTAACCTAAATGTATCATAAAATCTAGTTTCTTTCAATACTACCAAGGAAAACTGTAATTAGCTTATGGTTATGTTAAGATGTTGAAGTAATGGTGTAGGGCCTAGTTGCCCGTGCGCGAAGAAGGTGTAGCAGGAGAGAGGTTCCAAGTGGTGACAAGACTCAAGACGGTGGACCGCAGGCAAAGATATTATGACCGCAGGGTTCCACGGAAACTGGGCTAATAGGATTACGCAGTATAGCTAAAGGGGGTCCAGCCTGATTGGAAACCATCAGGCATTGTCATGTGGGACTAGTCTTGTAATGAACTTAAGGGAGGAGTTGTTTAAGGTTTTCCAGGACCTCTGTCGAGGGCTTTAGAACAAAGGGAAATATGAAACATGTCAACGTTTCGTTTCAAAATCCACTTTTAATTTCCACAACATTGTACAAACCTTTTTCGAAATTCTATTGGTAATTTGTGGAATTTGTGTTCTTCCTCAAGCCCCTACTGTTTGCCCAATATTGTAGTAAACAATTATAACTGTTGACAGAAAGCTTTAAGATATTGGGACTGTAGAACTCGGATTAACGTTCCACGTTCGAATACAGTTAATCACAACTAACAATTCTAATGATACACTGTTTAAATCGTTTCAGACATTCTTCAGCTCTTATGAATGCATATTGGTGTTACTGCTTCAGTGCATCACTGTTTAAATCGTTTCAGACATTCTTTAGCTCTTATGAATGCATATTAGTGTTACTGCTTCAGTGCATCACTGTTTAAATCGTTTCAGACATTCTTTAGCTCTTATGAATGCATATTAGTGTTACTGCTTCAGTGCATCACTGTTTAAATCGTTTCAGACATTCTTCAGCTCTTATGAATGCATATTGGTGTTACTGCTTCAGTGCATCACTGTTTAAATCGTTTCAGACATTCTTTAGCTCTTATGAATGCATATTAGTGTTACTGCTTCAGTACATCACTGTTTAAATCGTTTCAGACATTCTTTAGCTCTTAGGAATGCATATTAGTGTTACTGCTTCAGTGTATCATTCTTATCATATTTCTATCTTACATATTGCGCGGTTATGGCTACTATTCTTCCTCCTGAACCATATGAAATACTGTGATAGCGTTTTGTCACATCAGCACATCATGTGCAGTAGTGGTATACCGGCATGTGCATAAAGGCTTTCGTGAAGCAATCCTGCACTAATAAGATACAAGACTGCCCAGAGCATGAAACGCATCTGTATGTAGCACACAGATATCATCCCATGGGTCGCGACCTGGTTGGAATGACGATACGGATTTTCCATAGTCCCCTACGATTTTTGAAGATGTGGTAGCCTCGGCTTGAAACTATTTGTTATCCGTTTTTATCTTGCGTGTTCGTGGCTTTCAATTTCAGCCGAGAAAACCCACGAGAAAGTGGATTTCATTTTGATTTCTAAAATATACCGGCGTAGTTTCAGGAAATTAAACGAATTGATGAAATTGGATTACTAAGATAGTTTGGACACATGACGCTTATGTTTTTAAAAAAGACTAACTACGATTGACGACTGAGAAAGTATGGTGAGCAATTATTACAACAATTGAAAAACGGCCGAGCAAAATATACGAACACTGTAATGGCTGGTCTGGTGCACTGTGGGAGTAAAAACTACAGTCGTTACCAATCATTTAATAATAAAATATTATTATTGAAAATAATACAGGAAATACTATTGACATATATCCTTCGGGATACATAGTGCCTAGTATATATATATCACGTGATATAATAAAGCGAACGGATTGGAACTTGCCGCGCTGAAAAATTGTAAAAGTTGGACATGTTTCTCAGCTCACGCTAGCGGCTTCTCAATCCCAGCACCAGAAACCTCTTACATTATCTCTCACAGTCACCTCTATCAGTTGGCTAGGATAGAGATTATAAAGCTTAGCTATGGACTACATTGCTTTAGTCTTATCTCGTGCTGGGTAAGCCCGTAGCTCGACTCAGGTCGTGATTCTCTGCAGACCAGGTTAACGATCTTCGCATGAAAAGGCAAAGCAATTACAACTGCTACAGAAGTAAGCGTGTGTTTTCAGTTTAAACTATGTACTTCAATGTGTAAAAGTGTACTTTGTAGTGCTAATAGGCGCTTCATGTATTACCTGAGCTCGTAACATGAGTTTATGTTAGTAAGGAGAGATCTACTTCAGACAGGCACGCAAATGGATACTAAGCTCCAGCGGTTGGTAACAAATCTAGCGGCTGGTAACAAATCTAGCGGCTGGTAACAAATCTAGCGGCTGCTAACAAATCTAGCGGCTGGTAACAAATCTAGCGGCTGCTAACAAATCTAGCGGCTGGTAACAAATCCAGCGGCTGGTAACAAATCCAGCGGCTAGTACAAAACTAGCGGCTGGTAACAAATCTAGCGGCTGTTAACAAATCTAGCAGCTGGTAACAAATCTAGCGGCTGGTAACAAATCTAGCGGCTGCTAACAAATCTAGCGGCTGGTAACAAATCTAGCGCGGCTGCTTACAAATCTAGCGCGGCTGCTAACAAATCTAGCGGCTGCTAACAAACTAGCCGCTGGTAACAAATCTAGCGGCTGCTAACAAATCTAGCGGCTGGTAACAAATCTAGCGGCTGGTAACAAATCTAGCGGCTGGTAACAAATCTAGCTGCTGGTAGGCCTAACAAATCTAGCAGCTGGTAATTAAACAAATTTGGTTACGTTAATAAACTAAGTGTTGTGTCATGATTTTAAATCTATATTTCAATAGTTTTGTTAGATGTTTTCCTCCTTTCAAATGAAGTTCCCAAGTTTTGTTCCCATGCACGTAGAACGATCCTACTATAGAGCAATAATATCGATGAAACCCAACGGCATTGCGCAGCCATCGTAGCATTGAACAAATTTGAGTAAGATTCCATATGAAAATCACAAATTCCCCTCCATTTCTATTCAAATACAATAAGAACATATTTTAAGAACAGCTGTTTCGTGCGTAAATATACACTGTCCTCCAATGATGTGAATTCTATCAGTTTCGTTGGTGGGAAAGAGATTAAATAAAATAAAAAATAAAATTAATTCGTATTTAGAGTCCATCCACTCAGTAACTATAGACTGATTTTCAGTGGGGGACTTTAATTTAAAGCGACTAAACCAACCCTGTAGGCTCTGAACACCATCGACGAGTGAGCGATCACCAATCAAGGATCAATATTTCAAATATGAAACATGTGAATCAGTGATTGGACAGTGCTAACACCTGCGGACAAATGCCAGAATCAACAAGACCGATTCAGAACAACTTTGAATTTATTGAGTGCTTCGTTGCTAGGACGGCTCCAAAGTCACCGTTTACTTGTTCGCATTAATTTAATTGGATCATTGCTGTAGCTTCATCAAAGATTACAAACTTTGCGTCATGCCTCGTTACATGCAAAGCGCTAGTTGTGACGACTTAGTGTGGGATGACCCATACTTTGGACTGCTATATATCTTGCTGACTTGTCCCGACCACAGGCGAATTGAGAGACTTTGCTTTCTAGTTGAGAAAAAGGTTTCTTTTGTGAGTTTAAAAATGATGTGAATGTGGTTATACGGGACAAAAAAGAGCATTGTGAGCGTTCAGTAACGAAAATGAACTAGAGAAGAAAAAGGAGTAAAATGTTTAAGTATAGGAGTTAGTAACGGTCACAATTAATTTTCATGTTCTTCAACCGGCATTACTCTTTAATTCGTTTTGTAAATCGTTGAAAGAAAGTGATGAAATTGCACTCTGATAAATAAGGTGTATGAACTGATGAATGTAGGAAATATAAACAATACATTCACTTTCGGTTTCCAAATCTTTTTGCACGTATAGTAATATTGTTTAAAATTAAAAATTACTCATCAATATGACAAAAATAAAACCCAACCTAATATTCGGATAAAATAAAGTATTGAGTAATTGCAATTGTTAGCAAACACCGGTGATGGACATGAATTATCTTAATTAAACCGAGTGATTAACCTCAAAGTGGTTTACATTAATTGCATCTTAACGTGAGTTGGGCAATAACGCTGGTAATTTTAACGCGTAAACGCATCAAGTAGCGACCACAGGTGAACTTTGTACTCGAGTTGGAACTCGAAGTTGCCCGGTTTCACGGTGCGAGTTGGCGTGCGAGTTGATAGAGCCAGTAGCTGGGAGCCAGCTACTTGCTTCGTGTAAACAGGTCGGCCGAGTTACTGACTGTGCGAGTTGGTCAGTAGCTCGCCTGGCGAGCTACTTCAAATATTTTTGTTTCGACTGGCCACTGGCCTTCCCCCACCACGGGGATGTTTTGGATCGGCCAGCCGCTGGCGCCATGTGAACGCACAGGTCAGTAACTGAGCGGACAGTAGACAGTAGCGCACGTTGTTTTGTTGATGTTTTTCGTGATGACTTATTATTATTATTATTATTATTATTATTATTATTATTATTATTATTATTATTATTATTATTATTATTCTTATTCTTATTATTCTTCTTCTTATTATTATTATTATTATTATTATTATTATTATTATTATTATTATTATTATTATCATTTTTATTATTAGTATTATTATTATTATTATTATGATTATTATTATTACTATTATTATTATTATTATTATTATTATTATTATTACTATTTTTATTATTATTATTATTATTATTATTATTATTATTATTATTATTATTATTATTATTATTATGTTATTTTCTTTCTTCTCTTCTCTCATTTGCACCATCGGGCTCCTCTTGAGCCAAGACGATGCGAGAGTGCACCCTAGGGTGGCGGCCGAAAGATGGTGGTGACAATGTAGCTCATAGGCTGAGGACCTTGCGCACGATATTAGTTGTGCCGAGGATTGCAGCCTTCTGCATGACACGCACGTGCTTGTCCTTCAGGTGGAGCTTCTCTTTCGCAGCTGACCACTCTTCGGTGACCAGACCGTTGACGGAGACGACGACAGGAACTATCTCAACGGACCTCAGCTTGTATATGTCCTTGAGTTCGACGGCGAGTGGTTGGTATTTACGCCTCTTCTCAGCTACTGTGTTGATCACATGGTTGTCTAGCGGGACGGCGATGTCGATAATGGTTGCTGTTTTAGCCTTCTTGTCAAACAAAACCAAGTCTGGCCGATTTGCCTCGACCGCTCTGTCCGTGACAATGGGTGAGTCCCACAGCATTATTATTTATTATTATTATTATTATTATTATTATTATTATTATTATTATTATTATTATTATTATTATTATTATTTTTGTTTTGGAATATGTCGTGAAGGTGGAGTGACGAACAGACGGCAAACTTTGTGCATTTGTACATTTGTACAGAGAACAAGAAAATTTGTGGAACGCGGTCCAGACTTTCTTTCTCCTGTTTGTCTTCTCCTGGATAGTGTTTAATAATTCCTCGTACAGCATCAACGAAAATGATCTTATTACTTTCCGTACTAGCACTCTACGCTCTTCAGACATCCTTGCAACTGACAGGGTCAGTTGAAGTCCGAGCAGAAGGCCAGCGACTGGCTTACTGGCATGCCAGTAACTCGCAACGTGTAAACAACTAGGGCCAGTTGAGTCTGAGCCCAGTAGCTTGCCCCTCAGTTAGAGGGCCAGCCACTGGCTTACTGGCATGCCAGTAACTCGCACCGTGAGAACCGGGCACGCGTAACTGGCCATGATCCGAATAGTGTAAACAAAGGACGGTTGACTTCTGTGATTATCGTGAAGTCATTTCATAACTAAAGCCGGATTCACACAAAGTCATACGGTTTTGAAATAGTCATATGGTATTGCAATAAGCTTTCAGCTCTGTTGCATTGATTCATGGTCGATGGCATCTCATCGGCTTGTTATAATCGAATAAGTGACGTTTCAACGCCTGATTGGTCCGTTACATGGATTATGGTTTAGCAATAATAGAGTTGAACATTTTTCAACTCGCTTGTGACTATGACTATTGCAATTGCAATAACGAGTCTGTGTGAACCATTGTAGGTACTCCTTATCTCCCAACTCAGCTTATAACTAAACCGTAATCCTTGCGATGTTGTGTGAACCCGGCATAAGCTTCAACCGACAAGTTTTTTATTACACTATTTGCTCAAATCAACTTAAAAGTTTACAAATTCATGCGTTTATATTCATGATTATACCGTAGAATGTAAACTATACTGTTATGTTGACGTCGGGTTCCCAGTTGTTGTTATTTACGTCAAGAAGTCGTTTAGCGCACAGCGCGAGTGAAGTTGAAAACTATCTAGTATGATAACGACAGTAAAATGAAATTATTGTAAACGTAAGTGGGTTACCGAAGTATTAATAATAATATTTTTTCGTAGGAATACCCGTTATAGAGTGCACACCAGTTTTACCTGATGTGCCCCTCTTCAGGTGACTAACTAGGTTATTATGGTGTTTTTGGATAGTTCGGAAGGAATGTCCGAGGGCTGATAGTATGACTCAATCCCAGCATTCACTTTTACGACTGAGGAAAACCTCGGAAAAAACCTTCAGTCAGGACTGCCGGTGGCCGGAATCGAACCGGCGACCTCCCGAATTAGAGTCTCGCGTCTCACCGCTGAGCCAATACCGAAGTAGAGTCAACCGCGGTCAACTGTAGTAATGAAAACGGGGTCTAACACTTGAACAACAGCAACACAACAGGAACATGTGTGACTCAGCACAGAGGACAGTGGACAATATGGTCATTGATCTACTGTCAGTAGTAGATGGTGGTGTATTAATTGCTCTTATCGCATTCCAGTGAATACCGCGTTTAATTCGCACTTTGATTAACTCATCCATTGGAGCAAGGTGATTAATTTCCCTTTCCGGTTCCATCGTCATAGTAGAAGCATTGATGGCGTCCGAAATAATGAGGTATAAATAACCGGAAGGTATAAAATGCCTATAAGGAAGATATTAGCAATGTAGCTATGCGAGAGGCTGTCACTGATATCTGTAGCGAGGTGTAGTAGCGGACACTTCGTACAAACCTGCCGTGTTGGCTAATGAGCTTCTTGAACGATATGAAAGAACAAAGTCTATAGAAAAGCACTTCTTCACACAGCGATACAGTATACAGACTCCAGATCATCGAGCGATCAGATCTAAGAGACTTACTTTGTTATTCATTTATCATTCTTGAATTACAAAATACAAATATAGTCATAACAACGATTTGTTTTGATTAGTTTAATGATAAAGTAAACAAGTCGACTGTATAATTACATAAATAAAATTCAGCTTGTAAGTTGTATGATAAATATACACATTTATATCTGAATCCTGAAAGCCTTGGCTAAAGCTCATCAGTAAGTATTCTACTGATCCATCCAAACATGGTAGTTATGTATTTCCGTATTGAAATTAAATTGCATGTTCGAAAATTATGCAACTTTGATATCCTAATCGCACAGAACATACATGTATGTATTATCTATGAACAAAGTCAATAAATCTCGTAGTAAACCTTGCTGTATACGCTGCACACCAGCTTCATGTGATGGATCTCTCTTCAGGTGACTCACTAGAAATATTAAAATATTCACTGAATTTCCGCTGCTGTTACTAAAACTCAAACCCATGATTCGCCTAATGACTGAGGAAAGCCTTGGGGAAGTCTTCAGTCAGGATTGCCGGTGGCCGGAATGAAACCATGTGTTACCGCTGAGCTACCTCAAATAAACAGGCCAGTCTAAACTTGCTGGGTATTATTATTTAATGTTACAAAATGGAACGTTTTGCGTTTGTATAAAGAGAATTTGTAAATGAGCTACAGATGTACTTATCTCAGCCGTAATCCACACAATCACTTGAGCACTCGCGGCATCATTTCAACGTCTGTAATTCTCATCCCATGATCAGGTGACTACACAATACTAACATAGGCAACAACTAGCGAGACAAAGCTAGGAGTAGTAATAATAATATATTACTACTCCTAGCATTGTCTCGCTAGTTTGTTGTTGAAGGTTATATTATAAGCTACGGACTGTTGGAGAAGTTCCAGTGGCGTAACTCAAAATTACGGGGCCCGTATGCAAGTTGGATTTTTGGGGCCCCACTTTTTTAAGGGTTGAAAACTAAAATGTAGCATAGTGATCTAGGTATAATATAGTAGGACATTAATTATTTCTAGGCTAGCACCAGATTACTTACGCGTATCACGTTGATTTGAGTTGTGTACGTTAGGATAGTATTTTTTGCTATTCCTAAACCTAATTTTTGTATAAAATTTGTATAGTAGCTACTTTCTCACACTTACCGAACGCCTACACCATATTCGGGGTTGCTGAAAAACGTCTTTCTCGTTGAACGTTGGCTGCAGCAAAATCTTCTATTATTAAATCAATGTTTGTGTTTCTTGATCTCTCAGCCTCTATACTTAAAACTGCAAGCCCCACTAATCTTTCTTGGTTCATGGTATTTCGCAGATAGTTTTTTATTAGTCTTAATTTCGAAAACGACCTTTCTGCCGTGGCCACAGTAAAAGGCAATGTAAAGTACAGACAGAATGCCGTAAAAACGTTTGGGACACTCGATAAAATAGCACAGTTTTCTACAAACAACAACTCGGACGGAAAAAAGAAATAATTTTTGGTATTTTTTTCTCTCTTTCTATTTGATTTAGTTATTCTTTGCGCTTTTGAGCACCACTGTTATACACACGAGAACTCATATTTTACTACATATATAATATACACATGTTCCGATTATCGTGCACCATGTTGTACAAGAAGAAATTATATTGCTCTCACTAAACGGGTAAGTCGCTGTGTCAGGATACAAAGTTGGTCTATACTTCACACGAGTTACTCATTTCACGTAGACAATACGCAAAATAAAGATTAATAACACACCTACACACTACAAATACTTCAGACACTCGGAAGATACCCAAAAGAAAGTAGAAACACAACACAACACAGTAGCACTTTATACGTATATCGAATCCGACCGAATCGTTTGACAGTTGTAAACACGTATTTAACGAACAACAGCCAAAGTCATACTAAATAGCAGAACGCGGTGGACAAATATGCTTACCTTTTTCGTTGGAGAATGGGAAGGGGGTGGTTCCTATAGTCTCCATCATGAGCCTCGATATTCATTCAATATATCGGTAGAGCCCTCCCAAAAGCGCTCGCCAATTAGTTTTTAAGATAATTTCAATTTCAATTTCAATTTATTTCGTCCGCAGACATATACATAATACATGTATGGACATCGTCAATAAGTATCTTAAAACTAATTGTACACAACAAACCAGACATAAAATAATATAATAGGTATTTAAGAAAGCTAAAATTAATATTTATAGTACGCAACATCATTTTAATCCATGGGTTGGGCAGTGGAGAAAGAAAAGAATTCATCCAGGTTATAGAATGTATTATAGTTAATAGGAAAGATTAAGTTTGTATTTGAAAGAAGGTAATGATGCTGCTTGTTTTGTGGATGGCGGCAGATGATTGTATATTTTCATGCATATGTATTGGGGGCTATGTTTGAATGAATGAAGGTTAAAGGGCTTGTAAAAGATATTAGATCTAGATCTAGTTTCGTGGGAATGGCATGAAGTACTGAGTGGGAATAGGTCTGCGTTGGCACGAACGAATACAGCTGCAGACATGATAAGGGTGGATGAAAGAGTTAGAATCCGAAGCCTGGTGAAGTGTTCCCTACAAGACTGGCGTCGGGAAATACCTGCCAGGATTCTTATAGCTCTTTTTTGAATTATGAATGTTCTATTAGAATGTTGAGATGAGCCCCAAAAAAGGATACCATATGATAGGATAGAATGGAAATGGGCATGGTATACTTGCAGAAGGGAGGAGTGGCTGACGATGGTTTAAGTTTTTGAAGCATATAGCAACTGCTAAGGAGTCTTGACGCTATAAGCTGGATGTGAGGTGACCAGTCCAAGGAATCTCATCCCTTGAAGCTCAGCAGCTCAATGTGGCACCTTTGTTCTTATACCAGAAACCGTCTGGACAGTGTCGCCTGACGACTATTGACGAGGGTCCAAGACAGACAGGTACAATCAATCAGACTTCAGGGCTTGTGAATACTTTCTTAAAAAAAAAAAAAATATTACAAATCGGTGGTTGTCGAGGGGGCCCCTAGATCGCGGGGCCCGTGTGCACCGCACACCTTGCACCATAGGGAGTTACGCCACTGAGAACTTCACAAAGGTAACTTCAAAGAAGTATCGGTACATTTACATATTCAGACATTTACATAGTTTGTTACTCGCGACTTAATGAGAGATTGATTTATAGGAACCACCATCGTATGCGCTTGCTTAGTAGTGTTAATTGCAAATAAACATAACCTTGCACTAAGGACTGAGACAATGGATATTCTTCGAGGGTAAGACTCATCGCAAGCGTTACCAGATCACAAGAACCGCTCTGTCGGAACAGTGCATCGCAAGCGTTACCAGATCACAAGAACCGCTCTGTCGGAACAGTGCATCGCAAGCGTTACCAGATCACAAGAACCGCTCTGTCGGAACAGTGCATCGCAAGCGTTACCAGATCACAAGAACCGCTCTGTCGGAACAGTGCATCGCAAGCGTTACCAGATCACAAAAACCGCTCTGTCGGAACAGTGCATCGCAAGCGTTACCAGATCACAAGAACCGCTCTGTCGGAACAGTGCATCGCAAGCGTTACCAGATCACAAGAACCGCTCTGTCGGAACAGTGCATCGCAAGCGTTACCAGATCACAAGAACCGCTCTGTCGGAACAGTGCATCGCAAGCGTTACCAGATCACAAGAACCGCTCTGTCGGAACAGTGCATCGCAAGCGTTACCAGATCACAAGAACCGCTCTGTCGGAACAGTGCATCGCAAGCGTTACCAGATCACAAGAACCGCTCTGTCGGAACAGTGCATCGCAAGCGTTACCAGATCACAAGAACCGCTCTGTCGGAACAGTGCATCGCAAGCGTTACCAGATCACAAAAACCGCTCTGTCGGAACAGTGCATCGCAAGCGTTACCAGATCACAAGAACCGCTCTGTCGGAACAGTGCATCGCAAGCGTTACCAGATCACAAGAACCGCTCTGTCGGAACAGTGCATCGCAAGCGTTACCAGATCACAAGAACCGCTCTGTCGGAACAGTGCATAGCAAGCGTTACCAGATCACAAGAACCGCTCTGTCGGAACAGTGCATCGCAAGCGTTACCAGATCACAAGAACCGCTCTGTCGGAACAGTGCATCGCAAGCGTTACCAGATCACAAGAACCGCTCTGTTGGAACAGTGCATCGCAAGCGTTACCAGATCACAAGAGCCGCTCTGTCGGAACAGTGCATCGCAAGCGTTACCAGATCACAAGAACCGCTCTGTCGGAACAGTGCATCGCAAGCGTTACCAGATCACAAAAACCGCTCTGTCGGAACAGTGCATCGCAAGCGTTACCAGATCACAAGAACCGCTCTGTCGGAACAGTGCATCGCAAGCGTTACCAGATCACAAGAACCGCTCTGTCGGAACAGTGCATCGCAAGCGTTACCAGATCACAAGAACCGCTCTGTCGGGACAGTGCATCGCAAGCGTTACCAGATCACAAGAACCGCTCTGTCGGAACAGTGCATCGCAAGCGTTACCAGATCACAAGAACCGCTCTATCGGAACAGTGCATCGCAAGCGTTACCAGATCACAAGAACCGCTCTGTCGGAACAGTGCATCGCAAGCGTTACCAGATCACAAGAACCGCTCTGTCGTAATAAGTAGTGCATGTCCACATTTCAAATGATATATTTATTTTTATGTCTCAGCCAAAATACCTGCATTCGTCTGGTCTTACATAGTTTAAGGTTAATCTAGTGAATAAACTGGTGAAACATTTATGTGACGGGTGTAACGAACAGTGTTATCGCTTGAAAGAAACGAAATACTAAACGGTTGAAATAATACTAACAAATGAGAATTGCTTTGATTCAGCGAATAATTTTGCGATATGTGCATTTTACATAGCTCGGATTGTAAATACATACAACACATTACACACATACATTACATACATTGTACAATACATTACTTTGAGGCTGTGTCCACCATCCTGGGGAACCCTCTATCTATCTCTGTTAAAATAGCTTTGATATGATTAACAATTGTTACAAAATAATTGTTACAAAGGAAAACAAAATTATGCCATCGCATAATAATAATAATAATAATAATAATAATAATAATAATAATAATAATAATAATAATAATAATAATAATAATAATAATAATAATAAAATAATAATAATAATAATAATACACACAAATTTACATCCGATTCCCATAATGCTTGATGGCAAGCTTGTCTGTGGGTTAATAACATAATATAATAATAATAAGTATAATAATAATAATAATAATAATAATAATAATAATAATAATCATAATAATAATAATAATAATAATAATAATAATTTTTTTTTTTTTTTTTTTTTTTTTTTTTATTGATAACCATGTTCTGTACAATACAATCATTAAATAAACATTCGATATCCCACAAAGCTAAGTACATAGCTTGTCTGTGGGTTATATACCAATGAAAATAATAATATGGACTAAGTTACGGACAAAGATGAACATGCTGCGTAATGCAAATACAATATACAGAATACCTTACAATTCAAAACAAACAAACAATCACTAACTTATCTTTAACACCTACATATTACTACACACTGCAATTAACAAAGGCCTATACATGGCAAGGACAAAAACACCGACGATACTAATAATGAAAATATAATAAATTAAAGCGAATGTAACAAAAGAAACTCTTTTACTGATATTTTTACTTGATTCATTCTATCCAAATCTTTCAATTCCATTGGCAACATATTAAAACATTGAGGCACTTTTACATGCAATGATCTTTCACCATATTTATTTACAAAATTGGGAACTCTGTACACTTTGGAGGCTTTTGCTCTTGTACAAATGCTATGGTCAATTTCAATTTTGAATTCGTTAGTGAAATAGAATTTGATAATTAACTTATAGATGTACAAAAAATTTACAGGAAGCAAGTCTAATAATTTAAAAAGCTGATTTGAGGAACAATGGTCAGTTATGTGATTTGGGAGTATGTGTTTAATCATCCTGATCTGTAAGCTAATAATTTGTTTAAGATACATATGAGAAGCATTTCCCCAGGCTAACACCGCGTACGAGATTAAAGACTCCACCAAGGCGATGTACACTGTGCGAAGTAAACTGTACGGAAGAATATCCTTCAACCGATAAAGTTGCACAGCACACGGTCTAATCCGGTTGCATACCCTAGCAATCTGTTTATCCCAAGAAAAGCATTTATCAATCACAATACCCAAGTACTCATGGCTGTACACCGACTCAATTTCTTGATCGCAACTGCAAGTTATGTCCGTAGCATTTTGGTTAGAAGTATTATGCAAGCACTGGACTGAGTGTGATATAACTTTAACTATCGAGTTATGATTGGTATTCAGAGGAGTAGATATATGTACAATTTTAGTTTTTATAGCATTTACAATCAAGCCATCATCATGAGTCCGACTCAGCAAGTTTATATAGTCTTCTTGCAAATACTTTTCCGCCGTATGAATATTCTTGTGAATCGCAATAAGTGCAGAATCATCAGCGAAAAAAAATGCAAAACACTTCTTAAAAATTCGTGCCATCTCATTTACATACACTAAGTATAACAATGGTCCCAAGATAGATCCTTGTGGCACCCCTGATTTGATCAATTTAGCCGTGCTATAATCCTCCCCAATTTTTACAATTATCTTTCTATTATCTAAATAACTCTCAAACCACCGTAGAATTGGACCTCTCACACCAATATTGTCCAATGCTTGCAATAATTTCTTGTGATTTAGAGTATCAAATGCTTTAGTGAAGTCCACAAACATACATACTACATGAAAATTTTCATTTAACTTAGAATTAATAAGATCAGAAAATTTCAGTAAAAGATCAGATGTACTTTTCCCCTTTTGAAAGCCGAATTGATTTTTGTTTATGATAGAAAATTTAGTCAAATAGTTATTTAAACAATCAGCCACATATCTTTCCATTACCTTATCGACTACAGACAATAAGGCAATTGGACGATAGTTGGAATACTCGTAGTGGCTTCCTTTTTTATAAACCGGCCTCACTATAGCAATTTTTAACATTTCTGGCACGACACCTTCATTAATCGATAAATTTATCAGCAAAGCTAGTGATGGACTGATCTGATCCTTAATATTTTGCAAGTCTTTAACCCTTATTCCGTCAAACCCAGCTTGTTTACCACTATTCATTTCTTCGATAATTTTTCCCACTGTTTTCGTTTAATAATAATAATAATTAATAATAATAATAATAATAATAATAATAATAATAATAATAATAATAATAATAATCGTCTCTGCAAGAAAGCTGGCGAGACCATCCAGCACATCGCAGGTGGATGCCCGGTGTTAGCTCCCAGAGAGTATTTGGAGCGTCACAACGCAGTAGCGAAAGTGGTCCACCAAGCGCTGGCCAAGGAGTACAGCCTGGTAGAGGTAGAAACACCGTACTACAAGTGCAAGCCCGAGCAAGTCCTGCGTAACCAATGTGCCAAGCTGCTGTGGGACTCACCCATCGTCACGGACAGAGCGGTCGAGGCAAATCGGCCAGACTTGGTTTTGTTTGACAAGAAGGCTAAAACAGCAACCATTATCGACATCGCCGTCCCGCTAGACAACCATGTGATCAACACAGTAGCTGAGAAGAGGCGTAAATACCAACCACTCGCCGTCGAACTCAAGGACATATACAAGCTGAGGTCCGTTGAGATAGTTCCTGTCGTCGTCTCCGTCAACGGTCTGGTCACCGAAGAGTGGTCAGCTGCGAAAGAGAAGCTCCACCTGAAGGACAAGCACGTGCGTGTCATGCAGAAGGCTGCAATCCTCGGCACAACTAATATCGTGCGCAAGGTCCTCAGCCTATGAGCTACATTGTCACCACCATCTTTCGGCCGCCACCCTAGGGTGCACTCTCGCATCGTCTTGGCTCAAGAGGAGCCCGATGGTGCAAATGAGAGAAGAGAAGAAGGGAAATAGCATACTAATAATAATAATAATAATAATAATAATAATAATAATAATTTTTTTGTATTGAATTTTACATCAGCACACAACACCGCACACAAATTTACATCCGATTCCCATAATGCTTGATGGCAAGCTTGTCTGTGGGTTAATAACATAAAATAAAATTATATGTGGACGCACCAACGAAATGAACTTGTATTAAAGAATAGATAAACAAGATAAAATTAAACAAAACCTAATTTCTTACAATGGGAAAATAAATACACAATTTCTAAGTACTTCACTTAATTACCAAACAAAAGAAACTCTTTAATCCTAATCTTAACTTCACTCATTCTATATAAATCCTTTAAATCCAATGGCAACATATTAAAACATAACGGCACACAATAACTTAAAGATCGTTTACCATATTTATTAATAACTAAAGGAACTCTATATTCTTTACAAGCTTTCGCTCTCGTAGACACAGTAGCGCCGGAAGTTAATCTTGCTAGGGGGGCACATGAAGACAGTGGCATATCCGAGAATTGATCATGGGGGGGGGGGGGGAGTCGAACATCCCAACCAGGTAGGGGTCTGGGGCGAAAGCCTCAGCCGCTGGAGGCCTTTTCGCCAAAGGCGTTTTTTGTTTTTCACATGTGACGTTTTAAACGCCTGTGAACAATCGTATAATGTCAAAGAGTAGGTTTCTTATTCTTATTCTTTGTTCTTTATTATTCCTTTATTCTCTTTTTCTTATTGAATTTGGCTATGAATCAAGGGACATCGAATTTCTTTATCAAGTCTTGACACAGGCGTACCCCTAAGATTGGAAACTGTTCCTTCTCTTCGTGTACTTTTGGGGGGGGGGGGGGGGGGGGGCCTTGGATATGCCACTGCATGAAGGTGGCGTGCGTCAAGCGCGTGTTCTCGACGTATACGGTTCTGCCTAAGCCGCCGGAGTGATTATAGTTGTGTTATTACATATTACAGGGGTAACGATTGCACGATTGCAAGTGTAAAGTATAGACAATGCGGAAAACCGGGGGGTTTGGGGGGGCATAGCCCCCAATTTTTTGCCCCCGCAACATTTTTTAGGGTGTTTTGTCACGAACACGTTCAAATGGCTTTGGAGAGGGGTCTGGGGGTTGAGGACCCGTTCTAAAGTAATGCTTTGGTGTGGAAAACCAAACGTTGAAACAATTACTTTATAAATAAATACTTTGGATGAACAAATACAAAGTATACAAAACAACGTTCATCATAAATCGCAAATACACATAAAATTAAAATCGATACAAATTATTGCCGGTATGACATACCGTCGGTACGTTCTTGCGGCCGTACGTTCTTATCTATTCCGCATGGCAGGTGGCCGTACGTTCTTATCTATTCCGCATGGCAGGTGGCCGTACGTTCTTATCTATTCCGCATGGCAGGTGGCCGTACGTTCTTATCTATTCCGCATGGCAGGTGGCCGTACGTTCTTATCTATTCCGCATGGCAGGTAGCCGTACGTTCTTATCTATTCCGCATGGCAGGTGGCCGTACGTTCTTATCTATTCCGCATGGCAGGTGGCCGTACGTTCTTATCTATTCCGCATGGCAGGTGGCCGTACGTTCTTATCTATTCCGCATGGCAGGTGGCCGTACGTTCTTATCTATTCCGCATGGCAGGTGGCCGTACGTTCTTATCTATTCCGCATGGCAGGTGGCCGTACGTTCTTATCTATTCCGCATGGCAGGTGGCCGTACGTTCTTATCTATTCCGCATGGCAGGTGGCCGTACGTTCTTATCTATTCCGCATGGCAGCTGGCCGTACGTTCTTATCTATTCCTAACATATTTATCTATAATTTGACTGATACAAATTGGTATTAAGTATATGCGATGTGAAAGATGAACCCCCCCCCCCCCCCCTTCTCGTATGGTGGGTTAGGAAAGCAGCTTAAGTCTCGTCAAATTAACTTGCAAGGTGCTGTCGTCACGGATTATGTAATAGGGTAGTGACGCATGTGACAACTACCAACCTAAATCTAGTTTCATCTCGTTCTCTTGCCTCAGGTATTGCAGTGATAATATCGCCCGCCTGTTGTCCGACGTGGTGTGGTCGCATTCCATTCACGATTGGTGCAGTCAATACAGTGGACAATAGCAATGCAGGTGTCGGGTAATCCCGCTGCGAATACAATTGAAATAGACCGTGTGGAGCGACCGTCCCTTCTTCTCTTCTCAACATTTTAAGAGACATAATTGATTGTTACAGCGTGGCCAGAGAGCGCTCTCTCTGCATCACGAGGCGGCGACGGAATGGCGGCCTCTCTCACACACAACCGAAATGGCGATCGGTAGGATGTCAATTTACATAACTGTCGCCTCAGTATAAAATACATAAACCTGTACTCACGACAAAAAATGTGAGCAGGCGCCAAGTAAACATGTTTCGATAAACCCAGGCATAAACAATCCGTCACAGAAGTCGCATATTAAATATGTTTTCATAAAAAGCTATAGTAAAAGCTGTCATTTAAAAAAAAAAACTACATTTAATAAAGCTGAGCCAAAGTGACGCTGAAACGCTAATTAAAAACATAAAAGTGTGGAATGTCAATCATTGCCAATTGTTAATTGTGGAATTGTCAAATCTCAGAGCGATGCACCAGAACATATACTATAGAAATAGTGGAGTAGGAGCTCGGGCACTGAACAAACCTATGATTCACTCTTGATCACAAAAAGTCATAACGTTATATTATAAATCATGGTTTAACACTAAACCCCAATATTTCAATCGTTCCTTTAATATGTTGTAAGCTTTTAATGAGAACAGCAACACTATAAAGCTTTTGTTTGGACGCATGTTTTGTGAACAATAACAGTTACTCGTTACCAAAATATAATATAATGATAAAGAATATTTGTTTTCTAGAATACAAGTGTCATCATAAAACACTGCAACCAGTAAACAATTTTAATAAAAACTTGTTGATGGATTGGTGGTATTGCCACATAAAAAATGTATGTCACTATAGTGATCAGAAACCGGCCCTGAGTCATATAAACGGAAGAAGTAATTACCTTATTTTGATAAATTAGGGATTTAACACTCAGTCATAACATGTAGTTCACAATATCAAGCTGTGTCAAGTCAATAATTACAATTCTTCGTGCGAAATCTGCCCAGGAACCATTTATGTCAATCTTCAGGTGCGTCAAAGTTGGGAAGGGAAGTCCGAGGGCTGTTGGTATGACTCAATCCCAGCACTCGCCTAGTGACAGGAAAATCTCGGGATAAACCTTCAGTCAGGATTGTCGGTGGCGGGTATCGAACCGGCGACCTCCCGGACTAGAACCTCGTGTGCTACGCCATCCGCACTGAGCCATCTCTATCGATTACCTAAATAAAGTCACCAGTCAACCTCACTTTGAAAAGTTATGTATTTTTAATTAAAAAAATCAGTGAAGTCAACACTCGTGTATATATATAATACACAAAGTACTAAAATCAAGTCTACGTATAGTTCATGACAAAGGTTTGATAAATATATTTTCGATGGCAATAGTTCGTATTAAAGTAATGACAAGATTTAGTCATGAAAAATGTCAATAAATATAATGAGTGACTTGTATAAAACTTCAGCAATGCAACGAGAAAAATCCCTCGCTTATCATGACGCATATGTACAACCATCAAGCACATACGGCACCATAAAGCTATTAAGCTCATCCTGGCTCTTCGTCAACTAGGAATCATAAATTTGTGAGTAACACACATACTTTATCATCTCAACATTTATTGAAGAGGAAAACTGTGTTTTAACAGTGGTAAATATTTGATGCGCAGACAGCAGACAAAACAGCCTCATCTCCTGTGCTCCGCGTATCTGTCGGAATCGGACCACAACACTACAAGCTTTATAAAATGGGATATTTTGCATTACCCTTCCTTCATAAATTTTTGTTTCCCGATTTTATGGTTTCTTTCTTTATCCACTGCTGTATGATCACATACATAGGTTTTTTCTTTAATGATGAAACACAATAAGCAATCAAAAAATTACATACATTCTGTATAAAATTCCTTGAGTTGATAACTCTCAACATTTTAACGTAAAAATAATACAAAAGCATAATGATTGGACAGGCGATTTAACAATGGATACATACAACGAGGAAAAATTTGAAAAAGCCTCTTTGGAGTCACATACAGAGTAAACAGTATCAGGTTTGTTAGTTTATCATGTAAATGCTTTCGAATGCTTTTTTTAAAACTTACTATTGAACTACTTCCATAGTAATTAATACTTCTTCATTGTTGTGAGTTGTGACATAGCAAAGAAACACGACTTTCATGTTTTTCACTATATATATTCTACGTTGTTTGATTAAGAAACCTCATTATAATATTAGAAAACCGACCAAAACGAATACATCTATTGAGATTTCAATATAAAATACGAGAGAAGTTTCCTCAAAAGCTAAATATCTAGAACGGCGGCTGACGGTTGCTTTTATAAAGTAAGTAGAACACTCGGGAATTAATTATACAGAGGGGAATGTCGAGAGCTTTATTTGTGTGCACAGTATTTTGTAAGCTCAATTGCTTTCTTCACTATTCCTTTATATTTCTGCATAATACGATAACTATGGTTACCAAGTAAAACGATGTAACTAACTGTGATACATATTACGATAAAAGTCGGCTCCTCTGGTGTATCTCAAACAATCCGGGAATTCTCTCTCTTCTCTGAAATTTAGAGAGGGGAGGAACATATTTTGAATGTCATCCCATTTCTCTTTAACGAACTTTAATTCTAATCAGCTTCAGAATACAATATCTCGATCTTAAAACATCAATTTTAAAAGCGAATGTACATCCACTATAAGCCGATCTGATAAAACTCATTATAATTACTTATAAGTATTTTTTTCATAAGTTTATTTCTAGCAAGTAAATGAAAATTGCCACGTATATTATAACTACACACAAATATTGTTTGCAAAAGTGTGCATCATTTGGTCGCATCACTTCCTTCATGCTCCGAGAACAGAGAAAGTATTTGTAGTGCTCCACAGAACCGTCGCCGTGTAGGCGGGAACTACAAGTGGGTAATAGAAGTTAGTTATGATGCGTAGGGGAGGTTATCTCCACGCTACGAGGTGACTACTGCGTTCCTTCCACTACATAGCGTTATCGCCACTTACGTTGTGTGGTTGTGTGTCAATAGGCAATATATAGCTCACACCACTAGACTGGGGTGGCCCTCCAAGGCCCTACGTATAGGCCCTGACTTTGGCCACTGAGGGCGCAAGTGAAAACGAATGATGCGCTCCAAGTGGCAATGTCACGCAGCTTTCCGATGAAGCAGCGTTGTACTTCCTACGCCAATAATGGCAAATTTTGAAAATTCTTTAGTTACATAAGGCTTTTAAAAATTTTGGGCAGATTATGAATCCCATCAGTCCATCTAAAAGGGCAAGGCGCCATTTAAATCAGGACACGTTTTAGACTTACAAACAACAAAGAACACACAACAAACACAAACAAAACAAAAGAAAAACACAACAAAAGAAAAAACAAACAAAATACAAAAAACAAGGTATTTCACAATAATATCCGGTACTATTTTCAACCGCGGAATGCAATCTTCACCAATAAGTTGCTAAATTTGGCCAAATATAGCGCTGTGTGTACTAAAATAGGTGCCCTTAGCTATAGTAACCTCCTGTCTATACGCTTGTCCCAAACACTTTTAGTGACCGAACATTAAATCATGAAACCGAAAGACCCAGTATCTGCATTTGGAACGGTGATATTCAATAACTGCATCCGCATTCATTGTTATATTTGTTTTGTGTTCTGAAGACTCGTTCGGAGACGGAGCACTTTCAGCTCGGCGTAATATGCAACATTGCAGGCGGGAGACTTATTGCCATAGAGACTACGATACATTTTTACGAAGCTGACGAAAGCTTTTTAAATATTACTATTTACAACATTACAACTAAAGTTCGTCGCCATCCAAAATACCCGTCGGTAAAGACTAAAAACCCGCTCACTATGCAAGGTATTAAACTTCAAACTTGTCATCACGAAGGATGAACAGTTTAAAAAAAAGTGACCATCAATGATTTCTATTCAAATAACAAAAACCACCCGCTTGACAATAGCGAAGACGGGGGCTCAGGATTCGGTCCTTCTATAAAGGGTCGGCCATAATTATCTCTTGCTCAAGAAAAATGACCATCACTGTATGAAACTGCTATTTTACTACGTTTCTTACAAACCCATTATGAGAATAGCTAATCCTGAATATTCGTGGTCGAAGGTCCATGTGGTTTGGAGCTGTCTTTACTATGTTAGAAGGTAAGTGGTTTGCCAAAGAATGGGGATGATTGACAGCATTAGTCTTCAACAATAAGAAACAGTTCCTTTTAGTTCACATTTTGCCGGCGTGTATTTTGAATTGGGACGAACTGTAAGATTGTTTCACTTTTTTCAATAAGATTCCGGCCTCTTGAACTTCTAGATGTGTCCAATAAAATTAGCAAACGTTTTGTCAGTTGGGTACATTGAACTATTGGAGTATACGTTTTAACACACTTGTTTTTACTCACTTTATGCCGAGTCCAACAAAGTATTCAAACGGAAGTTTAATTTAATAAGTGATGCTATTAATGTAAAGTAAAATTAGTAATATAGAAGTAAAATCGTTTAGAAAACCGAATATTATCTCATTAACGTGTTTAGATGTATACCACAGTCTATGATTCTTGTTTAAAACACTTTAATTAGATGAGCGTAGCGAAGCAGTGTGAATCTCTCCTTCAACTCGATCGGCGCTTTGTCTGTGTGTATGTATGTATGTATGTATGTATGTATGTATGTATGTATGTATGTATGTATGTATGTATGTATGTATGTATGTATGTATGTATGTATGTATGTATGTATGTATGTATGTATGTATGTATGTATGTATGTATGTATGTATGTATGTATGTATGTATGTATGTATGTATGTATGTATGTATGTATGTATGTATGTATGTATGTATGTATGTATGTATGTATGTATGTATGTATGTATGTATGTATGTATGTATGTATGTATGTATGTATGTATGTATGTATGTATGTATGTATGTATGTATGTATGTATGTATGTATGTATGTATGTATGTATGTATGTATGTATGTATGTATGTATGTATGTCTGTATGTCTGTATGTATGTGCGCTAAATTTTGTTCGTCGTGCACAGGTCAAACGGCTTGACGTATTTGGCTGAAATTTTCTGTCAACATTTGTGACCACTAAACTCGATGCTGTTAACATAACCAGCAAAATTCGTCAAGATGCCAACCTACAAACAAATAATTAATGAAAAAAAATGGTTTATTTATTTAATTTACTTTAAACTTACAAACGGATTTAAATGATGTTTCACTTGTAGATTCACATCAACAATACCAACACTTGACAAACGTTTCAACATTGTAAGTTTATCCGCCATGTTATAAAAAAATATTGTTTATTTACTACAATAATTTCTTCATTTTAACAGTGTTCCACCGATATGATTCGCATTTGGGGACGATTGCAGTTAGATGTACATATGTTACACCAAACATAGCGTACTTAATTAAACATGTTCGATTTTATTTGGAATCTCGATAGCTGTCATAGAATGGGTACAATGACGTAAGATGCTAACCTACAAAAAATTAATTACTGAATAACATGTTTTTTAATTTATTGAATTAAATAACCATTTGCACACGGATAAAAATAATTTTTTGCTTGTAGGTTCACATCAACGATACTAACACTCGACAATAGTTTCATAATTTTAGCTTTAACGAAAATGTTATAAAAAAATATTGTTTATTTACGGCTGACATTTTCGTCATTTTTTCAGTGTTCCACCGATATGATTCGCATTTGCGGACCATTGAAGTAAGATGCACATAGTATGCTGCAGGAATGGCGTAGGGAGTCAGACCTTTCTCACTATGTATTTGGAATTTTGATAGCTATCATAGAATGGCTACAATGACGTGTTCTGTTTTATGACTTTCACGGCAAAAATGCAAATGTTAACAACGAACTTTGTAGACAAATGAAAAAGCTTTTATTATAATTTTAAAGCGGGTTATTGTATGATTAAACAATATTACATTTTAGATATAGTCTATAGCTACATTATGGAACTTTCAATACACTGATAGGTTTAATAGTTTATGAATGAGAGCCTATTGAGTAGACCACGGTCGAATTAAATTATGCGGAAATCCATTTTATTTAAAGAAAATATCTTAACGGATTTAAATAATATTTCGTGCATTTATTAGAAACATATCGAGTAATAATATACATAAGTAATAAGGTTGTAACTTGCTCCGCCATCTTGTAAAAAAATCATGTTTTTATAAAGGTATTTTTTTTTCCTAGTTAGATGAGCGTAGCGAAGCGGAGTGAATCTCTCCATACAACTCGATCGGCGCTTTGCCTGTGTGTATGTATGTCTGTATGTCTGTATGTGCGCTAAATTTTGTTCGTCGCGCACAGGTCAAACGGCTTGACGTATTTGACTGAAATTTTCAGTCACCATTTGTGACCACTAAACTCGATGCTGTTAACATAACCAGAAAAATTCGTCAAGATGCCAACCTACAAAAATTAATTTCTGAAAAACAAAATTTGTTTATTTATTTAATTAAATTAAAAATTACAAACCGATTTTCATGATGTTTCACTTGTAGATTACCATCAACGGTACCTACACTTGACAATAGTTTCAAAATTATAAGTTCATCCGCCATGTTATTAAAAAATATTGTTTCTTTACGGTAATAATTTTTTCATTTTTACAGTGTTCCACCTATATCATTCGCATTTGCGGATCTTTGCAGTTAGATGCACATAGTATACACAAAAATAGCGTACAAAATCATACCTTTCACAAAAATATTTGGAATAATGATAGCTGTCACAAAAAGGCTACAATGATATGATGTAAGATGCCAACCTACAAAAAATAAGTTACTGAAAAACATGTTTTTTAATTTATTTAATTTAATTAAAACTTGCACACGGATAGAAATGATTTTTTGCATGTAGGTCCACATCAATAGTACTAACACTGGACCGAAATTTCAAAATTGTAGCTTTAACCGCCATGTTGTAAAAAAATTATGTTTATTTACAGCTATAATTGTCTTCATTTTTACAGTGTTCCACCGATATGATTCGCATTTGCGGTCCATTGAAGTTAGATGGACATAGTATGCTGCCGAAATGGCTTACGCAGTCAGACCTTTCTCACTATGTATTTGGAATTTTAATAGCTATCATAGAATGGCTACAATGACGTGTTATGTTTTATGACTTTCACAGCAAACATGCAGAAAATAACAAAAAACTTGGTCGACAATTCAAAAAGCTATTCTTATAGTTTAAATGCGAGTAATTGTATGGTTAAACAATATTACATTTTAGATAAAGTCTGTATCTACATTATAAAACTTTCCATACACTGATAGGTTTGATAGTTTTTGAATTAGAGCCTATTGAGTAGACCACGGTCGAATGAAATTATGCAGAAATTCATCAACTTGAAGGTTTTAATTTCTTTAAAGAAATCTTCATGACGGATTTGAATAATATTTCGTGCATTTATTAGCACCATATCAAGAAATAATATACTTAAGTTATAAGGTTGTAACTTGATCCGCCATCTTGTAAAAAAATTATATGTTTATTATAAAGGTATCTTTTTTTCTAAAAGAGTAATATGATATGCAAATGATTTATTTGATTTGATACATTAAAAAAAATCGCTCATCTGTCAACGCGGAGCGTTTTCCTAGTTAGATGAGCATAGCGAAGCGGAGTGAATCTCTCCATACAACTCGATCGGCGCTTTGTATGTCTGTATGTCTGTATGTGCCCTAAATTTTGTTCGTCGCGCACAGGTCAAACGGCTTGACGGATTTGGCTGACATTTTCGCTCAACACCCGTGAATACTAAACTCGATGCTGTTAACATAACCAGAAAAATTCGTCAGGATGCCAACCTACAAAAAAGTATTTTCTGAAAAACAAAATTGGTTTATTTATTTAATTAAATTTGAACTTACACACGGATTTTAATTATGTTTTACTTGTAGGTTAACATCAATAGTTTCAACACTTGACAAAAGTTTCAAAATCGTAAAATTACCCGTCATATCATAAACAAATATTGTTTATTTACAACAATAATTTCTTCATTTTTACAGTGTTCCACCGATATCGTTCGCATTTGTGGATCTTTGCAGTAACATGCACATAGTAAACACAAAAATAGTGTGCGCAATCATACCTTTCTCATTTATATTTGGAATCTCGATAGCTGTCATAGAAAGGCGACAATGACGTATGATGCCAACCTACAAAACATGAATAATGAAAAACATTTTTCTTTATTAATTTAATCTAATTAAAACTTACACACGGATATAAATTATTTTTTATATGTAGGTCCACATCAATAGTACCAACACTTGACAAAGGTTTTAAAATTGTAGCTTCAACCGCCATGTTATAAAAAAATATTGTTTATTTACGGCTATTAATTTCTTCATTTTTACAGTGTTCCACCGATATGATTCGCATTTGCGGACCATTGAAGTAAGATGAACATAGTATGCTGCTGAAATGGCTTACGCAGTCAGACCTTTCTCACTGTGTATTTGGAATTTTGATAGCTAGCATAGTATGGCTACAATGACGTGTTATGTTTTATGACTTTCACGGCAAATATGCAAATGTTAACAACGAACTTGGTCGACAAATTAAAAAGCTTTTATTATCATTTAAAAGTGGGTTATTGTATGATTAACAATATTAAACTTTAGATATAGTCTGTATATACATTATGGAATTTTCCATACACTGATAGGTTTTTTAGTTAATTAATAAGAGCCTATTGAGTAGACCACGGTGGAATGAAATTATGCGGAAATCCATTGAAAAATCAACTTAAAGGTTTTAATTTATTTAAAGAAAACATCTTAACGGATTTAAATAATATTTCGTGCATTTATTAGCAACATATCGAGAAATTATATACATAAGTTATAAAGTTGTAACTTGAACCGCCATCTTGTAAAAAAATCATATGTTTATTATAAAGGTATTTTTTTTTTTTTTTAAGAGTCATGATATGCAAATGATGTATTTGATTTGATACATTGAAAAAAATCGCTCATCTGTCACGCGGAGCGTTTTCCTAGTTAGATGAGCGTAGCGAAGCGGAGTGAATGTATGTATGTATGTCTGTATGTCTGTATGTGCGCTAAATTTTGTTCGTCGCGCACAGGTCAAACGGCTTGACGTATTTGGCTGAAATTTTCGGTCACCATTTGTGACCACTAAACTCGATGCTGTTAACATAACCAGAAAAATTCGTCAAGATGCCAACCTACAAAAAATTAATTTCTGAAAAACAAAATTTGTTTATTTACTTAATTAAATTAAAAATTACACACGGATTTTAATGATGTTTCACTTGTAGATTACCATCAACGGTACCTACACTTGATAATAGTTTCAAAATTATAAGTTCATTCGCCATGTTATAAAAAAATATTGTTTCTTTACGGTAATAATTTTTTCATTTTTACAGTGTACCACCTATATTATTCCCATTTGCGGATCTTTGCAGTTAGATGCACATAGTATACACAAATATAGCGTACGAAATCATACCTTTCTCAAAAATATTTGGAATCTTGATAGCTGTCACAAAAAGGCTACAATGATGTAAGATGCCAGCCTACAAAAAATAAGTTACTGAAAAACATGTTTTTTAATTTATTTAATTTAATTAAAACGTGCACACGGATAGAAATTATTTTTTGCATTTAGGTCCACATCAATAGTTCTAACACTCGACCGTAGTTTCAAAATTGTAGCTTTAACCGCTATGTTGTAAAAAAAATTATTTTCATTTACAGCTACAATTGTCTTTATTTTTACAGTGTTCCACCGATATGATTCGCATTTGCGGACCATTGAAGTTAGATGGACATAGTATTCGGCCGAAATGGCTTACGCAGTCAGACCTTTCTCAGTTTGTATTTGGAATTTTGATAGCTAGCATAGTATTGCTACAATGACGTGTTATGTTTTATGACTTTCACGGCAAAAATGTAAATGCTAACAACGAACTTTGTAGACAAATTTAAAAGCTTTTATTATGATTTAAATGCGGTTATTATATGATTAAACAATATTTCATTTTAGATATAGTGTGTATCTACATTATGGAAATTTCCATATTTAATAGGTTTAATAGTTTATGAATTAGAGCCTATTGAGAAGACCACGGTCGAATTAAATTTTACGGAAATCAATAATTTGGAAAATCAACTTAAAGGTTTTAATTTATTTAAAGAAAACCTCTTACCGGATTTAAATAATATTTTGTGCATTTATTAGAAACATATCGAGGAATAATATACACGTAAGTAATAAGGTTGTAACTTAATCCGCCATCTTGTAAAAAAAATCATATATTTATTATAATGGTATTTTTTTTTAATGAGTAATATGATATGCAAATGATTTATTTGATTTGATACATTGAAAAAAATCGCTCATCTGTCAACGCGGAGCTTTTTCCTAGTACTAATGTCATCTTTTGAGTTTCTTACTTGCAATCTAATGATGCACTCGATTGTAGAAAGTAATCGTTCACAATGAGATTGTGTTTCATATTTTGAATCCTATCATTTTTCCTTCGCGGAGCTAGGTGTCTTGAAGATAGATACATCATAATAACGTAACATTGAATGTACGTGGATCAAATAAGTTTTAAGCAATATGTCAAATTGTTCAATTTTATCCAATAGTATTACTTTTTTAATAATTTGTTTGAAAATATCTGTAGACTTAATATCTAGCCCCACACAATCCTGAAATGTTGATATTGAATCCTAATCTTATTTTAAACAAAGCACCTACATTTTCATTACTTTTTAGTAGCTATGAGTGTCGAGCACATGGCACTGCTTGTATTAGCAGAATAAAATGGTGGCTGTCGACCCACTGGGACTCTTGCCAACGCTCAGATACACAAGGTCTACCCTCTACTCTATTGATATGCGATAGAGCCGGCTCAGCGATAAGATTAAAGCTCGCTGCACAAAACGCCCAGGAAGAAGCTTCGGGAACGGGAATAGGGAAGTTGACTATAATTTAACATGCCCGGTAACGGGAACGGGAATGGGAACGGAAGCTCCTTCAGAGGTCACCGGCAATCATAAGTGAAGGTGTTTTCCGATATTTTCCTAAGTCACAAGGTGAATACTGGGAATTACTAATAGCTCTTGGGAATTCCTTCCCAACAATCCAAACATTTTAATATACCTATTCATAATTCCCACGTGACGTCACAGCGGCCATGATTGCGACACAATTGAGGAAGACCAATCCTAGTTCATTGGCAAATACTATTAAAATATAATAAATAAGCCTAATTTATAAATTAAAAGTAAATATAAGTAACAGAAAAATAAAAAATGACTACACATACCGATTTTATTAAAAAAAAAAAACAGGCTGGACTTTAAAGAACTATGAATTTATGTGTTCTACCACAACAGCCTTCAATTGTTTCTCCATGGCAACGTCAAAGTTTGATCACAAATGTGGCCGCCACGCGCAAAGATGTGACGTACGTGCAACCTATGAATAGTTAGTCACCTGAAGAAGAGCACATCAGTAAAGCAGGTGTTTACCATACAGCAGCAGGGATTTCTATGCGAAGAAGTATTAATTCTGTCTAGATACAGTCCCTGGTCATGAGTTACCGACAGTTACCGATCATGAAGCAGGTGATCGTGTGATCGTGCGGACAAGCCACGCGGCTTCGCTCAATGTTCAGGGCAGATAAATACAGCAGCTGTTGGAAGACACACCACTGATAGTTACCGATCATGAAGCAGGTAATCGTGTGATCGTGCGGACAAGCCACGCGGCTTCGCTCAATGTTCAGGGCAGATCAATACAGCAGCTGTTGGAAGACACACCACTGATAGTTACCGATCATGAAGCAGGTGATCGTGTGATCGTGCGGACAAGCCACGCGGCTTCGCTCAATGTTCAGGGCAGATCAATACAGCAGCTGTTGGGAGACACACCACTGATAGTTACCGATCATGAAGCAGGTGATCGTGTGATCGTGCGGACAAGCCACGCGGCTTCGCTCAATGTTCAGGGCAGATCAATACAGCAGCTGTTGGAAGACACACCACTGATAGTTACCGATCATGAAGCAGGTGATCGTGTGATCGTGCGGACAAGCCACGCGGCTTCGCTCAATGTTCAGGGCAGATCAATACAGCAGCTGTTGGAAGACACACCACTGATAGTTACCGATCATGAAGCAGGTGATCGTGTGATCGTGCGGACAAGCCACGCGGCTTCGCTCAATGTTCAGGGCAGATCAATACAGCAGCTGTTGGGAGACACACCACTGATAGTTACCGATCATGAAGCAGGTGATCGTGTGATCGTGCGGACAAGCCACGCGGCTTCGCTCAATGTTCAGGGCAGATCAATACAGCAGCTGTTGGAAGACACATCACAGCTCACGTGACAATGGCCAAAACTTTTTTACAAAGGTGGTTAAATCATTTCGAAAACTTGAGGATTTCCTCGAGATCATAATATAACCTTAAATTACTAACGTATTTTATGTTCTTGATTGAAGAAATGTTTGAATAAGAGCGTCTGAAGCGTTGAAGGGAAACAATACTAAAGTATATGGTTTTTAAGTAAATAACTGGAGTTGTTTTAAACTTGTTTTTTGTGTGGCTTGTTTTGTATTTAATCGTATCATAAAGGAATGTCCGAGTCTAGTATGACGCAATCTCAGCATTCGCCGTCGTGGTTGAAGAAACCCTCGAGAAATACCTTCACTTAAGATTGCTGGTGAGTGGTATCGAACCAGCAACTGACACCGCTAAGCCACCCCTATCGGTTCATTTAATATGAATGTATGACAGTGCTATTTATTTTCGTGCGCCAAAAGAGGTTTAGCTTTTAGAAACAGAAACAAACTGATTGCCATTGTTGGCCCTTGTTATCGCTATCTGTGCGTAGCAGTTTTCCCGGTAGCCGATAAGTATCACGCCGGGGAAAAGTTCAGATGTTGTTTGACTCATTCAAAAGGAAACCTGAAACTGGTAATCAACGAAGCTTGCTAGAACCGCACCGCTGAATCTTAAATTTTAACGAACCGTTTCACTTGATGGTTTGAGGTTTAATTAAAAAATAGAAATATCGAGCTTTAGACAAAAATGAGCTTCCGGCATTCAGTTAAAATTTAAAGTTATCTCTAGTCTGAAAGTTAAAGAGGAAACGAGTAAAAAAAGTTGATTTCAACTCAATATATTTCTTGAAGTCTGCGAGTAAATTGCAGAGAACTTAACATTTACATGCTGTTATCACGCAATAACAATGGGGTCAAACCAATGGAAAAGTCCATGTTTGACAAATGATAACAATCATCAGTATTCAGTACCTATGTAAGTTTCCGCTCAGGGACCAGGATAATATTAATAATTTCTCGTAGGAATACTCGTTATAGGGTGCACCCTAGCTTTACCTGATGTGCCCCTCTTCAGGTGATAACTAAGTAACAAGCGGTAAAGCAGTAACACGCGAGACTCATTTGGGAGGTCACAGGTTCAATTCCGGCTACCAGCGCAATCCTGACTGAAGGTTTTTCAGAGGTTTTCCTCAGTCTTAAATGCGAATTTTGGAACTGAATCTTACTAACAACTCTTGGACATTCCTACCCAACTATCCAAACTCCCTGACATAATTATCTAGTTAGTCACCTGAAGATGTGCGCATAGCAGGTAAAGCACCAAATTATCGTATACTAACAGGTATTCCTACTAACAATTATTATTATTAATATTATTTCGTATTCAGGCCTCTTCTTCAAAACCGTAGCAAGTCGAAATACAAGGAGGGCTATTCCTGAAAGTGGTCACGGTAGCGTAGTTATCACTTGCTGATTTGCTTGGGGTGAATGGTATTCAATCAACCAATTTAATTCAATGGCACTTTAAGTGAGTTATGTCACATCACCGTGATAACTTTCAGGAATAGCCCCCCTCAGTTGTTGGTGATGACTAAGGTGTGACTGGAGCGCCATAATGACTGACAGGATCTAAAGAGGCCGTGCGTGAGGGGAAGTACTTAAGATAGACTTTAGATAGACTTGTGTCACAGGTCACTGTAATCATCCATTTCACCAGTTACACTTTAAACACATTATTGTACAAGGTTCACTGCCATTGCTATCGCTAAGCAGCTCCCATCATCAACTATCAGTTCTCACGCGTCATATTTGCTCTTTATTAAAAGTACATTGAGCATCAAAACAATAAATACAAACAAAAATACATAAATTCTAATTTAGAGTCTACCCACTCAGTAACAAGACTGATTTTCAGTGGGGGATCTTAATTTAAAGTGACTAAACCAACCCTGTAGGCTCCGAACACCATCGACGAGTGAGCGATTACCAATCAAAGATCGATATGTCAGAATGTTGAATGTTTTATAAGTTGTATTTCTTCCTTTGATATCAGAGCACAGCAATATGAGCAAGCACGCACCCACGCAGTTGCAACATTGATATACGATTAATGATTGATGCAATTATATTGCAATCGTGCAATAGGATGATGAAAAACTTGCAATAAATATGCTTTAATATGCTATCTGCTAAAATGTTCAATGAACCTGTAGCTATGCAATAAACTGCAATGGTACGCTGTAACTGTAATTTATCTAATAACCGTTACGGAAATGTTGCAATAACATAAAATGCAACACAATGCAACTGCATTTAAGTATAAAGAAAACAACATTTATCTCTTTGCAGGAAATCTTAATTGGCATTCGTATATCGTATTATTTTTGGAATAATACACAAAATAGAAATAATTAATTATAATTAAATCTGGTTTCATACAAAATAATAATTTTCTGGTTCTTGGGTAGGGGGGGATGGGGGGGGGGGGGGGAGGGCTTACCACTATTATCATCTTCTCCAGTTGTTACCAATTCCGACACATGTAAAATTGTTTGCTCATATAATGGTTGCGAGTTATATTGTTTCTGCCTACTGCATTGTTAATCATATTGCTGTTTGCAACGAGGCGTATTGTAATGAATTGAATTACTGAAAAAGAGACGAAATGTTAGAAGCACAATAATGAATTGAGTACTAAACTAATAACTGTTCTGTTCATTGTCTGTCAATCAATCCCAATAGCAATTCGACCATTGATTTCTAGCCTTGACTGAGGATCAAAATCGATTAGATTCCATTATTTTCTATACTGAGTTCCGTATGGTAAACCACTATAAGCCATACCTCCATCGGTTGTAATCTATTTCTATTCCAAGTGACCTTTTCCTATTGAGATTAGTGTCCTACAACTACAAGGTTTCATGTTACACAATGAATCCGCCATGTTGAAAGAAGAAGGTTCGTGTGGGGGTTGAAAGGCTTCAACAGTTCGATCGGAGCGAAGCGGTGTTGTTTCCTAATGACTTGGGGTCTTTCCCTTTAATTCACTCTGTGGCTGTCTCGTCCCATTCTGTCTCGGTCATGACTCATGACTCATGACTCATGACGTAGCGTACGGCTCCCATACAAGCGTAAGCCGCCACTCCGACAGGCTTCGCACTTCGCCACAAGAAGCCGATTCAGTGCAACGAGAGCATCTCGCTTTAAGGCTTTAAGTTTAAAAGAGATTGGATGAATGATAAAACATGAACAAATGCGCGGTAATTAAATGGGTGTTTTGGTTCCCCTCAGAGTATATTGTTTCGAAGGAAGGTTGTTTGCTTGAGGTATTCAAAAATTCCTTTTGTTCTTGATGCGGATCTTGAAAGGTTCATTAGAATTCTAATATTATTAACATTTAAAGTACTAGTAGTCTAGCTAAAATGATTGTGCACAATATATTATCATTTTTAAAGCTACCATACCATTAGAAAACGCAAGCAAATCCACTAGGGTTAGTGAGCCAATCAGTGGTCCGATATGTTTATCACCTGATGTCGCGCGACACAAGTGAGACAATCAGTGGTCCGATATGTTTATCACCTGATGTCGCGCGACACAAGTGAGCCAATCAGTGGTCCGATATGTTTATCACCTGATGTCGCGCGACACAAGTGAGCCAATCAGTGGTCCGATATGTTTATCGCCTGATGTCGCGCGACACAAGTGAGTCAATCAGTGGCCCGATATGTTTATCACCTGATGTAGCGCGACACAAGTGAGCCAATCAGTGGTCCGATATGTTTATCGCCTGATGTCGCGCGACACAAGTGAGCCAATCAGTGGCCCGATATGTTTATCACCTGATGTCGTGCGACACAAGTGAGCCAATCAGTGGCCCGATATGTTTATCACCTGATGTCGCGCGACACAAGTGAGCCAATCAGTGGCCCGATATGTTTATCACCTGATGTCGCGCGACACAAGTGAGCCAATCAGTGGTCCGATATGTTTATCACCTGATGTCGCGCGACATAAGTGAGCCAATCAGTGGCCCGATATGTTTATCACCTGATGTCGCGCGACACAAGTGAGCCAATCAGTGGCCCGATATGTTTGCCACGAGAATGAGCGATGGTCTAGTCTTTATGTAACGGAAGCGCAATGCAGTTCTAATTTGACGAACTACAAAAGTCCACTTTAATTTGTTTAAAATATCGACGTATTTTAGACATTGATACACTTACACTTTGTAGATGGCTGTCGTACGCCATTTACGTTATTTGGCTTCGTATTCTTCCAATCAGTTTGTTCCGTATATTTTGCTACTTTTTAAATTCAACAAATAAACACAAATATTGCTAATGGATAAAAGGTTGTATATATAGATCAAAGCTGTATTCATTTCGTAGGATACCTTATTCTCAATTTCATTTCACCCCCAGTTCGCAACTACCAACGCAAAGATGGCTTAAATAAATCTAAATTGAAATAGTTTCTTATTAGTTTTTTATTCAATAAACACGCAGCTACCAAATGAAGAATAAGAAGCCCTTCATTCGGAGTCGGCGATAAGCCGGTGTTCAGCCTTGGGTCCTATTACTATGTCTACGCTATCGACTACACACAGATGTCACTGTCAATTCAATTTCCTTTTTACTCAAAATATCTGGATGTTACGTTATTAATTTTGTATGAATCGTGTCTCCAGTACGATGGAACCCAAGTTCGTTTACTTTGTCTGCCAATTCTTCGTAAATAAGAGCATGCTTCACCTTGTACTTTGAACATCTATTTTGTATTTCAGGCATCGCCCATATTGCGATCAGACTTTATATTTCGTCTGTTGTAAAATTAGAATTTTTTATACGACATTAAAATATCAGTACAGAGCGCCAATAACCTTTGCACTGAAAGTCAACAAACAACATAACCCCCAAAGAGGTTCCAAATAACCCAACTTTGCGCCAGTAATTACGTCACAAGTCACTGCGCAATGTAAATACGTACTTATTTTCGATTTCACTTTGAAGATATATTTTTATGCTATTTAATTAACTGCCGTATCGACTACACACGTACAAGTCTTTAAACATAGTGAAGGCATGGTATGCATGCTGTGATTATGACCTTAGCCTAAAGAGCGCCCGTAGTTGCCAAATAATAGTTACATTCATATTACTTCCCATACAGAGAAACAAATCCGTATAATATAGAAATCACGAGAGAGACTATACGTACACAAAGGGACAAATATGTCGGGCGTAACAGTTGCTTTGCTTTTGCTATACCTCATAAGTCATAACACTATTACTTGGTGAACTTGCGTTACTTGGGAGATCTACACTTAACAAGCATCGAACGATCCAGATTCACTTGTTTCATTAAATTCTGTATAAAATACTATAGACACTAAACATGTTTCATTATAATTTATATTTATTTGTCTTGGTCTAATTATTTCCCAATTTAGATCTAAAATGATGGGGAACACTTCTGACATTTTATTTTAATTATAATTAAGATTGTTGCACATCTTCCAAATTAAGGTCGCATACAAGGCAGCTAGGCAGCTAGGGCAGTTTCGGTTAAGATAAAAATATGAGTAAGGTTAATTTAAGTAAAAAAAGTATAATAATAAAATAACAAAACTATTTTATTTTCTGTATTATACTGAGACCCGATTTAGTTTGTACTCGGCTGCATGAAGCCTTTCAACGCGGCGGGATATCCAACTATATTGTTATTTGTAAACTTAATTCCAACCAATTTCATCATGTAGAACGCGTATACAATTTCGAACTCGGATATTGAAGTACTAAGCTTGGCAACATCGCCCTTTAACGTCATTATGCAATTGCGGCATGGCAGTTTCATTCCAGCCAATCACAGGCCGCAATGAAATGCGCAACGCTGTAGACATATACCCGTGGGCCGTCCCACGTATGTGTTGTGGACGCGTGATAAAATACCGATCTCTGGTTCTGTTCCAGGAACCGTTTTGTTTTTCTCACAGTTGATTGAATTCTGTCTGATGAGTCGAATTATCTACGGAACATGAGTGAAGCGATGTAGAGTACAGATATTCTTAGGTTGACATAAGTTTGAAGCTCCACCCCCTTTGTTATACTACCACCGCCCAGCATAACAAATATAACTGATTATAAATAATATTATGATATGATATGATTGACAGGTTGTCACTGGGGTAAGGGGGGGGGTCACACAGCGATGGGGGGGGGGGGGGGGGGTCATACTAGAAAATGTCAAGCCTAGCATTGCATTCCAGTAAAAGATGTAGTTTCAATAATTGAAACTCCTATTTCACAGGTTTTTATTATCCGCGTGTTGCTTTCTAAATATAGGCATCGATACATAATATATTCCAAAACCAAATATTCTTGCAAAGGTTCCCAATATACATATCCGTATTATCGTATTGCTTCCCTACATGATAAGTAATGGCATACATACATTGCACGTTCTCCTGATTTTGATAATACCATTATTACTGAATAGAGAACTTCAATGATTAAAAAACGAACAAGAAATGTATATTTAAAGCTTATTAAGGGGTATAGTGGCTTTATTATTCCACCTATCACCTGAAGATAGCGCTTTCCTATTATCACAAGGTTCGCTATCGCGTGTCTAGCAAGTCAGAGAAACTAAGCTGTCGTTATCTTTATCACAGGTTTTCCCTCACAAGACTCTTTGGCATTACGGGAAAAATGTTTCCTTTTCTCAGAAAAAATTTAACAAATCTAAAATTTGGCATAGTTGTACTTGAAAACTATAAACAAATGTTTCGAATTTCGATACCTACATGTACATTTTCATTAAAGGGGTTCTCACCCGCTAGATTTATTTTTTACCATATGATCTACTGCACCACACCAATCGATAATGAACCATTAGACATCGTAAGTTGAAACCTGTGAATTGTTATTAATTAATGAAATTTCTGGTTAACTGCCGCGGCGACTGTTGGTGTCAGCCGGCTTTTGGTGCGAGTGTACTCGAAGCGATATATCTAAAAAAAAATAGACGGCCTTGGTGTACTCCATTCGACACCGCATAGCAGACCGCGTTCATTGTGCATGTGTTGACTATTTCCCCTCCCAATACTACTCTCTCTCTCTCTCGCTTGGCTTACTTGACACCAACTCGACAGTCGACACCCGCCGACTCGACGTGCACAGCAACGCACAACAACGCTCAAAACGAAATGGAGCACCCGATTACACATCTTTATTTTGTACCTGAACGGAAGCTCCGATTACAAAACCAAAATATACGAAATACGCAGAAAAGAAAGACGCAGCGAAAAGTATTACATCATTTTTTTTTTTGGAGCAGAATCCTCCAAGGTCCCAAGGCATACAGGTCGTCCCAATGCTATTTCTTATGGGAGATTTTCGCCGATGGGACCTAGCTCGAAAATCACTAACTTTGATATTTTTTTCCCGGGTTATGGTGAACCCGATTTCTTTTCATTTAGTCGCTAATTTCATAGCTAATCAGCCTTAGTTAAACATATTTTTTTGGGGTAGCGGGTGAGAACCCCTTTAAGTATCTGGAAAATTGTTTTTAGCAAAATTAATAATATAAATGCTTTTTTTGCCATTTAAAAAAATCCTACAACGTAATCTACCATAGTTATTTCTTCTTCTTGGTGAGTGATACTGATTTAAAATTTTACTAGTAACGGAGCCTTCATTTGTACATCCTTAGGAACCGTGTATAATGTTAGATATGTTCCCAGACCACGCGGCCGGACACCGAGTGCGTGCTAAACATGACCGACCTGCTAGAGATACTCCTGCGTTACAGCTTGCGATTATAACTCCATCCCATTGGCGTACTGAGGAATATATTTCGAAGGGGGGGGGGGGGGGGGGGGGGGCTGCCCAGATTAGAACATAACTGTAAAAAGGTGCTCAACAAACAACATAATGGGGGTTGTGGTTGTGGGGGGGATCTCCCCCTCATATTAGCTCCAATTTTTTTTATAAATCCATATTTTTGAAGTGGGTACGATGCTTTGCTGAACGGGATACGGGTTACAACGGCGCCAATACGATTTAAAAATAATTTCAGCAATCAATGTTATATAAAATTACTATATTGTTACAACTTATACAAATTCTCATATACGGGAGTGTTTCTCGAACGAAGCAAATAGAGAAATTAATAAGTAAATCTATTTGCTATTTTTCGTGAATTCCGATGATTTGCAAAGTATAATTAAAGCGGGTATTTCGGGGAGGGGCGGCTCCAGCCCTACACCCCACCCCCTGGATATACCACTGATCCAGCCATTCAGTGATGTACTTCATCTGCGTTATTGTACATTCACAATTTCATCCATCCGACTTATAGCTTATTACATATCTGTGGACTAAGCCACGGGAGGTCGCGTTATTTGTAACGAGAAACAGTCGAGTCACCGTTTGATCTGACATCGATCGGCTTTCCCTCCACCGCAGCAAACCACGTGGCCACGTGTAATATCGACGGCCGGATCAAACGGGCCCCGCACATTCTCTCCACAGCAGCAAACCACGTGGCCACGTGTAATATCGACGGCCGGATCAAACGGACCCCGCACATTCTCTCCACCGCAGCAAACCACGTGGCCACGTGTAATATCGACGGCCGGATCAAACGGGCCCCGCACATTCTCTCCACCGCAGCAAACCACGTGGCCACGTGTAATATCGACGGCCGGATCAAACGGGCCCCGCACATTCTCTCCACCGCAGCAAACCACGTGGCCACGTGTAATATCGATGGCCGGATCAAACGGTCCCCGCACATTCTCTCCACCGCAGCAAACCACGTGGCCACGTGTAATATCGACGGCCGGATCAAACGGGCCCCGCACATTCTCTCCACCGCAGCAAACCACGTGGCCACGTGTAATATCGACGGCCGGATCAAACGGTCCCCGCACATTCTCTCCACCACAGCAAACCACGTGGCCACGTGTTATATCGACGGCCGGATCAAACGGGCCCCGCACATTCTCTCCACCACAGCAAACCACGTGGCCACGTGTAATATCGACGGCCGGATCAAACGGGCCCCGCACATTCTCTCCACCGCAGCAAACCACGTGGCCACGTGTAATATCGACGGCCGGATCAAACGGGCCCCGCACATTCTCTCCACCGCAGCAAACCACGTGGCCACGTGTAATATCGACGGCCAAGTGGCGATTCTAGGCCTAGGCGCAATAGGCGCGCGCCCAGGGCCCCTTGCTCTAGGGGGCCCCCAAATAAATGAACTAACGCAAGAAAACTGGTAGGGAAACGAATATTTCTGATAACATGATTGATTATTTATCTCAATAAGTTGTTTGTTGAAAACGCTCGTTTTCAACAAACGCTCGTTTTTTAAGAAACTCTTTGGGGCAAGAGAGACTTGAGAATCTTGCGAAACTGTGCTGTCTGTGCAATGAGTGTCAGAGACTCAACTTTAAACCTGGTAACTTTAATAATCAAATTTATAACTTTTCCAGTGCCAAGTGTAGGAAGAATTGATTGTGAGGTAACGCAGTAAAAATTAAAAATATGTTTGTAGAATTGAATTTGAATAGCAGGGGCCCCAAATTTCTCAGCGCCCGGGGCCCCAAATAATCTGAACGCGCCTCTGCCGGACGGCCGGATCAACGGGCCCCTCGCCAGGTTTGGTTTTCTTTTATGAACTTATTAAAAACGTCAATACCATTTAGATCTTATTGCCATTTTGTATTAAACTTTCCAAAAATTACTATGTGACAAATACTTTTCTCGGGCACTTATAGACAATAGCTGTCAGAATATGTCATCTCTTGTTTTGAGGAGTTTCTTCCAGTCCCTTGTATGTGTGTTTATCATGTTTTCCTCCTTGTGATAAACTAACAACTTGTTTTACCTGATAAAGCGGATAGGATGTGGAAATAATAAAAAAAAGTATTTTAAAATGTAATAATCATTACATACGTGAGTGAATAAACAAAGTTGACTTGTCCTAAAACCCGTGATGGCATCCAATGAATCGAGGTGGAAGCAGAACGAACGTTGGTAGTTCTTCGCGCGGCCGACAGAGCCGAGCCAGCTGATCGGTACGGCCGGGCCTGCCTGGTGACGTCACTCAATATCTGTGCAGCCGCGTTTGCAACACAACGTATCGAGTAAAGTCGCTAAAATGTTCAAGATCGTGGCACTCAAAATGTGCTATCTGAAAATATATGCATGATGTAGTATCGCTAAAATGAAACTTCCTCTAAAATATATAGTAAGTCGTGTCGGTAAAATCTATTTTAACTAAGGTGTACACGAAGTCTTGTCGTGAAAATGTGACGCCACATAAATGCACACGAAGTCATGTCACCAAAATGGGCCCTCAACTAAAATATGCCCAGTTACTTATTTTTGTACAAGAAAATCATATCAGTTTTGTCGTTTGTTAAAGCGGATATGCGTCTGAATGTGATGTAAAACCCACAGCCATGTACATAGCAGGGGCGGCTCGTCCATAAGGGCACACGGGCATGTGCCCTCCCTCCCCACCCCACCCGCCAACCACCAACAATCACTCACATTAAATTACGAGTTGTGGTTTTGTGGTATGTTTACATAAAATCGAAAATTTTGTAATTGTAATGTGCACATTCAAATAAGGCGCGGTGCGCTGACTTATCCAGGCAGACGGCTGTACCCGAAGTCTCCGACAGAGCTCGTTACGATTACGTTTTGGGTTATCGCTGGCCGCTGCGTCTTTGGGTTTGTCGCGTCTTGCATTTTGTTGCCTGGTGATTCCCCGGGGGGGGAGACCATGCCGATAACACTCATACCGCGCATGCGCAGTTACGTTTTTTCCGCTAATAAGTGAGTAGAGACGGCAGATTTTACATGACGAATGAGCATGTTTTTTCGAGAGCCCCAGTACGGAGCGAGGCACCGTTTATGTAAGTACGTGTAAGCGTGGTGTTGTTAGTTGTGTGTAGACAGGTGGTTGTCTTTGTTCTATAGTGTAGTGCGTGTGCGTGTTGTGTTGTGTCCCTGTGTGATGTGTCGCTTTTGACTTTGTAGTAATAGTCAAACAAAATGAACGAGGTGAGGCACATAAAACATAAACATTTGAATTGTGAAGAGAGACTGGTAGCAAAGACATTAGGCCAACCAATGCCTGACGCGTATAGCTCAGGTATGCCAAATTAAAAATAGACTTCTAAAAGTAACTTCTTAGCACTAGTATACAGACATTTAATTATCAGGTAAGTTTGTATGTGCTGTTATTTATTATCTTCTAAATGAAGACTATAACTACCTTTTTTAAATGGTAACTGATTTGTGCCCTGCCCATCTCAAACCCCACGAGCCGCCACTGGACATAGGTGGCAGCGGGATAGCGGGTCACCTTGAAAACACTGTGCATCAGAATGTGCAATCTTACAAGTATTTTAAAGGTCCTTACGCGTCTGATAGTTTAAACATTGCGTTGCGTTTCTAGCATTGGGAGGCTGAGAGTTTGCCAGAAAACTGTGTAATCCTGCAGAGTATATCGATTTAGTTACATATCGAAGTAGTTACATATCAATGTAGACAAATCGATATAGACATCGATATAGTTTCAATGTTTTGTAAACAGCGCGAAAACGCTTGAATCATGTTGGTTCTTCTTCAAGGCAATGCTTCACTCTTCCTCGATGTCCCCTCATAATTAGATTATATAGTCTTACTCCTGAACTACAAACTTAGGTCTTGCTTCTAGTAATAATAATTAATCTTCTTTGTTATGATTATCATCGTAGCTTGTGACTGCGATTAAAGTACACGCTTTTATTCATTTGCACTGTTTGTAACTCTTCCTTGATTATCTAATGTTGCATCTCACCATTCATTCTGTCTCAACGAGCAAACCTATCAAGACGCAACATAGATTCCATCTCATTACACTGTCTTCTATTTTTATGTCTAATACTTTAAGCTGGTGGATCGGATGAAGATATTGCGTACGTTGAAGAGCTGGCTGGATACACTCAGGAATAAAGACGTGCAAGATAATATTTTATGAGGTAGATTTGGGGATGCTCCAAGTTCATTATTAATTATTACGTGACGCAGTTCGTCTATTTCGGTATTGTAATCGTTATAGTTTTTGTCTGGCGCTGCTTGTAAGCACTTTTTGTTTTAATGTTGGAAATAAATTATGGATGGGATAAGAAACGTTGTTTGAGAGTTGAATTGAAGTGTGCGAAGAATGCCGTTGAAGTTTTCCTAGAATCCAATGTTGTGGCCTGGCTTCCAGTTCCACACTGTAAGTATTTCCTTGAACGGTACTTAGCAATTATATACTGAATAATCCGGACCTTCTTGTTTATAAACAAATAAAGCAACGAGAGTGAATTTAAAAATTAAAAAGTGTGTTAGAAGTTATAATTGAATAATAATAAAATAATATAATTATAATAAGTTGGTCGTTAATTTCCTGTTGATTGATATTGTTAACACAAAACCAAACTAACATAACGAGTATTCTTGTATTTTCCATATCAACTAGCACAGCGGCAAATTTTGGGTTCAATCGTGGCTGGTTTATTGCTCTCTTTGTACGAGGTTGTAAACTTCAATCACGTTGACAGTTTCTCCGACCAGCAAGAAGGGTAGATGCGTAGCTTCCAAAATGAAGTGACCTCCGATTATTTTGTCTTCGAAATAAATAACCTAAAATCTAAATTAACATCACGTACAGAATTTGAGGATCGCTAAAGTTAATAATTAAAACTTATAATTGTGTTTAATTGTTGATACAGTGGGGGTAGTAAGATATTTTTTCGCTGTCGTTGGAGGCCAATATGGCTTGGAGCTGCCTGTACTATAAGGGATGGTGAGTACTTTGCGGAAGAAAGGCATGATTGACATTTATGGTCTCTAATAACACCAATAACTTCTTTTGAGGTTTGATTTTACAACTGTGTAAGTTGAAATGGAAAATACCTGTTCATTTCGTTGTGATGGCTGTTAAAAGTAGCTACAGTTCGTCTCTATCCAAGATACACGCCGGTAAAGAGGACTCCTCAAAGGGAGGTTTATTTCCCGCTCACTGTGTAAAGTTGTAAACGTCAAGCTTGTCACCAGGAAAGATGCACATTTAAAAACAAGTGACCACCAATGATTTCTATTCACAAAAACAACCCGCTTGACAATAGCGAAGACGGCTCAGGATTTGGTCCTCTTTCAACGGGTCGGCCATAATTATCTCTTGCTCAAGAAAAATTACCATCACTAAATGAAACTGCTATTTTATTATACTTTTCTTACAAACCCGTTATGAAAATGGCTAATCCAGAATATTCATGGTCGATGGTCCATGCGGTTTGGAGCTGTCTTTACTATGTTAGAAGGTAAGTGGTTTGCCAAATAAAGGGGATGATTGACAGCATTAGTCTTCAACAATAAGAAACAGTTCCTTTTAGTTAACATTTTGCCGGCGCGTATTTTGAATTAAGACGAACTGTAGATCATGTTGACGATTATGTCTGATATTGGATGAAACGTGTTGGCGAATGGTTTTTGAGTGTGTTTCTTTGAATACGCTCAGAAGCGATTTCTAATTGTCATTGGTCAGCTAATCGGCACCGAATAACCTCATTCGACCACTCAACTTTCTGCTGAACTAGATAAACTTCCATCTAAATACACCGGCTCGGGAATACACTTACCAAACTGAATGTAGGCCTACGTAACGTTTTGTTTGCAGGCGAGGCGAGCCCTGAGAAACAACTCGACCGTTTCGAAGGAAACGTGGGCTGTGGACCGAACGTTATTCCTTTGTTTAAGGCCGATCCACAATTGAAATAAGAGTTGCAATAAGAATCCGTGAAATAGTGAAATAAGAAGCTATTGGTTTACAACAGTCTCCTAGTACCTTATTTCAGTAGTCAAGCCAGTGCTTTATTATGTATTTACTTTCATTGACGACATCAACAACAGCACATCCGGCACCACCGTTTTTGTTTTGATCTCCGTAGTAGGTCTTCTCTTCTGGCTCTTCTGCGTTCTGATTGGTTCGTTATAAGGAAGTTGAAATAAGAAATGGAATTGATTAATTTCTTATGACTATTTCAATCCACTGTGACAGTTGTGAACCACAGCATTGTTATTGCATGTTCCATTCGCTTAAACCTTATTGCTATATCACTATTTCAACTGTTATTTCAATTGTGAATCGGCCTTTAGAAACGAAAACAGAATTCAAAAGGCCTCCTGCAGGCAAAACATTTTAACTACATTTTTTATTTTCTTCATAATTACTTTGATGAATCATTCAGGTTCATAATTAAAGAAATAACATAGACAATGCTTGCCAAGTAACGGAGTAGCTTCCACTATCTGAATGAGTTGCATGTGATTGTGATTCACCAGAACACTTACGCAAGCAGGAAAACATAAATAAATAAACGGTCTGTCTCATCGTATTTCACAACACAATTCTGCATTCACATCCGAAAATACAATGAATAGAATGTTATTTTTACCTGCGGAAACGCTGAAATAAAAAAAGCTTGGTCTATGAATAACACAGTAGCGGTAATGAAGAAAGTCGTCTCGGTGGCGCGAAGTGAGCTGCGACATTGATCGGTATTGTTAGGGTATAGGCGGCATCGCGTGCGGCGGGACACGAAGGTTGGTACACTTGCGTGCGACCGAGTGTCACCAACTTGATGAATTGACACAACGTTGCAACATTGTGACCGAGATCCAGGCCATGACACAATCGCACTCAATACTATCGTGTTAATTGTTGGCAAACAGCGGATTGTTAAACAAACAGTTAAGAATGATGGGTACGTTGACGTCAAAAACTGCAGCGAATTGTCATGTTTTAATATCTCAAGAATGCACCTCGAAATCGAAAATCTGAGCAATAAGCGGGCTGTGGTTTGGTAAGCCCTAAAACTAAACGATAAATGTATTTAACTATATGAAAAGTATGACTGTGATTTTTCTAAATAAGTATCACAGTCACACTGATTATAATGTTAGATACATTTTTTCCGCTTACTACTCAGATTTTTTATTTTGAGATGAATTTAAAAATGAATATTTTCTGCGTTTTTTTACGGATCACTGGCACCACAGATAACAAACTAGCACATTTTGTACGATGAGGGGATGTTTTTGTCGACTTGTTATATAAGATTCAATAATTCTTTTCATTAGCAAGTGTGGATATTGTTTAAGTACACATGAAATTAAAAACACTAGGCTATTTATATTACTATTTCTTGTAGGATCATACTAAGTAGGGATATCTGCATTATGTCACTCTATACTTATAAATTTAATTAAGAGTTAAGAAGGAATATCCTAGAGTGGTTTTACCGACTCGGTGTCAAACTTAACCTGATATCGTCGTAGAAACTTTCCTTCAAAATTACCAGTTTTAACCAGTAACCCTAGATTTGTCTCTAATTTTTCATGGAGCCACTGCCATCAAAATGATAATTTTTCGTAGGAATACCTGTTAAAGGGTACACACCGGCTTTACCTGATGTGCCTCTCTTCAGGTGTCTAACTATAATTAGGTATGTTAGGGTGTTGTGGCTGTTAGTACGACTCATACCCAGCATTTATCTTTACAAACCAGGAAAACCTCGGAGTAAACGTTCAGTCAGGATTACCGGTGATCAGAATTGAACCGACGACCTTCCGACCTCTATTGGTCATTGATACGCTGCTCAAGCTACCGTCAGCTACCCGACAAGCAGAATAGCATAAATATACAAGCATATACCCGGCAGGGTACATCTGGTATTTATGGAGTGTGCTGTTACACTTTTTGAACTCACTTTTTTCTAAGAAATACATCAGAAACCCACTGTTTTTTTATGTTTCAGCATTAAGTAAATTTTTATGAAAAATGTTAACTATTTTTAGCCATCGAAATTATTTGCGAAGTTTATTAATTTGGCCGTCGAATTTTACTCTAAATTTCCATTTCGCCGCCATTACACACATGTTCAATGGACTGGTATTCTTCGCAAACTTCAAAATTATGGATTTGATTCATTGTATTGATATAACTTGGAGAAGGTGTAATTAATTTTAGTTTTATATGTAATGATACAACAGAAAAATGAATCAAACTTTCTTCGACTGTTAAATTTAAACTTCAAAGTGGAACAGAAAACTCCATAAATGCTGGTATATCTTACTATCTTTGCCAACAAGACAGCTCGAGTAGCTTAGTCATCAATCCAGGGGCCTCATTCCAGTACATTTGCAAACTTAACCCCGGTGTTAGCCAATAGCCAATCAGGAGTCAGCAATTGAGACGCCGATCGAAGGAAGACATTGTTGAAAAAACGAGACAAAATAAAAACAATAACAACCAAAAACTGTCCAATAACCTCAAAACGTCCACAAAATACTCAATAAAACTACATATTTACATATGTATGACCTATATAATGTACTAGAAATACACAAAATTCTTTATTAACTGTAATAAACACATAAAATAACGTATTCATGTAGGTGGATGTTCCCAATTAAAGAATTGAAATGTGACATTTGTGAAACTACACACACGGGCATTGACAAAATGGCGGCATTTCAAAGTATTGTTGAGATAACTCTTCTTAACCCTACTATCAGACAGGGTCATATTTGCCTCCGCATTATGCAGGGAAGCCTGGGTATGAGTTAACCCCGGAGTCATTTTAACATGGGGTTAGCGAGAGTTAAGGAGAGTTAAAAAAATGTACAGGAATGAGGCCCCAGGGGGCTAACATCAATCCTTGAGATGGCTCAGCGCTAAGACGCGAGACTCTATCGAGAGGTCGCCGGTTCGGTTCCGGCCACCGGCAGTCCTGACTGAAGGTTTTATCCTGAGGTTTTTCTCAGTCGTAAAGACGAATGCTGGGATTGAGTCCTACTATTAGCCCTCGGATATTCCTCCCCAGCTATCCAAACACCATAATAACCTAGTTAGTCACCTGAAGAGGGGCACATCAAGTAAAGCTGTCGTGCTCCCTATAACGGGTATTCCTACTAAAAATTAATTATTGTGTCTGTATTGCATTCGTCACCTCTTCCAAAAATGGTTCCTGTAGGAAACAATCTAGCATTAGCATGTAAATATCATTTGATTATTTTCTAGTTTAGTATTGAAAGTTTAGCGATATATTTGTCCCCGGGTATTTTTTTTTCAAACCCTGTACATTTTTGTAAAAAAAAAACGTTATAAATAAAATTAGTTTTTTTAGAAAAAAAAACAAAAAAAACGCGTCAATGAAAGAACTCGCCATGTATTCAAACACTATGTTTATTTCGTGGAGAGAATACAGGTACAAGTACACAGGTATAAGTACACAGGATACAAGTACAGGGTTGCACCACCCGCCCGACTTCCTTCATTATCACCTCCACTGCAAGCAGAATATTAAACTCATGAACATAAGTTGTGTTTACATATTTTGGTGTTGTATATGTATATATATACATATATATATATATATATATATATATATATATATATATATATACAGATGATGCAAATGCAGTAGTCGTAAAGATATTACTATCTAGAATGCATTGTTTTATTTGGATTCTAATGTTTGCCGGTATAATGGTGAGAGAGCACCGAAGAAATACATTGTCTAAAATATCATATTATAAAAAAATTTACTAACATCTCACTAAAAACCCGAAGAATTACATTTAATTCCGTTAATTACTTCTCTAGAGACATTTAAAGTTATAATATGGTTGTGTACAAATCTAAATTTACATATTTGTGAGTGAATCATGAAAATTTATTTATCTCCAGTCCTGGGTTTAAATTAAAAATTAAACAGGACGTTTGGAAAAACGCAAGTAAATGCCGTGAATGAAATGTAAAAATCACAATGTCAATCTTCGAGGTTGCTTCTGCAGTGCACGAGACTCTACTGGAGGCGAAGATTAATTCCGATAACCCTCGACATCTTTCCGCTCGAATTATCCCCCGTATTCGAGCAGTGGTTTATATCATTTCATCATTAGTCGCTACCCAATCAGGCCTTGTAGCGTTGAACTCAGATATATAAGGGAATTCCTTTCGAAAGCATTGCTAATATAGACAAATTGTATGTCAACAAAAGTTCTGGTATTATATTTATGAGTACGAATACAAGAACCGCGGGAGGGGGAGAGAGAGAGAGACGGAAAGAGAATAAATGAAGGAAAGGATGAGTTTTCTCTCACTTTTAAATTGAAGTCGAACTGAGTTCACTGCTTTGTAAATAACACATTTTCAATCGAAATTAATTACATCAAACACAAAACAATAATTCCGGCAGTACGATATGAACGTTTAAACATTTTATTTTAGCACCACTAACCGTTGATGGACAACCGTCTCAGAACAAAAGAAACAAACTGTAACTTCATCGGGTTGAGTTTCTATACTTTTACTGTGTACGGGCCCATATTAGCGAGAAAAAAATTGCAAAGAAATAAACGAAACAAAAATAGTAAGAACAGGCATGTGATTACAGCCATCGTGTGTCAGCGTGAGCCGTGCTGACACCGGTTGTAGTGGGTTTCAGCGGACAAGTCAGCGTGAGCCGCGCTGACACCGGTTGTAGTGGGTTTCAGCGGACAAGTCAGCGTGAGCCGTGCTGACACCGGTTGTAGTGGGTTTCAGCGGACAAGTCAGCGTGAGCCGTGCTGACACCGGTTGTAGCGGGTTTCAGCGGACAAGTCAGCGTGAGCCGTGCTGACACCGGTTGTAGTGGGTTTCAGTGGACAAGTCAGCGTGAGCCGCGCTGACACCGGTTGTAGTGGGTTTCAGCGGACAAGTCAGCGTGAGCCTAGCTGACACCGGTTGTAGTGGGTTTCAGCGGACAAGTCAGCGTGAGCCGTGCTGACACCGGTTGTAGTGGGTTTAAGCGGACAAGTCAGCGTGAGCCGCGCTGACACCGGTTGTAGTGGGTTTCAGCGGACAAGTCAGCGTGAGCCGTGCTGACACCGGTTGTAGCGGGTTTCAGTGGACAAGTCAGCGTGAGCCGTGCTGACACCGGTTGTAGTGGGTTTCAGCGGACAAGTCAGCGTGAGCCGTGCTGACACCGGTTGTAGTGGGTTTCAGCGGACAAGTCAGCGTGAGCCGTGCTGACACCGGTTGTAGCGGGTTTCAGCGGACAAGTCAGCGTGAGCCGTGCTGACACCGGTTGTAGTGGGTTTCAGCGGACAAGTCAGCGTGAGCCGTGCTGACACCGGTTGTAGTGGGTTTCAGCGGACAAGTCAGCGTGAGCCGTGCTGACACCGGTTGTAGCGGGTTTCAGCGGACAAGTCAGCGTGAGCCGTGCTGACACCGGTTGTAGCGGGTTTTAGCGGACAAGTCAGCGTGAGCCGTGCTGACACCGGTTGTAGCGGGTTTCAGCGGATAAGTCAGCGTGAGCCGTGCTGACACCGGTTGTAGCGGGTTTTAGCGGACAAGTCAGCGTGAGCCGTGCTGACACCGGTTGTAGCGGGTTTCAGTGGACAAGTCAGCGTGAGCCGTGCTGACACCGGTTGTAGCGGGTTTTAGCGGACAAGTCAGCGTGAGCCGTGCTGACACCGGTTGTAGCGGGTTTCAGCGGACAAGTCAGCGTGAGCCGTGCTGACACCGGTTGTAGCGGGTTTTAGCCGTCAGCCACCGCACACGTTAGCATGTCTCACTTCTCACTTCTCACTCCATCACTCATAGTTCGCCATTATCTCTCGGAACTAATTGTCTCGATTAGCCGAAGCTTTGGTTCACAAACACAAACGTTAACTCCAAAATCAATCGAGCTTCATAATAGAGCTTGACCACATCAATGGATTGTGTGGTTTTGAATATACCATTGTACCTGTGTTGGCGTACCTCGCAAAGCTATTACATTATTACAAACTATTACTACTGTTGATTCATGCTCGCAATCCCAACTTTGTTTCACGATGGTTTCAATGAACGATCGTTCAACAACACGCGAGCCAAGTTGTTGTAGCTCACATTGTGGCCGAGCACTTCCCCTGCCCTCACATCACACCTTCTATGGCTCATAAACTAATGGCTTCATTGTTAACAGTGTAGGTGTGGCAATAGCAAATATTAACTAAATGATAAGCATAATATAAGTACAACAATATTCGCATATTATGATGAAGCATTTCATAACCAAGTCGAAGAAGATCATATTATTATAATAGATTATGGTACTTGAAACACTTCGTGGTCTGATTTGCCCCATTAGCCGAAAAGTAAGATTTTTAGACTCTTAACTAGTCACCAAGATTCAACTTCAGCAAACCACTAATTGTTATTATTTCTTAGTAGAAAACATCATCATAGCACTACATTCGTTTGCCTATGGAATGAGAATTGCCTAGCATTAGGTAGTTGTGGCAGATTGGGCGTTGGTATACTAAACCGTGGGTTCGGCGTTCCAAGTTCGAATCCTGGTTCGAATGTGATGTTGCGTGTTTTCATCTTCATTATGCCAAAATATGATACTAGACACTTCGGCCCGGATTCACAAGAGGTCCTGTCTTTTTTGGTCTTTCTCGAAGACCGACCTTACTTTGAACCGCTTGTGAATCCAGGAAAATCAATATCTGAAAACAGATTTTAAAACATATTATTGGAGTGTTCATTGTGTCCTTGTTCCCACCTGGAATTAGTAACTTCTTCATGTGACCTGAGTCTGGTTTTACAAGAGGTCCAAAGTTAGATCGGTCTTAGAGTGAAGACCAGAAAAAGACTTACGACCTCTTATGAATCCGGGCCCAGGACTCATCACTATCATAAAACTGTAAGGCTGTGTGTCTTCCAGTTCTGCGCAAAGAAAAACATATTACTATATATTGTTTTAGATTATACAATAACATATAGATTATGTAATTGTATATCGAATTCAGTGCTCGTTTTTTTTTTATAAATATTGCTTCATTCAATATAATTGTTTTTTTAATGATAAATTTAACTTTTGACGTGTTCGTTAGGAGTTAACACACCCCCAAAATTTAAAAAACAAAAATATTATTGAACCTTAGCAACATCCATAAAATAAAGTAGAGCACGATATTTTCTTCAGTTTCTTGCGTACATTTTGAAGTAATAAAATTACAAATCATGCTTTACGCTTCACGCGTGCTTGACGAAGTACATATTCATTAACTGAATTAATAATTACTTAATTCATTCATTACTTAATGTGCGTTATACTTGTCAGTGAGGCCATCAAGCTGCTTATACGACGAACGTAGTCACTAAACCATAGTTAATGTGCGTTATACTTGTCAGTGAAGCCATCAAGCTGCTTATACGACGAACGTAGTCACTAAACCATAGTTAATGTGCGTTATACTTGTCAGTGAAGCCATCAAGCTGCTTATACGACGAACGTAGTCACTAAACCATAGTTAATATGCGTTATACTTGTCAGTGAAGCCATCAAGCTGCTTATACGACGTACGTAGTCACTAAACCATAGTTAATATGCGTTATACTTGTCAGTGAAGCCATCAAGCTGCTTATACGACGTACGTAGTCACTAAACCATAGTTAATATGCGTTATACTTGTCAGTGAACCCATCAAGCTGCTTATACGACGTACGTACTCACTAAACCATAGTTAATATGCGTTATACTTGTCAGTGAAGCCATCAAGCTGCTTATACGACGTACGTAGTCACTAAACCATAGTTAATATGCGTTATACTTGTCAGTGAAGCCATCAAGCTGCTTATACGACGTACGTAGTCGCTAAACTATAGTTAATATGCGTTATACTTGTCAGTGAAGCCATCAAGCTGCTTATACGACGTACGTAGTCACTTAACCATAGTTAATATGCGTTATACTTGTCAGTGAAGCCATCAAGCTGCTTATACGACGTACGTAGTCGCTAAACTATAGTTAATATGCGTTATACTTGTCAGTGAAGCCATCAAGCTGCTTATACGACGTACGTAGTCGCTAATCTATAGTTAATATGCGTTATACTTGTCAGTGAAGCCATCAAGCTGCTTATACGACGTACGTAGTCACTAAACCATAGTTAATATGCGTTATACTTGTCAGTGAAGCCATCAAGCTGCTTATACGACGTACGTAGTCACTAAACCATAGTTAATATGCGTTATACTTGTCAGTGAAGCCATCAAGCTGCTTATACGACGTACGTAGTCACTAAACCATAGTTAATATGCGTTATACTTGTCAGTGAAGCCATCAAGCTGCTTATACGACGTACGTAGTCACTAAACCATAGTTAATATGCGTTATACTTGTCAGTGAAGCCATCAAGCTGCTTATACGACGTACGTAGTCACTAAACCATAGTTAATATGCGTTATACTTGTCAGTGAAGCCATCAAGCTGCTTATACGACGTACGTAGTCACTAAACCATAGTTAATATGCGTTATACTTGTCGGTGAAGCCATCAAGCTGCTTATACGACGTACGAAGTCACTAAACCATAGTTAATATGCGTTATACTTGTCAGTGAAGCCATCAAGCTGCTTATACGACGTACGTAGTCACTAAACCATAGTTAGGGTGCGTCTCAAAGCTGCTTACTCGACTCAGTGGCCGACTAAACTAGCGGACGTGACGTCAGAAGTAGACGCCCAAAGCTCGAAGTAGCCCATAATTTAGTCGGTAGAAGACAGGAGGCGAAAGTGTAGACTTGATCGCGCCGTGTAGACTAACAATGGCCGACAACCGTAATAAAGCTGCTCCAGAGACATCAATTAAATTTAGTACAAATAATATTACGAACGATTGAAATAATTTGGAGTTCAATTGAACTAATGTTATTATTTCCAAATGTATATTATTAATTTCTTACACTTTAGATAAACTTCAGCTAACCATAACCTCAAAGTGTACCCTATTCTTTACATAAGGAATGTTAGTCATGCAGGCAGTTCCGTAATGTGCTCTAGTACAGATGTCCAAAGCTCAGGTAGATAGTCGATAGGAGGCCACTTTAGTTAGTCACAAACATTAGTCTATACTAGCAGCTTTGGGACACGGCCTTAATAATATGCGTTATACTTGTCAGTGAAGCCATCAAGCTGCTTATACGACGTACGTAGTCACTAAACCATAGTAAATATGCGTTATACTTGTCGGTCAACCCATCAAACTGTCAAACAAACAAAAGAACATTTCGTTGACTGCGAGTTAGAATTCTGCATTCTGATTGGATGTATTTGACGACCTTTCCTTACTACGAAACTGAAAGTCACACGGATAGTAAATTGTAAACGTTAGTAATTGAAGTATGGCCGCTGTCTGTGCTTCACCTCTCGCTTTAGTTGTTATTCTTGTTTGTCCGGAAACACACGAAGTAATTCTGTCCTTTTTATTTCCGAAGCGACCCAAGGTCTACCGGATTTACTAGAAGTAATTGCGAGGCGCAAACCGGACTGTGCCGCTACTAGCGAAGCCTAGCGGCAATACAGTCGTCCTTGGAAGCGACCCGCCATGAACCAGTACTTTTACGGTCTTCTCTCTGATACGGGGTCGTTGTTTACTATTTCTACTTGTCTCTCATTCATGCTAGATCCAGCTCTGCTCAGCTCAGCTGTTCGTGATCCGCCTGCTCAAAGTGATCAATACGGGGACCAAAGCTCGCCTCGCTTACAACCCGACCGACAACAAACCCAACACCGGGGTCAGTACACACGTTGCTCTTCGATATCGATATATCGATACACTCAATTATTTTCGATATCGATATTTTTATTTTGCATCGCGATATTTTATGAAATGTATTAAACCACACATTGCGATTTTCCGTAGAGTGTGGTCGGTTCCGCGAGGAAGAAAGAACCCAACTTGATTCAACTACAGCTGTTCACCACGTGGCATTCAATGAGTGGGCACCAGTGTTGGGGGAAACATTCACGAAAACTAGATGTTTCATTAAAAATGGATATCGATATCGTTGTTGTTTTTGGACGATATCGACAATGGATTTTGAATCGTTGGGCATCTTTATAGTCTATAGAAAATAATTCCAAAGATTATTAAAACAAGATAAGAGTGTTAAGATTGACTGAATAAACAAGTTAGCCAAAGTTTGTTTTGTGAAAATCCATTACCTCGAAATAATTCCAACTCAGTTGTATTAGTGGATCTTTCAATTTTATGAAGACACGCTTGTCGTACAAATGGTGGCGTATAATAATAATATTTAAAACAGAGGTTTTAGGGGAAGAAGTTTGAGTCGGGTATTCTAAAGATATTTGATTTTTAACGGTATTGCTGATTGTAATGTTTATTCTGATAACACGTTGTCGTTGTGTCTCGCTTTATCGCACAACTCAACGACAACACAACACAACACAACACAACACAACACAACACAACACAACACAACACAACACAACACAACACAACACAACACAACACAACACAACACAACACAACACAACACAACACAACACAACACAACACAACACAACACAACACAACACAACACAACACAACACAACACAACACAACACAACACAACACAACACAACACAACACAACACAACACAACACAACACAACACAACACAACACAACACAACACAACACAACACAACACAACACAACACAACACAACACAACACAACACAACACAACACAACACAACACAACACAACACAACACAACACAACACAACACAACACAACACAACACAACACAACACAACACAACACAACACAACACAACACAACACAACACAACACAACACAACACAACACAACACAACACAACACAACACAACACAACACAACACAACACAACACAACACAACACAACACAACACAACACAACACAACACAACACAACACAACACAACACAACACAACACAACACAACACAACACAACACAACACAACACAACACAACACAACACAACACAACACAACACAACACAACACAACACAACACAACACAACACAACACAACACAACACAACACAACACAACACAACACAACACAACACAACACAACACAACACAACACAACACAACACAACACAACACAACACAACACAACACAACACAACACAACACAACACAACACAACACAACACAACACAACACAACACAACACAACACAACACAACACAACACAACACAACACAACACAACACAACACAACACAACACAACACAACACAACACAACACAACACAACACAACACAACACAACACAACACAACACAACACAACACAACACAACACAACACAACACAACACAACACAACACAACACAACACAACACAACACAACACAACACAACACAACACAACACAACACAACACAACACAACACAACACAACACAACACAACACAACACAACACAACACAACACAACACAACACAACACAACACAACACAACACAACACAACACAACACAACACAACACAACACAACACAACACAACACAACACAACACAACACAACACAACACAACACAACACAACACAACACAACACAACACAACACAACACAACACAACACAACACAACACAACACAACACAACACAACACAACACAACACAACACAACACAACACAACACAACACAACACAACACAACACAACACAACACAACACAACACAACACAACACAACACAACACAACACAACACAACACAACACAACACAACACAACACAACACAACACAACACAACACAACACAACACAACACAACACAACACAACACAACACAACACAACACAACACAACACAACACAACACAACACAACACAACACAACACAACACAACACAACACAACACAACACAACACAACACAACACAACACAACACAACACAACACAACACAACACAACACAACACAACACAACACAACACAACACAACACAACACAACACAACACAACACAACACAACACAACACAACACAACACAACACAACACAACACAACACAACACAACACAACACAACACAACACAACACAACACAACACAACACAACACAACACAACACAACACAACACAACACAACACAACACAACACAACACAACACAACACAACACAACACAACACAACACAACACAACACAACACAACACAACACAACACAACACAACACAACACAACACAACACAACACAACACAACACAACACAACACAACACAACACAACACAACACAACACAACACAACACAACACAACACAACACAACACAACACAACACAACACAACACAACACAACACAACACAACACAACACAACACAACACAACACAACACAACACAACACAACACAACACAACACAACACAACACAACACAACACAACACAACACAACACAACACAACACAACACAACACAACACAACACAACACAACACAACACAACACAACACAACACAACACAACACAACACAACACAACACAACACAACACAACACAACACAACACAACACAACACAACACAACACAACACAACACAACACAACACAACACAACACAACACAACACAACACAACACAACACAACACAACACAACACAACACAACACAACACAACACAACACAACACAACACAACACAACACAACACAACACAACACAACACAACACAACACAACACAACTCAACACAACACAACACAACACAACACAACACAACACAACACAACACAACACAACACAACACAACACAACACAACACAACACAACACAACACAACACAACACAACACAACACAACACAATGATAATATCACTTCACATTAATACATTTTATGAGAATCGATCTGTTTAGCTAAATGGAAATGGATTGCAGCAAGAAAATACAGCACGCCAAGCTCTTACAAACATTTAATGACTTTGACTTGCATAACGAACGAAATCGGAATCCCAATCACGAAATGTACTTATTGACAAGAAAAACAAACTCAGCAGTTGTAAAATAAAAAAGTGGAGCAAAACCCGAGGGCTTAACTTGTTTACAGACGACTTTAGCAAATTAAACATTATTTGGTGACAATGTTTAGTGAGATGTCGGGCTAGCTGTTAGACTTTTCAAAGTTTTTCACATTTGTGTGTAAATTATTGTCAGGCCTCAATCAGGCCCAACCACAATTGTCGGTATCGTAATTGTAATCGGGTTCGCAATCGTAGAAATATGATTTACCATTACAATCCATTACGGCATTACGATTTTGTTATGAACAGCGCCATGAGAACCAAGTAAGTTAACTCTTTCATGATTTCTGGATCCCGATTACGATTACGATGCCGACAATTGTGGTTGGGCCTTTAGTGTCATACCATATCATCTTTACTGGTTTTACGGGATTTGCTTAGGGGAAAACATGTCTCAATTGTGCAAATGTTTAATCTTTTGCGCTTTGTTTGCAAAGTGAGATGGATATTCTGGAATGCTATCAAAAAGTTTAATTTACATATTTATTTCGTAGAATCAACAAGGTTTGTTGAGCAATGATAAAGAAACATAATTAATGATCTGTGTACTTTAGGAATGCTACGCATATGACGATAGAATACTTTTATTTGTCGCTTGTTTCCCAAACATGCCCTGTTTATGACCATTACTCCCTTCTCTCTGCCCTCAGTGGGCACCCATAACCCTCCACTATCGAAGTCGTAATATCAGGCTTAGCGTATAATTACATGTTTAACAAATCATGAAGGTAAATGGACGTCGGTTATCCTTCATTCACCAGTAAACACATTCAGTAAGCAAAATCAATGACCCGTATGCATTTTCAGTAGCACATAAAGCAGTTCTAACAATTTTCACTCAACTTCTTCAATCTGATCCATTCATCAGTAAATCGCTTGACTATTTCAGGAAGGTGATTATATCTCCTTGAAAATTTGCTGTAAAACATATACTTGCATATTTTTTTCGTGAAATACGTGTATATTTAAATGGAGTACATACTCGGATACATGAACTGATTTTCAGCGCGGAACTAGTTCTGTTCGGTATCTCGTTTAGGACCGCTCTAAGATTAACAATATTAACATAATAATATCCAAGATTAATAAATAATTTATTTTAGAAGCCCTAGCCCGAACCGGAAATTGAATCCTCGACCTTCTTTAGTGGGAAAAGAAATAACCTTACGGAGTTACCAAGCCACAGTTACCGTGCTGAGCTGAACGCATGTTTCTTAAGAGGACGAAGGCATTAGCCGCTCCGCGCGACTCTACCCAGAGATCGCGCCACCGTGGAACGGCACATTGGCGGTTGTAGGTGCGATGCGGTGAGGCGCGGGGTACGGTAAAGCACTCGAGGGGAGGCAAGGCGGCGTAGTGGGAAAGCATGAGTCACGTGTCCGTGCGGTATATCGTTAGGCGGTGCCGCGGCCGCGCAACCTTAGTTATTTCCTGATCAAGTTACACGGCGGTAAAATGCAAACTCAAAGAGAGTTGTTGGTATAGGGACAATAATTGTAAATCATGACTATCTACGACGTACTAAGGGCTATGATTATTATTATAATTATAATTATTATTATTATTATTATTATTATTATTATTATTATTATTATTATTATTATTATTATTATTATTATTATTATTATTTTTATTTTTTTATTATTATTATTATTGCTAAGCTACTATTGTTTTCACTTATTAATCACAGGTTATCGATCCCTGGTCCGATTGTCATTTCATTACACATTACAGTCACAGTCACACAACAGTATCTAGGTAGTCTAAAACAAACCCGCTCTCCGCGCATCCAGGATCAGGATGCGTGGTCTGACAGTCATGACATTGCACATCACAGTCACACAACAGTATCTAGGCTAGTCTGGGACAAACCCGTTCTCCGCCCATCCAGGAGCAGGATGCGTGGTCTGACAGTCATGACATTACACATCACAGTCACACAACAGTATCTAGGCTAGTCTGGGACAAACCCGCTCTCCGCGCATCCAGGAGCAGAATGCGTGGTCTGACAGTCATGACATTACACATCACAGTCACACAACAGTATCTAGGCTAGTCTGGGACAAACCCGCTCTCCGCGCATCCAGGAGCAGGATGCGCGGTCTGACAGTCATGACATTACACATCACAGTCACACAACAGTATCTAGGCTAGTCTGGGACAAACCCGCTCTCCGCGCATCCAGGAGCAGGATACGTGGTCTGACAGTCATGACATTACACATCACAGTCACACAACAGTATCTAGGCTAGTCTGGGACAAACCCGCTCTCCGTGCATCCAGGAGCAGGATGCGTGGTCTGACAGTCATGACATTACACATCACAGTCACACAACAGTATCTAGGCTAGTCTGGGACAAACCCGCTCTCCGCGCATCCAGGAGCAGGATGCGCGGTCTGACAGTCATGACATTACACATCACAGTCACACAACAGTATCTAGGCTAGTCTGGGACAAACCCGCTCTCCGCGCATCCAGGAGCAGGATGCGCGGTCTGACAGTCATGACATTACACATCACAGTCACACAACAGTATCTAGGCTAGTCTGGGACAAACCCGCTCTCCGCGCATCCAGGAGCAGGATGCGTGGTCTGACAGTCATGACATTACACATCACAGTCACACAACAGTATCTAGGCTAGTCTGGGACAAACCCGCTCTCCGCGCATCCAGGAGCAGAATGCGCGGTCTGACAGTCATGACATTACACATCACAGTCACACAACAGTATCTAGGCTAGTCTGGGACAAACCCGCTCTCCGCACATCCAGGAGCAGGATGCGTGGTCTGACAGTCATTACATTACACATCACAGTCACACAACAGTATCTAGGCTAGTCTGGGACAAACCCGCTCTCCGCGCATCCAGGAGCAGGATGCGTGGTCTGACAGTCATGACATTACACATCACAGTCACACAACAGTATCTAGGCTAGTCTGGGACAAACCCGCTCTCCGCGCATCCAGGAGCAGGATGCGTGGTCTGACAGTCATGACATTGCACATCACAGTCACACAACAGTATCTAGGCTAGTCTGGGACAAACCCGTTCTCCGCCCATCCAGGAGCAGGATGCGTGGTCTGACAGTCATGACATTACACATCACAGTCACACAACAGTATCTAGGCTAGTCTGGGACAAACCCGCTCTCCGCGCATCCAGGAGCAGAATGCGTGGTCTGACAGTCATGACATTACACATCACAGTCACACAACAGTATCTAGGCTAGTCTGGGACAAACCCGCTCTCCGCGCATCCAGGAGCAGGATGCGCGGTCTGACAGTCATGACATTACACATCACAGTCACACAACAGTATCTAGGCTAGTCTGGGACAAACACGCTCTCCGCGCATCCAGGAGCAGGATGCGCGGTCTGACAGTCATGACATTACACATCACAGTCACACAACAGTATCTAGGCTAGTCTGGGACAAACCCGCTCTCCGCACATCCAGGAGCAGGATGCGTGGTCTGACAGTCATTACATTACACATTACAGTCACACAACAGTATCTAGGCTAGTCTGGGACAAACCTGCTCTCCGCGCATCCAGGAGCAGGATGCGTGGTCTGACAGTCATGACATTACACATCACAGTCACAGAACAGTATCTAGGCTAGTCTGGGACAAACCCGCTCTCCGCGCATTTGGGAGCAGGATGCGTGGTCTGACAGTCATGACATTGCACATCACAGTCACACAACAGTATCTAGGCTAGTCTGGGACAAACCCGTTCTCCGCCCATCCAGGAGCAGGATGCGTGGTCTGACAGTCATGACATTACACATCACAGTCACACAACAGTATCTAGGCTAGTCTGGGACAAACCCGCTCTCCGCGCATCCAGGAGCAGAATGCGTGGTCTGACAGTCATGACATTACACATCACAGTCACACAACAGTATCTAGGCTAGTCTGGGACAAACCCGCTCTCCGCCCATCCAGGAGCAGAATGCGTGGTCTGACAGTCATGACATTACACATCACAGTCACACAACAGTATCTAGGCTAGTCTTGGACAAACCCGTTCTCCGCCCATCCAGGAGCAGGATGCGTGGTCTGACAGTCATGACATTACACATCACAGTCACACAACAGTATCTAGGCTAGTCTGGGACAAACCCGTTCTCCGCCCATCCAGGAGCAGAATGCGTGGTCTGACAGTCATGACATTACACATCACAGTCACACAACAGTATCTAGGCTAGTCTGGGACAAAACCGCTCTCCGCCCATCCAGGAGCAGAATGCGTGGTCTGACAGTCATGACATTACACATCACAGTCACACAACAGTATCTAGGCTAGTCTGGGACAAACCCGTTCTCCGCCCATCCAGGAGCAGGATGCGTGGTCTGACAGTCATGACATTACACATCACAGTCACACAACAGTATCTAGGCTAGTCTGGGACAAACCCGTTCTCCGCCCATCCAGGAGCAGAATGCGTGGTCTGACAGTCATGACATTACACATCACAGTCACACAACAGTATCTAGGCTAGTCTGGGACAAACCCGCTCTCCGCGCATCCAGGAGCAGGATGCGTGGTCTGACAGTCATGACATTACACATCACAGTCACACAACAGTATCTAGGCTAGTCTGGGACAAACCCGTTCTCCGCCCATCCAGGAGCAGGATGCGTGGTCTGACAGTCATTCAATAGGGAATCTGCATGAATTTGCTTTAGCTCTAAAGGTACGTGGAATATATTGTTATTCATCTAAAGACATCACAAACCTAATTTTAAAGTTTATAATTAATTCATTATGCTTCTATACATGTTCAAAGAGTTTAATTATCTGTTTCCCGCACTATTATTTTTAAACGGTATGTGACGTCACAATCCATGAAAATCACTGCTTATATGAATGACTTTGCATATAACCTCCTTGGAATTCGCCACCGCCTCCTAGACGAAACAATCAAATTTTCAAGGTTATCAAGCTAACCTTGTCAAAATTTTTACTCAAGCCGTTGTCAAGTCTGCTTCAGATGAATAACAACACCCAATATTTACTGATATTCTATGAAAATAGGTTTGGTATAAAGTAATTGGGCTTCAAAATTTATTACTAGGCGTACTAGACATTAATTCGATTTTATATGATTATGGATATGATAATTTACAAATAAGCGTTATTGTATTTATCATTTTATGATTGGTTGATTGCTGATATAGGCCGGACGCCGTAACAAAGAAGGTTGTGTCGTCACAACTAATTACTCTGGCCGGCGTAGTGATATGTGGACGTTTACGCAGTGATCATCCGCGCACTATACCTGTCAGAGAGAAAATACACTGAATGGCAAGGCGGTGTTAGAAAATACTAGCTTTGGTAGGCTGTGACTAAAAAATACTACCATCAAGAAAGCTTTGACGTCTGTGTGTTGCTAGGATACTTGATGTATTTCTTTGTCATTTGATGGTCTGTTGTCTTTATTGCCGTTTCGTGTTTGACAGAAGTTGAGTTCACGTGGGGAAATAATGGCGGCGTTTTACGCCCGTGTTCGGTTGATTTACCCTGTAATATTATTTATGAAAATTTATTACCGATATCAAGAAACATTGACACTGAAAACATTACTCGGGATCTTTCAGAGTGGTCATATGCGTTCCCTGTGCCTTTAGGGTACGACAATATGCAGACAGACAAAGCAATTGACAAAGGTAGGTCGTCCGTAGCTGTTCCTTCTTCATATCTTCATGCCTAGCATGATGGGACGGAACTACTTTAAGGTTGGAATTCATAGTCGGCCCCTACACCTAGGGGCACCCATTGTTGCTATGGATTTGTTTTGTTTATGGGAAATAACATGGAAACAACTGTTACCTTAGTAACAATGGGCGCCCCTAGGTGTAGGGGCCGACTATGAATTCCAACCTAAATTTTCCCAAACATAATTAAGCAATTGTTAATTTATAAGTGAATATAATAGGCTAAATTAGATAATAAGAAACTAAAGTTTATTCCTGCATAATTAAACCGCAAACACATACCAAGAAGGAGAAAAATAGCATTTAATCCAGGGCCCATGTCCACCAACCTATGAAATAACAATACATGTTTACTTCTGGTAAGACAATGAGTAGTAGTCTACATTTAAGTTGGTATTACAAGGTGTGAGGTCACTTGCTATTACATCATCCGTGACGACACAACCTTCTTTGTTACGGCGTCCGGCCTATACATGGCAGGTGACGTATGCCCCGTTTTTCCCGCCATAAATATGTGTGAAACTTTCAGCTCATTTTTATAAATGAAACTTTATTCTATGTCATCGAAATAAAATATTTTTGTATTCATGAAGTCAATCCTAATCTAGTAAAATGCTAAAAAAAAATCATGCATATTCCCCATTACACATCACAGTCACACAACAGTATCTAGGCTAGTCTAGAACAAACCCGCTCTCCGCGCATCCAGGAGCAGGATGCGTGGTCTGACAGTCATTTCATTACACATCACAGTCACACAACAGTATCTATAGGCTAACAGATAATAGAAAAATAAAATTGAAGTAAAAGGGACAGAAGTATCAGTGAACAGTTTACGGGATAGGGCAATTTGCTAACAATCGAGACAAATAGAACACTTCAGTCCAGGGACACCTTCTCTTTTTAGCGGGGGTTTTATACGGTACTTTTAATAAGAAGTGACGAGGTGACGATAGATAGATAGATAGATAATGGTCTTTATTGAAGGCGAGATTAAGGCCAGCTAGGCCTTATCTTCCATCCAACGTTTTAACAAATAATACATTTTTGATACAGACAAAAAACAATATACAGTAGTACAACAATATTAATAATATAAGGATAAGTGTACGAACATTAAACTTCTCAATACATATACTAAAATACAAACTCATAATGAGAAACAAAAAATTAATTGCAATTAAGGTTAACCATTCATTCGAAAACTGCATTATAGTTTAATTTAAAGTTAGCGACAACATTTTAGAATATAATAATAACGCAGTAATTATTTTATCAGTGTCTACGATCATTCATACATATCATTTTAACAAAACAAACAAACAAAAGAAGCAGGAAAACAGGAAACAAGCTTATCATTCATACACACCCCATTCATATGGCAACAAGAAAGTTTTACGAAATTTTAGTCAATAATATATATCTTTATACGAGAGAGAGAGAAAGAGAGAGAGAGAGAGATAGAGAGAGAGAGAGAGAGAGACCGCGCTGAGCAACAAACATTTGCGCCGCAAAGCAGTCGGGCCACCTGCATGTGTGCAGCGTGGCTGTCGAAGCTTGTCACTTCCCCTCCAACACGTGCGACGTAGCGACTCCGCGCTCGCAATACAAGTTGCAGGGGCAGCGGTATACTATCCGGCTATACACAAAACTGGGGATAACTGTAGAAGCTGTAGTTATAATGCGAAAATTATGAATTTTCTATATGTTTCGCAAGAGAGACTAAAGGACAGGCCTACTAACACGAAATTTTGTTATCTGATTTAGAAAAATATTTATAATATCACTAAGTTGAAAAAAATTTTAATCGAAAATCGGTATTATTAGGTATATTTAATATTCCTTTAGTAACATTACGCAAAAAAAATAAATTGACTATCTCAAAAACTGCAGAATTGGCAACGATTCTTCTGAAGGTCTGCACGCCCGCGTCCTCTTAATAAAATATATTCTAGTGTACGCTTTAAATCTGTAGCATTATTTTCTCTGTGGATGTTTCCGCGATGCCGTTAAACATTAATATCGGTAATGGTACCGGAATGCCAAACCGGTACACATACATATTTGTACCGGTGGATGAGAAAATGTCTTCACCGAAACCTTTCATATAAGTAGAATTTTTCCAAGCTGCGTATTATCCATAAAGGTGAGTTATATATTATTCACAAAAATCCGAAAGTACTATATTACACTATAAAACAATAAAAAAAAACCGCCACAACGCAACGTTGAGAGTAATTACCTGGTACCGTTTATTTATTATTCTTGTTTTGTACGTGAGTGTGATGAGGTGAGATTTTTAGTTTCACCCTTTACAAGTGTAATGTATGTTTGATTTGCGCTAGATGTTAGTGATTTTCAAATGATATTTAATAATGGAATACATCCTTAGTTACCAATCTGTGGTGGAGACACAGTCATCCTGGATACGCATACGCGATGTCGTACGTTAGTCCGCTCAGAAAATTAAAAAGTATATTAATTTTAACGCATCTTAGTGCTAATAAATGCAACTAATATTGTTAGGGTATTTAGTGTTAGTATAGTTTAGGTTGGTCTTCCTGCTCACCCACAGCCTTCAACACTATAGGCCAATGATATGCAACAGCTATAGTAGGCTAGATGCGCAGCGTAGCAACCACAAGCGTGTCAATTAAAAGCCATATTGAAATGGGCAAATAACACAGGCGGGAATAGGAGTCTCTAGTGCGACTTTCTGCCGATCGCAGTGCTAGCAGTACTGAAAGGTTCAAATTAGCATGTAAATTGCCCATTTCAAAATGGCTTCAAATTGCTACGCTCGCTGCTGAGTGGAAGGTTGGGGGTCTGGTGATCTAGCCTACTATAGCTGCTGAATATCATTGCTATAGGTCCTAAGTCACTGCATGTTGTGTTTACCACAGTATAAAGTATCCTCATGTCGTATATCCATATAAAGTATCTAGACAAAGTATATCTACTATATACCAAGTATCTATGAAGTATCTATAAAGTAATTACACTCTTTGTTACCCAGTAGCTTCTGTATCAGTCTTATCACTGTGGTAAATTGAACAACATGGATATTGGATAATGTTTGTCGTAATGTACGAAACTAATTATGAGTGATTATCCAGTCATTACATTTACATCCATCCACCACATTCAATATGAAACAGCTGTAATTATTAGGTTATGTTTCAATACTAATCAAACCGATAGAGGTAGCTTAGCGGTTAGACGTGAGACTTTAATTCGGAAGATCGCCGGTTCGATTCCGGCCACCGCCAATCCTGATTGAAGGTTTTTTCCGAGGTTTTCCTAGGTCGTAAAGGCGAATGCTAGGATTGAGTCGTACTATCAACCCTCGGACATTCCTTCCCAACTATCCAAACACCATAATCTACATTATAGTCATCTGAAAGAGGGGCACATCAGGTAAAGCTGGTGTGCACCCTATAACACTTATTCCTACGAAATATTATTATACTCTATTATTAATTCGATCGGCTCTTTGTATGTGTGTGTGTTTGTGCGCAAATTTTGTTCGTCGCACACATGTCAAACGCTTTGTCGGATTTGGCTGAAATTTTAAGCCAACGTTCGTGACCCTAAAACTAGATGCAAGCCAAACCCGTCAATATTCCAACCTACAAAAAATGAATTACTGAAAATATTATGAAAACAAAATATATTTATGAAAAAAAGGAAAAATTGAATTGAATTGAATTAATGTTATAAATGTTTTTTTTCTTTTCATTAAAACTTACAGACGGATTTAAATAATCTTTTAGACTATGTCCATAACAACATCAAGAATTGACAAAAGTTTTAGAGTTGTCACGCTAACCGCCGTCTTAAAAAAAAAAAAAATCAGAAAATAAATGTGTTCGTTTTACAGTGTTTCACAAAATATGATTCCCATTTGCAAACCATTGAAGGTAGGTGAACATAGTATTATTGAGAATGATGTACACGAACAGACCTTTCTAACTGTGTCTTTGTAATTTCAATAGCTGTAATAAACTGGCAACAATGACGTGTTACATGTCCCATGCCAGTAGCTTAGCTCATTGTAGGGAGTTATTTAAGGAGCTTAAAATTTTTACTTTACCATGTCTTTATATCTACAACTCAATTTTATATGTTTTAAATAGTGGTCTTTTAACAACGACAATAATTGGTGACTGTCATGACCATTTTACTAGAAACAGAGAGGATATTAGAATTGAAGGTCACAATCTTAGCCAGTCTTGTAGGCGTCCTGATATCTCAGGGGCTAAGCTTTTTAATAGCCTGCCTAAACATATTAAAAATTGCAGGAGTGGAAGTTTTAAGGTGGCGCTTAGGGCGTTTTTAATTGAAAATTATTTTTATTCTGTAAAAGAGTTTGTATCAATGTATACTATGTAATAATGTATTGTAATAATCTTAATTATTATTTTTGATATTATGTAATGACTTATCCGATATCATTGTATGATCAACTAAAGGACCAATAAACACATTATTATTATTATTATTACTATTATTATTATTATTATTATTATTATTATTATTATTATTATTATTATTATTATTATTATTATGTTAGCGCTATTGAAGTGAATGGTGGCGACGCAGCTAGCGACCTACTGTGCTGTGCAAGCATTTTCGTTCGGTTCCGTGGTCTCCGTTGGATTTCGTAGGGGGGCACGACTGAGTTCAGCTAACCCAGTGAGTGATCGATCTGTGACGTCACTGCTCAAGCGGCTCCGCGGTTTATAAAACGTAGCGGGAACACAGAACGTCGACCAGAATATTATCTCATTGTGACCGACATAGGTGGCTCGGCGGTAAAACGCGAGACTCTTAATTCGGGGGTGGCCGGTTCGGTTCCGGCCACCGGCAGTCCTGACTGAAGGTTTTTTCCAAGGTTTTTCTCAGTCGTAAAGGCGAATGCTGGGATTGAGTCCTACTATCAGCCCTCGGACATTCCTTCCCAACTATCCGATCACCATAATATACCTAGTTATAGTCACCTGAAGAAGGGCACATCAGGTAAAGCTGGTGTGCACCCTATAACAGGGATTTCTACGAAAAATAATTATGATCTCATTGTGTTGTTGGAAACTTTAAGTGTATTGCTTTTAAAAACGCTACAAATTTATGCTCTTATACGTTATTAGTAAGTGTGCATAATACAATTCCTCTTTATTAAAGGTAGACACGTCAATATCGTCAACAAAATACGAATGTTATGAAAGTTTTGTACTGACAAAGCTTTATTATAAATCCTGAAACGCCAGAATTTGAACTTTTATAGAATGAAATGTAATATTGAACTGGCGAGCTCGAATTCAGACAGAATTCATGTCAGGATATAGAACTAAAAGTTAGCGAGTATCTCGAGTTCATGAAGTACTCGTGCACTCATCCAACATGAGCAAACAATTACAAATATTTCTTTTCTATTTGTACTGAAATGTTTATTTATTGATATCCAGTTTTCGTGCGTAAGTTTCCCGAGTAAAATTTACATATTGTTTGTTATCACATTAGGTCGTCTTTTCAAAAACCAAAAAAAACTTAACATAGGTGGCGCTCTCAAGGGAATTATGCCGGCGTTACAGAATATTTTTACCCTTGGAATATTATTACTCAGATTGCGTTACACGTTGCGAAGCGAATTTCAGAAGAAAACGTGGGGTCGCAACATAACCTTAACCTTACTTAACCTAACGTAACCTATCCTAACGTAACCTAACTTATCCTAACCTAACCTAACCTAACCTAACCTAACATAATCTAACCCAATATAACCTTAATATAACTTAGCCTAACCTTTTCTTTGTTCGCAACGTGTAACGGCTGCTTGAGTGAGCGCGGGTAATGATGGGCTATGCGTAAAGATATTCCAAGACACCGGCGTTACAGTATTCGCGGGAGTCTCAGGAAACACTGGCTACATTGCTCTCGCTGTAACGTACAAGGTGTTGTCGTCACGGATTATGTATACTGCTCTCACTGTAACGTACAAGGTGTTGTCACCACGGATTATGTATACTGCTCTCACTGTAACGTACAAGGTGTTGTCACCACGGATTATGTATACTGCTCTCGCTGTAACGTACAAGGTGTTGTCGCCACGGATTATGTATACTGCTCTCGCTGTAACGTACAAGGTGTTGTCGTCACGGATTATGTATACTGCTCTCGCTGTAACGTACAAGGTGTTGTCGCCACGGATTATGTATACTGCTCTCGCTGTAACGTACAAGGTGTTGTCGTCACGGATTATGTATACTGCTCTCGCTGTAACGTACAAGGTGTTGTCGCCACGGAATATGTAAACATTTGCCCTCCTCCTTTCCACCACCACTCGGTACCGGCTGAGCGCTTGCGAGAAAGGTATGCGGGTAGGGTTGCGGTCAACAAGCCAGGTGTCATTGTTTAAAATAGCAATCTTTTGAAGTAGTTAAATGTTACAATTTCTCAACTACTTCTCAGATATATGGAATAATCACGAAAAATGGATATAAAACTAACTTTGAATTTTAAAAATAGCTTAAAAACTGTCAATTTTATAGCAGTGGTCTCCTCCTCATTATAATTTTCAGACTACGCCAATATTGTTAATATTCAAGCTATTTTTAAAATTCAAAGTTAATTTTATATCAATTTTTCGTGTTTAATCCATGTAACTGAGGAGTAATTGTGAAATTGTAACATTTAACTACTTCAAAAGATTGCTATTTTAAACTGATTGCTTTAAACCTGGCTTGTTGACCGCAACCCTACCCGCATACCTTTCTCGCAAGCGCTCAGCTAGTCCAAGTGGAGGTCCGTGACAACACCTTAGTACGTTACAGCGAGAGCAGTATAGGCCCGCCTACTATAGTCTCAAATCCGTTGCAACTATTGATACACGAAAATGTGATCTCATTTAAAACGATCAGTTACTAAAATTTTTAGAATGGTGTGAATCCGTATCGTGGTGAAAATTGTTTTAAGCTCATGAGAGTTTGGAAATACTATGTTATCTTCGATATTTTCCAATAAGTTATAAACATTTTGTTGAGTGACTGTAGAAATGAGTGTTTTCTATAGGTGTACCGTGTAAGAACAAAAATCATGCACCAAGAACTGTCATATTTTCACATTTCATCCCATAAACAAAAGTATGATATCATAATATTAAAAATAAGATCCGTCACACATTTATCTTACTCGCTAAAGTTATGACATAGTATCGTGAATGTTAAACGTAATATTGCGGGTAAGCCAAACCATTTTTTTCTCTTTTTACATTTTATAACATCCCTTTTTAGGTGCACACTACAATCTACAAGTCTATTTTTATGGAGAATAATACGTAGCGGATAGACATCTTCAAATACTATAGTCAGCAATATGCCAATATAACCCCAAACACCAATATCCGTGTAGAAGTCTAGGCTATTTAGTCGGTACATCAGTCAACCGTGTAATGTTATGATCATTACAGTCATACTATTTCATACTGAAGTTTTGTCTGGCGTTGTGATGTCTTAAGACGTTCGTGATAACACTCAATAATGTATGTGTGAGAAGACAAAGGCGGCCGCAAAGTACCTCTTACCCCCCCCCCTCTTTCCCCTCAAACATACAAGTAAACAAAACACACCTAAATACATTACACAGAGAGCGTATTTTATCTCAACGTGAATAACTATATTTACCATGCGCATTTTATAATATTGAAATATATTCTGAATTCGAGAAACACTCAGCTGTGGGGATTGATGTGATTCAGTAGAACTGTAGTGTAAGTAAACATTACATTCAGTTAACAATTGCTTTCCATTCCCCCCCCCCCCCCCCTCCAGCCCTCACACTCACCGCATATAATGCGCAACCTGTACCTCTTTGCCTGCGTATTGTATTGTGCTGCATGTAAATCACCTAACAACTGTTCCCTATATCTAACCTATTTCCCTTTTTCTTTTTCATGTTGTGTTTTTTGTTCTACAAATTTGTTTTTGTGCTGTGTGTGAGTTTTCATATTGTTTTCTTCTTAACATTATGCATTGTTAATGTTCGTGTCATGGTGTTTGAATAGTAAACCCTAATTGGCTCTCTCGCGCACTACTTGACGCAGGATCAAGATTAGGATGAACCATTTCCCCACATCCAAGCGTGTGCAGTGAGCATGGCCGAGGACCTAGGCCAATAAGGCCCCCCATTAACGCACCGCGATAGGTTGCACATTTTATGATGCTCCATTTGTAAAACAACGATACACCCATACACATATACATACATATTCATATACATATACATATACTTATACATATACATATACATATACATACACATACACATACACATATACGTATACATATACATATACATATACATATACATATACATGTTATTCTGTAGGTTTTCGCGAACTGAAGAAGATGTAGTACTAGGTTCTCGGGTTGTTGTCCACGTAACTTGCTCTCTAAACACTGGTTGCTGGCCCAAAAATGGGCCATTGTCATTGTCTCGACGTTTCGGCAAAATCGCATTTGCCATCTTCAGGATGATCCGTTGGTTTCAGAGGCTGAGAACCGAATGGTTTCCTCTCTGGTGTGTCCATTCTTGTATACCTAGCCTGGTGTGCTGTTATTGGTTCGCTAGGAGACCGATTCGCTCTAGCCAATGGCGTGATGGCGTGTGTGTTGAGCGGTGGCGACGACAGCGCTTAGAGTGCGGCCTCGTCGAACTACAGCGCACCGGCGAGCGCACCGGCGTTCGTTCGCACCCGGCCGCGCGGGCCGATGTGCCCCTCTCTCGCAGTCCCGTCGCTGGGCCCGTCGGTCTTTAGATCTTGTTGGGACGCGCTCGGCTTCTGGTGGTCGGACCTGTGTATGCCGCTACGTCGGGCGCGATCCTGTCGGTGTGTTTCTTTCTTCGTTTGTCACCTGGCTTCGGCGGTGGTACTGCATCTGGGGTGGGTTTATTGGTGTTACTTGCCGCGCCGCCAAGATGCTCTTCCACACTGCGGGGAGCGTGAGTGAGTCGTCTCGTTTGTTCATAGAGTGTTCTCGTTTGACAATCTCAATGGCTTCTCGGATGGTCCTTGTGCGATAGTGTTCCACTTTGGCCAGTGTCTTTGTATTATCAAAGTCAATCCAATGGGCTGTAGCGTCCACGTGTTGAGCCAGAGACGACGACCTCTCCCTGCGGTCTACCGCCGGTCTATGTTCTCTGAGGCGGGCGGAGACGCGCCGATTGGTTTGGCCTACGTAGGTTTTCTCGCAGCAGCCGCATGGTACCTCGTAGACGCCCTGGGCTTCTAAAGGGATAGAAACTTTGACGTTCCTCAGTAGGGATGAGATCTTCCATATCTGTGTTAAAGATGGTAGCGATGTTTTCTTCTTGAGAATCTTCATTATTCTGTCCGTGATTTCTTTTATGTATGGCATGTGGGCAATACCTAAAGGCTTCTTCTCTTGCTCTTCGGTGACTTGAAACTCTCGGTTGGCTTGTTTATAGGCCTTTGAGATTACGTAATTTTCGTAACCATTGGCGAGAAGAGCTCTCCTCAGTCCCATCATCTCGTCTTTCACGTGCTCCTTGTCTGCCAGTTTCTTAGACCTCGTGGCGAGTGTTTGAACCACTGACTTGAGCTGGGCCGGGTAATGGTGAGAGGCTGCGTTGAGATACCGATTAGTGTGGGTAGGCTTGCGGTAGACCGTGTGACCGAGGCTTCCGTCGTTCCGTTTCATCACTAATACGTCCAAGAATGGTAGCTGGTTCTGATGTTCCACTTCCATCGTGAACTTTATCTGGTCGTGTTGTTTGTTGAGATGGCACAGGAAGTTATCGAGGGTCTCTCTCCCATGAGGCCAAATCGCAAAGATGTCGTCAATATATCGTTTGAAAAACGTGGGTTTTAGTAGCGCTGATTCGAGAGCTTGTACTTCTAGTTCTTCCATAAACAGATTGGTGATGATCGGTGAGAGAGGCGATCCCATAGGCGCTCCTTGGACCTGTTTGTACATCTGCTCCTCGAATTTAAAACATCATATCAAGCGTAGAAGCAGCCGTCACAGGCCTGGCCAACGACGCAGCGGAGAAAGTACGCCAAGAGACGTGCAGAGTGTTGCAGAAATCCCGCCTACCCCCGAGGAATATCACCAGGGAAGAGATTTTAGCCCTAAAAACACTGAGACAGAATCCCGAGGTCGTCGTGCTTCGTGCAGATAAAGGCAACGCTACTGTCGTCATGGATTCGGCGGATTATAAGACCAAGATGACTCATCTACTCAACAACGCTGCCTACGTGAAGTACGACGCTGACCCCACTACCTACTTGGAGAAAATCACCCGAACCAAGATAATCGCATCACCGATCAGCCCTGAGGCCCAGAAGTACATTAGACCGAGGGAGAATTCATCGTGCTGCCCGAAGATATACGGCCTACCTAATATTCATAAAGAGAACGCTCCATTGCGGCCGATTGTGAGCTCTATTGGGTCGCCACTACAAGCGTTGGCTAAGCATTTGGCCAAACGTCAACAGCCGCACGCCGAAGACGCAGCGTCCTACGTCAAGAATGCAGAGCACTTCCGAGACATGATAGCAGAGTTAAACGTCCAGCCACACCATATTCTTGTAAGCTTTGACGTGGTGTCTCTCTTCACGCAAGTGCCAGTCCAAGAAGCTCTGGATATAATCCGTGAGAAGAAGAAGCCTTCTGCTTACATCACAGATCTTGCTGAGCACTGCTTATCCAACACTTATTTTAAATTCGAGAGCAGATGTACAAACAGGTCCAAGGAGCGCCTATGGAATTGCCTCTCCCACCGATCATCGCCAATCTGTTTATGGAAGAACTAGAAGTACAAGCTCTCGAATCAGCGCTACTAAAACCCACGTTTTTCAAACGATATATTGACGACATCTTTGCGATTTGGCCTCATGGGAGAGAGACCCTCGATAACTTCCTGTGCCATCTCAACAAACAACACGACCAGATAAAGTTCACGATGGAAGTGGAACATCAGAACCGGCTACCATTCTTGGACGTATTAGTGATGAAACGGAACGACGGGAGCCTCGGTCACACGGTCTACCGCAAGCCTACCCACACTAATCGGTATCTCAACGCAGCCTCTCACCATTACCCGGCCCAGCTCAAGTCAGTGGTTCAAACACTCGCCACGAGGTCTAAGAAACTGGCAGACAAGGAGCACGTGAAAGACGAGATGATGGGACTGAGGAGAGCTCTTCTCGCCAATGGTTACGAAAATTACGTAATCTTAAAGGCCTATAAACAAGCCAACCGAGAGTTTCAAGTCGCCGAAGAGCAAGAGAAGAAGCCTTTAGGTATTGCCCACATTCCATACATAAAAGAAATCACGGACAGAATAAGGAAGATTCTCAAGAAAGAAAACATCGCTACCATCTTTAACACAGATAGGCAGATCTCATCCCTACTGGGGAACGTCAAAGTTTCTATCCCTTTAGAAGCCCAGGGCGTCTAGAGGTACCATGCGGCTGCTGCGAGAAAACCTACGTAGGCCAAACCAATCGGCGCGTCTCCGCCCGCCTCAGAGAACATAGACTGGTGATAAAACGCAGGGAGAGGTCGTCGTCTCTGGCTCAACACGTAGACGCTACAGCCCATTGGATTGACTTTGATAATACAAAGACACTGGCCAAAGTGGAACACTATCGCACAAGGACCATCCGAGAAGCCATTGAGATTGTCAAACGAGAACACTCTATGAACAAACGAGACGACTCACTCACGCTCCCCGCAGTATGGAAGAGCATCTTGGCGGCGCGGCAAGTAACACCAATAAACCCACACCCAGATGCAGTACCACCGCCGAAGCCAGGTGACAAACGAAGAAAGAAACACACCGACAGGATCGCGCCCGACGTAGCGGCATATACAGGTCCGACCACGAGAAGCCGAGCGCGTCCCAACAAGATCTAAAGACCGACGGGCCGAGCGACGGGACTGCGAGAGAAAGGCACATCGGCCCGCGCGGCCGGGTGCGAACGAACGCCGGTGCGCTCGCCGGTGGGCTGTCGTCGCCACCGCTCAACACACACGCCATCACGCCATTGGCTAGCTGCGAATCGGTCTCCTAGCGAACCAATAACAGCACAACAGGCTAGGTATAAAAGAATGGACACACCAGAGAGGAAACCATTCGGTTCTCAGCCTCTGAAACCAACGGATCATCCTGAAGACGGCAAATGCGATTTTGCCGAAACGTCGAGACAATGACAATGGCCCATTTCTGGGCCAGCAACCAGTGTCTAGAGAGCAAGTTACGTGGACAGCAACCCGAGAACCTAGTACGTCATACATATACATATACATATACATATACATACATATACATATACATATACATATGCATATACATAAACATACACATACACATATGCATAGACTATGTTTCACCATTTTCAGCAATAAAAATCATTCTTTACGTCAAGCAAAAACCAAATGTATAAGTTTTTCTAGCTAGACGAATGCTTTATTTTCTATTAGTGAACACATAAAAGCCGGCAATATAAAACTATGACGATCTGTGGCCCTTCCGTTGAGTACATTTTTGAAATGTAGTCCTCAAAGTGTTTCTCAATAGCGATTCTTTGCCAAAACGGTTATTTGTATAGTTATTACGAGAAGAATAGTTCATTTAAATTGATGGTATAATAAATGTTTACCTAATCTCCTTCGCATGAGCTGAATGCATTGTTAGGACAAAGCTTGTGTGAAGCATACTTAGCGCATACAGACACTTCTGTCTACGGTTGTTGCACACTACATTCATCTCTCAAAACATCTTGATAGTTGTGGCTGTGCTCATTAGCTGAGATGTAAACGGTAGAAACGATTGTGTTGTGTTCTACAACGACTGCGAGAACAATTCACTTGTTAGTCTTAGCTAACCGCCTATGGAGGGTGGGTGATTCTCTGCCGTCAGCAGATCAGTAACTAATATTCCTGTGAGTCAAGGAGTTGAATTAATGTAGACATTGCACACAAATCTGCTTGTGGAATAACACAGACACTCGGAGAAACAACAACCTCGCCATTTTTAAATCCAGCAAGTTTTTTCGTAACTATGCCTTACCTCAATATAATAATAATATGAAGAAGAATACTAATAATAATACTGATAATGATAATGATATTGATAATGATAATGATAATGATAATGATAATGATAATGATAATGATAATGATAATGATAATGATAATGATAGTGTTAATGATAATGATAATGATAATGATAATGATAATGATAATGATAATGATAGTGATAATGTTAATGATAGTAAAAATAATAATGCCTTTATTTATAACAGAATACAAATTAATCCACCAGTGTAAATATAATAAAACCTGAAAATAAGTACATGGCATTAGTTTAAATCCATAGATGTGTAATTCCATAGAGGTGCCCCTGGGTAGCCATGTCATATGGGGCAGCGTAGAAGAGGGCTATTAGAACGCAATATAGCGACAGCTCCCTAAAGCCATGGGTGGACGATATACTCACTATAGTTGAGGGGGCACACAACGCTTTAGCCCATACAGAGGAGGGTTTTATCCCTCAACAAGAATTATACTTTATCTATACTTTGTCTTAACTTTATCTATATTTTAACATACATAAATGGGAGGTTCCGCATGCAGGTAAGGTGTACATACAGCCGTAATGAACGTATTACGAAGCACAGGAACATAGGTTCCACCTGGCACGTGTTGAGTTGCATCCGGACAGGGATTCCTTTCAAGTTGAACGAATTACATTTCCCAGCACCTCAGTTGCTTCTCTAGCAATGAAGATGTCAGGTTCGTCCTGGTGTCGTTGCTACGTGACTCATGGTTTCATCCAGTGGCGTACGCACGAATATATTTCTGGGGGGGGGGGCTGATGCAGAGGAAGATACATTTACAAACGAAGTCTTCTACCTAAAACTATGCAGAAATGCGCACTACTGCGCCGCAGCCGATTTTTTTTTTGTAAATACACATTTTCCGCATGGTTTTAAGTGTTTTAGAAGGAGTTTAGGTGGTTTGCTGAAAGGGATGATTTTACCAGATTTTTAAGAAAACCATTGCATTTATTGCGCTGATTGTATAAATTTGATTTTATTAGAAGTAATTGGCATTGTTGTAGACCTATAATTATTTCCTTCTATAAGTTACATTTACAAAGTAATGTGATGCAAAAATATTAATGTTCTTATTAGATGTTTTGCAGAACATAATTAAAGCTGGTATATTGGGGGGCCAGCCCTCCCCTCCCCCCCCGGATACGCCACTGGTCTCATCGGCTTGTTTATTTGCTATCGACACACCATCGTGTTAAGGCAAAGAACTGAATTGTAACCAACCGTTATTTACTTTTAATGTTTTTGGTTAGGGTACTCACTATACAGCTCTCACTGTATAACTCACTATAAGTGAGTTCCTGAAACTAATGGTGGCAAATGATGCTATTTGCAACCAGAGCTGTAAAGTGATTTGATGGGATGCGAATACGTTAACCCCGGTAAGCGATGAACTAATTGAGGGTCTTACAGATTCATTTGTCGTCCACTAATTACATGCTTAACAAGTAGTAGGATACTATAAAAATTAAGAAATGTCATATCTACGTCTGGGGTTGGGATCGCTACCTGTTAAAAAAAAATACACATTTTTGAATAGGTTCTTCATATTATTTCGTCGGAAATTTTCGACTAAATTAATTAATTTGCATAATTCAAAATATTGTCTCTGTTTTAACAGGTTTGTCATAAATGTATAATATACCTACGTATACTAGCCACGCCGTAAGAAGCAAGATGTCCCCTAAAATTCTGAGAAGAGACGGTCGCTCCACACGGTCTATTCTACGGTATTCACTGCGGGATTTCCCGATACCTTCATTGTTATTGTCAACTGAATTGACTGCACCAACCGTGAATGGACTGCGACCCCACCACGTCTGACAACAGGCGAGCGATATCATAACTACAATACTTAGGCAAGAGAACGGGATGCAACTAGATTTAGGTTGGTAGTTGTCACACGCGTCACTTTATACATACCCTCCGTGACGACAACACCTTGCAAGTTAATTTGACGAGACTTTATATGACAATCTTCTATAAAAATAGTTTTCTTAACATTTAAGTTTAAATGTTTTATCCAGAACGAAATCATTAATTTAGTATCATAGAAATCTAAACTAACATGCATGTTTCCTCATGTATGTATCTCGAGCTGCAAAACTCGATGTTGACAATGCAATTGACGAGTCTTCTTTCGTGATGCCGCCTATATTTGTGCTCTGGCGATGAGCTCAGCCACACAGGAATGTATTCAATTTATTTCGCAATTACTAAACCAATGTTCACTTAGCGACCAGTATATTCTGTATCTCGCATGTTGACCGCGCACCTACCTGGTACAGTCGGCGTCGGCCTCAGCAGCGACTCCTGCAAAGATAAGATAGAGTAGTTATTAGCGGCCCAAGAACACAGATCCAACTCAAGTAGGAAATCCGAGCAGCAGCAAAACGTGAGACATTTCATTTTGTCAAACTAGTTAAACCAACTCCTCGTAGGCTTTCGCGGCCGGAGTCATTATTAAAACTTGGCTGTCGGGTTTCGCCGCGTCCATCAATAAAAAAGTCTCTCTTCTAGAATAGTTTATCTTCTGAAGATGGCCGTGCAATCGGCCCGAAACGTCAAGACTTTTATTGATGGACGCGGCGAAACCTGACAGCCAAGTTTTAATAATAGTTAAAACAAGTGTTTGCACCATCATAGACCAAGCTGGAAACTATGTGATCAATAAAACGTACGACGCGCTACGCTTCTGGCTACAACTATTCGCAACTTTAGTGCAGATCGGAAGATGTGAATGAGCCAACGGAATTACGTATAAGTTTCTCCTTGAAAATACGTTGGGGTCGCTAGCATTTAGTATTGAGAAGCGGATGTAAACGTGCGAAGTGATTTTTGTGGTTTTAATATCTAGGAAACTAGGGTATTTTTGAAATACCTCTGACGGTGGCTCTCATACCACTTTTGAACTCGGACTTAGAAGTTAGATGTGACTAACTAAATTGAAGTAGAGTGAGCTACACATGGACACCCGTAACTAGAGTATAAAAATTACCCGTGTATGATTGGGCAAAGTACAATAGAGGGTCTGGGGGGAGACGCCCTCCCAGACAATGCGGGTCCGGGGCACACAGCCCTGGAACTTTTTTCGATTCTTATAGTGTGATTGGAGTGTTTTAACGAGTTTTAGGCATGTTTCTTCATCATATTTGTTACTGGTGACTGGTGTGATATTAACGGAGGTATTAGCAACTCAAAATGGTCTACTCCCGGTTTTTTACCCGAGTATTTACCCGGGTAACCAACCCCTAGTTAGGCCCTGCCTGGACTACACAGGAGTCGCGTGGTCAAGCTAGAAATACGCAGGTGTGGTGCAAAAGGTACCTTTCTACATCGAGATAACAGATGTCAGAGTATTTCTGTAACAAATCAACAACAGATGGTTTATTTTATTTTATGTATACACACTGATGAAATTGTGAGCAATTATATGGTTAAAGAAGATAGTTATTTTATTGCCATGTTTCATTTTACGAGAAGCTAATCTCGTGCTTCAAATTAATTGGCTAATAAACTTAAGTAGGTAAACTTAATCTAATCAGGCCAACTTTGCTTGCGCAATGTCTGGTCAATTATTTTTTTATCCAGTTGCGAGCAAATTGAGTTAATGAATTGCAAAGAAGAAGGGCTATTCTGTGCCAGCAAGTGGAAGAAATTGGAATCGTGGTGAGGTGTTGTTGCAACAAGATTGGGTATGTTTCGGTTGACTGAAAGGGTGTAAACGAGTTTTTTCATTAGACGACAAAATGAAATTTCCCTCTCTCACTTTTTGCTTGAGAATTACTTTGGTGCTCGAGATAATTTCGACGCTGTCGTCGTGATTCAACGTAGGTAAACAAGACTCTTCTCCCTCCTACGACCCTGATCCCGAAGCCCGAGGGGTGATGTTTACAGATCGACATACACTCACTCATTTCACAAATGAATCACACGAAGAATTTACCATCGAAAAGGGAAGTTGTGCTACTTTCTAAAATAAATGGACAGATCTTCATCTTTACAATCGGCAGGAACAAAGCTGAAAAGATTTATAAGTAAATATTTTCATTTCTATTTTGGTTCAAAGTTTTACATTTTCTTTTTCTCATGTTTCTATTTTTAAAGGAATTCTGACGCTAACCTCCTGTCAATGACATTATTTGTGTATCAAATTGCCATTGGCTCTTAAATGAAACAATGTACCACAAAGATTTCTAACGAGTGACATATTTTTAGAAAAACTCTTTTTTAGTCGATGAGTCTCGTAAAACTTGTGTATTTATTTTCCTGTACAAATATTAGCATTCGACATTATGCACCTTTTAAACAAAAAATCCAATTATTTTCTAATACAAAACTAGAAAGTCTTCCAGCATTTGCAATTGAGGTGTTGTTTATAAAACCAACCAATACCGATGTACCGATGTACCGATGTACATGTACCGATTTAGAGTTATTGATATCTCTGAGTTCCCGCAGGACACCTGAATCACACTTGTGCTGTCTTGTGTTTGAAATTACAATCAAACTTCAAGCTATGCAGGGCGTAATAATGAGTCGTATCGTAACAATAAATTCCCACGTTTTTCACAAAACCCACCTTTGTCCGGAACGTTGTTTTTTGCAGTATGGCTATTTAAGAAAATTAACCAATACCCAACGGTGTTTATGTTTTTTGAGAAAACCTTACACGGTAAGAAAACTTAATGTGAGCCATTCATTTATTAATGTGGCCGCACATTAATAAGCAAATTATCTTTTTAAGTTCAATCATATACAGAGAAAAGCAGCTTTTCGTTACTCCTGAAAAAACGCTTTTTTGTTATTCGTTTTTTATGGAAGAAAAAATGCCACAATTTTTCAAGCATGTGGTTTGTCGATTAAACCAATTTTCTTTCGATTGTGCCCTGAACTCTGTTCTAGCCAACATACGGGCTGACATGCTCGACTCAACTTATAGTACAGAACAGAACACCAACAGTTTGTTTATTTCATCGATACTACCTTACTCCTTTTTCACTATAGAAAACGTTCTTTGAAGTTTGTTAAGGACCATTCACAACCAGGTTGTAAGACGCATCAAGGTAAGGCGTAGTGAATTGCCCAAATCTCAATTCTTACGACTTGAGCCTTACGACGAGCCAATCACTGCGAGGTATCTTCCACATCATAAACCATACGAATTATACCATACGCCTTACGCCTTAGACCTTACGCCTTAAAACTGACTGTGAATGAGCCTTAAGAGATCCTCAGTAGATCTAAACGGTTTTCCTATATTATCTAAGAAGTTCCACATGACAACATAACTTCTTCATTGGCATTGTTGTCGGCATCAATATCGTGTGCGGGATTGTTGTCGGCATCAATATCGTGCGCGGGATTGTTGTCGGCATCAATATCGTGCGCGGGATTGTTGTTGGCATCAACATCGTGCGCGTGATTGTTGTCGGCATCAATATCGTGCACGGGATTGTTGTCGGCATCAATATCGTGCGCGTGATTGTTGTCGGCATCAATATCGTGCACGGGATTGTTGTCGGCATCAATATCGTGCGCGGGATTGTTGTCGGCATCAATATCGTGCGCGGGATTGTTGTCGGCATCAATATCGTGCACGGGATTGTTGTTGGATCGTGCTCTTAATTTTACTCTTTAATTTTACGTTTATCCTTTTCAGTTACACAACAGATTTACAAAGGAGGACAATAAATAGAACTTCATAGAACTAAATATTAGAATCATAAAAAAGAAAGAATAACAAAACAATAAAGCAAACTGTTGTATTATTGAGAAGAAGAGAACATGAACCTCCACTTATTTCTAACACTCGTTTCCCCCCGTTGTTTTGAAAGGATCTGTCAACAAATAACAGGTTGAAAAGAAAATATAATACTAAAGTATTCGTTTGTTGGAAATCTGTTCATCGCGGATTGTATTTGTGAACTTAAAGAAAGAAAGTAAAAGAAAGAAAGTAAACCAATTAAGATATTCAAGTATCCGTTTTCATTGAGAATATAAATAATATACCCCATACAATCGTCTCGTATTCTGTTATTAGAGACTTACGAGTATCTAAGTCTTTCAGATAATCTGAAACACTTACTTTAACGTTCAATCCTTCATGCACAGAAAGTTTTAATTTGTTACTTAAATTATAAATGTGTGATTAATTTATCACACCTGGAGAACATTTCTACTTAACCGTACTTTCCAGGGCCCGGATTCACAAGAGTCCTAAGTCTTATTTTTGGTCTTATCTCTAAGACCGGCCTAACTTTGAGACTCTTATAAAACCAGGATAATACCGGTATCTAAGAACAAATTTTAAAACATATTAGGAATGTTCATTATGTCCTTGTTCTCACCAGGAATTAGTAATTCATGTTACCTAGGTCTGGTTTTACAAGATGTTCAAAGTTAGACCGGTTTTATAGATAATACCAAAATAAGACTTACGACATGTTGTGAATCCGGGCCCGGATTTTCAATGAAACAATCCTCGCTTGATGTGACGATGAAGCGGCTCGATAAATACTCGTCCTGTGTTTTAATCCGATGCAATTATTCCCCATGGGCGAGGATTAAAGATAGGGAGCTTTTTGGTTTCACGAGACAACAACTGTACGGCGAGGAATAATAAAGCCCGTATCAATCGTGAATGCCAGCCAGCTTGATGGAAACCAATTTGTCATTATTAAACGAAATTGTTTTACGATTCATAATAACACGGAATGCGAAATTGACGGAGAATTTTTTGTTTTTTTTATATATAGAAGCGAAACGGCTTAACAAGATTACAAATGACATTATTGAAAGGCATCAAATTAACTTTCAATTATTTTTGACGAACGAACGTGATGATTGAGTTATTGTCAAGGTCGAGGGACGATCTTAGGTGTGGGGGTCCCAACCAAACACGTAGTTGGTTCCTTCTGGCGAACAACAACCGGCTTTAGGGCCAGGATCATTGAGTGCATAAGGTTTACACTTGGCGGAAATGTATACAAGTACTTGAAAGTAAACTGAAACCCATCGGAATAAATAATGTGATTTTTTTATGGTTTATAGATTTTTCAAAATAAATATATCATGATTTTTGAGAATTTGTGGGAAATCTTGGATTGTATATAAAACCAAAATTGTTGACCACAATATCCGGAGGAATAAAAACTAGATTTTTTTCTAAATACACGTCTTTTCGTATTTTTTTCTCTCAATTGCAAGAGAAACTAGAAATTAATCAATTTTCCGGGACACATTAAAAACTGATTTTGCAAGTATGAATTTTGAAATGTCTAATGAAGATACCATTTTGTCACATTGGAACGAAAAAAGAAAATTGCAATCGTTTTTATGGAAACATTTAATTTTTCAAAAACAGCGATCATGAGAACAAAGGTCCCGTTTACTGTTTTAAAATAAAAAAATTGGTGTCTGAGAGAGTTAAGACGCAGAATGTCAATGAGTAATCCCCCCCCCCCCCATCTCTCCGCCCCGCACACCGCATCCATGGACTCACGGTGTAGCTGCACTAAACCCATAATGATCGCACACTGCTGTGATGGGCGCACACAATACACAATACACAGGCTTCGTTCCTGCGACTCAGGTTGATATGTAGCTAATCGCTTGATTTACCTACAAAAACCGATAAGCTTTGGCCTACTCGTTAAATTGTAACTAAGTTAGTTACTTCTACCCTTGTCATTGCAGTGAAATGCTAATTCATTTTGCCCTGTTGTGTTTAAATTATAATTACATGCACAAGAAAATAAGGACAGATTTGTGCTATGTACTTCACTTTAACCATAGGCTTATACATGACTAGGACTAGTAGGCGTAGACACAAGAAAAGAGCGACTTACCATGCCCGTCACCTTTATTCAACTGACCAACTCAAGAGAGCCACAGCTCACACTCTCGCTGCGCACCCCCTTCTAGGCACTCGCTGACTGCTCGACCAGTACAATGGGTATTACTAAGACTAAGATCACAACAATTTGCAACCATTTCAAAATGTTGTAATCATACTTTACCACTAAACGAAGTGGTTTTCTTTATTACTTATGGGAGTTTTTTTTTTTTTTTTTTTTTTAACAGATGTAGTTATTTACTACAACTAGTTTTGTTAAGTGGCTAGCTATAAAAACTGTAAGCCGTGTACATATTTTGTTTTGTAGAACGAACAACAAATAACTTTGAATAACTTTTGTTTTATTTAAGCGAGAAGGGTGACGAGTATGGTTTGCTAGAGCTACAAGATCTGTAATGTCTGCAGTAATCAGTAATTGTACTCTGTGCATGATTGCTTTGACGTGTGGACGGTTCATAACCTGTTGTTATTTGCACAGCTTTTAATAAATGCCCTCTCCTCTCTCCCCCTACCCCACAATAAAACTCATCCCCCCCCCCCGCGCCATTGCCAGAGCTAAGGTTTTAATTCCCATGTGGTTTTCTAATCCTCTCATTCCCATAGTTCTTCTTCCGGTACTCATCGTCCCCTGTGGAAGAACATTGTCTTCGGTGCTTCAAGTAAACTGACGACTACGATTCACTATTGTTTGCGCACTGACAATATTATACGTTAAGCAGTTTCAAATTTCAGTTCTGAAGATAAATAGAAGCCCACAATGAATAAGCGTTAGCGTTAAGAGGAAATATTTGGCTGCACCCTCTCCTTTATTATTTATTACAATATATGGTTAGCATCACAATAGGTCTACTTATTTTTATAGTATTGTTGTATTACCTACAAAATCAGTCAAACCAGTGTTCACATATTGTGCGTGTGTTTATTTTATTTTAACGTACTTAATACTAATTTAAACTTTCTGGACCTACTTGGTAGATGCGCAGCCTTGTACCGACCATAGAGATAATTTTATATGTTTAGTAGACTTTTGTAGTTTATATTAAAAGACGTTCATTTAACTCGAAAGTTTTTCGAAAATAAATTACTGATTTGTTATTTGTGATATGAAAGTTGGTTGACTCTGTAGATCACAAGTAGCAGGTCACAAATACTTAAATGTTATGGAACGCTTATTTGTGTTCTAAACATTTAAACTTTCTTAATCACAAATTCTAAGTTCTTAATCATCTACTTAAGTAGAGTTGAGAACGAAACTTAAAAGGATAGGGAGGAAATGATAAAATACGGCAGGACACGAAACTCTCCTGGCTAGATCAGACAGGTGAGTCAGGATACAGCATCCAAAGTGCATTGCACGAAACAATAAACTGAGTATAATTATTTACTGGGAAAACGCTCTGTGTGACGCGTTGATAAGCGAGCGCGTATACGTCCACGTACACTCTTTCCAAAAGTTTGAAATTTACGGCCATATTTCAAGAATGTGTATCGACCAGTGCACAGACTTCCAAAACCTAACGGGAAGGGCGACGTCTCATCACTACAATATTGTGCTGGTCTTTATTTTCAAAGTTATCGTTGCCGTGGCTACTTCGACTTATTTACAGCAGTGTAAATACCGATTGTACCTCTATAATACTAATCGGATCGCAATAAAATGAACAGATTTGTAACAAAACGGAAAGTTAGTACAAAATGGCTATTTTACATTTTTCCGCCATTTTGTTTTAGAATAAACTTTTTTTAACTTTAATGTAACTCTGTAACTTATCGACCGATTTTTTCACAAAACTAAGGGCGTTCAGTCCACATCAAGGCTTGTGGATGGTGCAAATTTCAACTTGATCGAACTTTACGTTCGATCGCTATCGCGAGACCGGAAAAAACAGAACTAGTGCCATAAGAACTGATTTACAAAGGATGACCTTTTAACTGTTTACTAATTTATTCTCATTTAAAACTATTTTCGGTGAAACTAAATTGTAAAAAGAAAAGAAAATGATCTCACTAAAATAGTTCATGAAAGTTTCTATACTGATCAGGAATGTTTTATTCCATTACATTTCTGTCACCTAGTTTGTCCTCTTGGTAGAAGAATCGTTACTTTACGCCAATATATATTATCGCATGTATTTATTTATTTATTTGAAATATATCGTTAACAGGGCAAAGCCCCACCAGTAACGTATAATAAAAATAAAAATAAAGTACATGTTCAACATACATGTACAAAATATACACAATATCACAAATACACAAATACAAATACATACAAATTTTACCAAAAACAACAAAAAAACATGACAGTAAAACTGCCAAAGTCAACCTTAAAATTAAAACATTAACACAAACATAAATTTACACACATTCCCACATAACATTCTTGAACGAAATCAATGATATATTAAACGGATCAAGCTCTGAAGGATCCATATCATTCTAAACTTGCTGAACACGATTCAGGCAAGTGTAGCGGAAAACGTCTATAAGGCATTTTGGCAAAACAAACATGCTCCTCTGCCTAGTCACTCTGGAAGGCACACGGAAGTTGATTCTGTCCAACAAGTTATTATCACTAAATATATACTATATATGTATACTATTATGTATGTGTACGTTTATGTATGTATACTATTATGCATGTGTTCTATTATGCATGTGTACTATTATGTATGAGTTCTTTTATGTAAGTAAATATTATGTATGTGTACTATTGTGTATGTGTTCTATTATGCATGTGTACTATTATGTATGTGTTCTTTTATGTATGTAAATATTATGTATGTGTACTATTGTGTATGTATACTATTATGTATGTGTACTATTATGTATATATACTATTATGTATGTGTACTATTATGTATGTATACTATTATGTATGTGTACTATTATGTATGTGTACTATTATGTATGTATTCTTTTATGTATGTGTAGTATTATGTATGTGTACTATTATGTATGTGTACTTTTATGTATGTAAACTATTATGTATGTGTACTATTATGTATGTTTACTATTATGTATGTGTACTATTATGTATGTATACTTTTATGTATGTGTTCTATTATGTATGTATAATATTATGTATGTGTACTATTGTGTATGTATACTATTATGTATGTGTACTATTATGTATGTAAACTATTATGTATGTGTTCTATTATGCATGTGTACTATTATGTATGTGTTCTTTTATGAATGTATTATTTTATGTATGTGTCCTATAATGTATATGTACTATTATGTATGTGTACTATTATGCATGTGTACTATTATGTATGTATTATTTTATGTATGTGTCCTATTATGTATGTGTACTTTTATGTATTTATACTATTATGTATGTATTATTTTATGTATGTGTTCTATTATGTATGTGTCCTATTATGTATGTATGCTATTATGTATGTGAACTATTATGTATGTATACTATTATGTATGTGTTCTATTATGCATGTGTACTTTTATGTGTTCTATTATGTATGTATAATATTATGTATGTGTACTATTGTGTATGTATACTATTATGTATGTGTACTATTATGTATGTATACTATTATGTATGTGTTCTATTATGTATGTTTACTATTATGTATGTGTACTAGTATGTATGTATACTTTTATGTATGTGTACTATTATGTATGTGTTCTATTATGCATGTGTACTATTATGCATGTGTACTATTATGAATGTATACTATTATGTATGTGTACTATTATGTATGTATACTTTTATGTATGTGTTCTATTATGTATGTATAATATTATGTATGTGTACTATTGTGTATGTATACTATTATGTATGTGTACTATTATGTATGTATACTATTATGTATGTGTTCTATTATGCATGTGTACTATTATGTATGTGTTCTTTTATGTATGTATTATTTTATGTATGTGTCCTATTATGTATGTGTACTATTATGTATGTGTACTATTATGTATGTATTATTTTATGTATGTGTCCTATAATGTATGTGTACTATTATGTATGTGTACTATTATGCATGTGTACTATTATGTATGTATTATTTTATGTATGTGTCCTATTATTTATGTGTACTTTTATGTATTTATACTATTATGTATGTATTATTTTATGTATGTGTTCTATTATGTATGTGTCCTATTATGTATGTATGCTATTATGTATGTGAACTATTATGTATGTATACTATTATGTATGTGTTCTATTATGCATGTGTACTTTTATGTATGTGTTCTATTATGTATGTATAATATTATGTATGTGTCCTATTATGTATGTAAACTATTATGTATGTGTACAATTATGTATGTTTACTTTTATGTATGTGTTCTATTATGTATGTATACTATTATGTATGTGTACTAGTATGTATGTATACTTTTATGTATGTGTACTATTATGTATGTGTTCTATTATGCATGTGTACTATTATGCATGTGTACTATTATGTAGGTATTATTTTATGTATGTGTCCTATTATGTATGTGTTCTATTATGTATTTATACTATTATGGATGTATTATTTTATGTATGTGTCCTATTATGTATGTATACTATTATGTATGTGTACTATTATGTATGTATACTATTATGTATATGTGCTATTAGGTATTCATTATTTTATCTATGTGTACTATTATGTATGTATACTATTATGTATATGTACTATTATGTATATATTATTTTATGTATGTGTCCTATAGTTGTAAACAATTTACCATTTTTAATAATGAAAAATCTACTGAATGTGTTAATGACTATGGTGTTCCACAAGGGTCAGTGTTAGGACCTTTGCTGTTTTTAATTTTTATCAATAATACTCATGTTAATATAAATGTTAATGGTGTAGTGCGCAATCTCTTTGCTGATGATAGTATGATCTCTGTTAGTAGGTACAGCATTAAGGAAGTTCGTGAGAAACTGAATGACGCTTTGGATAAAAGAAATGATTGATTTAAACATAATAAGCTTAAATTGAATGTTAAAAAAAGACGAAAAGTTTATTAGTAACGTCATCACCTGAAAGAAAAGATAAATTGTTGAGTGAAAGTGAGTTCTCTCTCAGTATTAATGGCGAAGACATTGAGGTAGTTAAAGAAATAAAATATTTAGGTTTTTTGATTAATGAACATTTACATTTTAGTAACTACGTGATAGCAATGACAAATAAGATAAATAAAGGAGTGGGATTATTGTATCGCGTTGGAGGATTCCTCTCACCTTGGACTAGAAGACTTTTATATAATGCAATCGTAATGCACGAATTTGAGTATTGTGGGTCCATTTTATTTAATATTGATGACAAAGATATGCAAATCCTTCAACGTGCTCAAAATAAAGCTAAGAGAGCTGTACTAAGATGCCATAAACGTACCCATATTAATGATATGTTACGAGTTGTTAACATTTTAAGTGTTAGACAAAAATATGCTTTAAAGGTTTAAAAAATGATTAACAATATTTTAAATGATATTGGTCCACCATATTTAAAGGAATTGTTTAAGTCAAATAAAGAAATACATTTTCATGACATCCGTTTTTCCAAAAATATCAATGTTAAAAAGGTTTGTAAAACTTCTACGCAAAGAACGTTGACTTTTAATGGTTTTAAGCTCTATAATGAATTTGTAAATTATCTTAATGATATTAAGGTTCAGCAAGCAAGTGTAAAGAACATGACAGTATTTGTTAAAAACAAATTTACCATATGAGTTGGATATGTACATTATGTATTTCATTAGCATTTGGCTAAATAAAGAATGATTATTATTATTATTATTATTATTATTATAATTATTATTATTATTATTATATTTATTATTATTATTATTATTATTATTATTATTATTATTATTATTATTATTATTATTATTATTATTATTTATATTATTATTTTTATTATTATTATTATTATTATTATTATTATTATTATTATTATTATTATTATTATTATTATTATTATTATTATTATTATTATTATTATTATTATTATTATTATTGGTTTTACTGTTGAGTGATACGTTGACGGCGGAGAAACTGCAGTGGATAACACCTTCGTTGGTGGAGGAACTGTAGTGAATAATATGCGTGTTGGTGGAGGAATTGCCGTGATAATATGCGCGTTGGTGGAGGAACTGCAGTGATAATATGCGCGTTGGTGGAGGAACTGCAGTGATAATATGCACGTTGGTGAAGGAACTGCAGTGATAATATGCGCGTTGGTGGAGGAACTGCAGTGATAATATGCGCGTTGGTGGAGGAACTGCAGTGATAATATGCGTGTTTGTGGAGGAACTGCAGTGATAATATGCACGTTGGTGGAGGAACTGCAGTGATAATATGCGCGTTGGTGGAGGTGCCGGGTCGGGTTGGACAAGTTCTTCTTCTTTTTCTTAGTTTCGAAGGGCGAATTACCACGCTCAACTTAGTAGTTAATTTTAATTTGTTGTAATTTGTTTTTTGCCATAGGTATACGTGCTAAGAGATAAAGTTTGTAAAGTGCTAAGATAGAGTTCTTATAAGTGGTCTAGAGTCGAGGAAGGGAAAAGTAATTAGTGAGACAAGCTAAGACGTCATTCATGTCAACGTCAGCGTCGGAATAGAGACTGATCGTGATCTTAGTCGGGGGCCGTGAGATATTATGAGACGCAACATACATCTGCATGCGTTAACCCAATCAACAGGGTAGTTGCATGGGATGCACGGTATTATATGAGACGCAACATACATCTGCACGCGCTAGTCCAATCAACAGGGTAGTTGCATGGGATGCACGGTATTATATGAGACGCAACATACATCTGCATGCGTTAACCCAATCAACAGGGTAGTTGCATGGGATGCACGGTATTATATGAGACGCAACATACATCTGCATGCGTTAACCCAATCAACAGGGTAGTTGCATGGGATGCACGGTATTATATGAGACGCAACATACATCTGCACGCGTTAGTCCAATCAACAGGGTAGTTGCATGGGATGCACGGTATTATATGAGACGCAACATACATCTGCACGCGCTAGTCCAATCAACAGGGTAGTTGCATGGGATGCGCGGTATTATATGAGACGCAACATACATCTGCACGCGCTAGCCCAATCAACAGGGTAGTTGCATAGGATGCACGGTATTATATGAGACGCAACATACATCTGCACGCGTTAGTCCAATCAACAGGGTAGTTGCATGGGATGCACGGTATTATATGAGACGCAACATACATCTGCACGCGTTAGTCCAATCAACAGGGTAGTTGCATGGGATGCACGGTATTATATGAGACGCAACATACATCTGCACGCGTTAGTCCAATCAACAGGGTAGTTGCATAGGATGCACGGTATTATATGAGACGCAACATACATCTGCACGCGTTAGTCCAATCAACAGGGTAGTTGCATGGGATGCACGGTATTATATGAGACGCAACATACATCTGCACGCGGTAACCCAATCAACAGGGTAGTTGCATGGGATGCACGGTATTATATGAGACGCAACATACATCTGCACGCGTTAGTCCAATCAACAGGGTAGTTGCATGGGATGCACGGTATTATATGAGACGCAACATACATCTGCACGCGTTAGTCCAATCAACAGGGTAGTTGCATGGGATGCACGGTATTATATGAGACGCAACATACATCTGCACGCGTTAGTCCAATCAACAGGGTAGTTGCATGGGATGCACGGTATTATATGAGACGCAACATACATCTGCACGCGTTAGTCCAATCAACAGGGTAGTTGCATGAGATGCACGGTATTATATGAGACGCAACATACATCTGCACGCGTTAGTCCAATCAACAGGGTAGTTGCATGGGATGCACGGTATTATATGAGACGCAACATACATCTGCACGCGTTAGTCCAATCAACAGGGTAGTTGCATGGGATGCACGGTATTATATGAGACGCAACATACATCTGCACGCGTTAGTCCAATCAACAGGGTAGTTGCATGGGATGCACGGTATTATATGAGACGCAACATACATCTTCACGCGTTAGTCCAATCAACAGGGTAGTTGCATGGGATGCACGGTATTATATGAGACGCAACATACATCTGCACGCGTTAGTCCAATCAACAGGGTAGTTACATGGGATGCACGGTATTATATGAGACGCAACATACATCTGCACGCGCTAGTCCAATCAACAGGGTAGTTGCATGGGATGCACGGTATTATATGAGACGCAACATACATCTGCACGCGTTAGTCCAATCAACAGGGTAGTTGCATGGGATGCACGGTATTTTATGAGACGCAACATACATCTGCACGCGCTAGTCCAATCAACAGGGTAGTTGCATGGGATGCACGGTTTTATATGAGACGCAACATACATCTGCACGCGTTAGTCCAATCAACAGGGTAGTTGCATGGGATGCACGGTATTATATGAGACGCAACAAACATCTGCACGCGTAAGTCCAATCAACAGGGTAGTTGCATGGGATGCACGGTAATATATGAGACGCAACATACATCTGCACGCGTTAGTCCAATCAACAGGGTAGTTGCATGGGGTGCACGGTATTATATGAGACGCAACATACATCTGCACGCGTTAGTCCAATCAACAGGGTAGTTGCATGGGATGCAGGGTATTATATGAGACGCAACATACATCTGCACGCGTTAGTCCAATCAACAGGGTAGTAGCATGGGATGCACGGTATTATATGAGACGCAACATACATCTGCACGCGTTAGTCCAATCAACAGGGTAGTTGCATGGGATGCACGGTATTATATGAGACGCAACATACATCTGCACGCGTTAGTCCAATCAACAGGGTAGCTGCATGGGATGCACGGTATTATATGAGACGCAACATACATCTGCACGCGTTAGTCCAATCAACAGGGTAGTTGCATGGGATGCACGGTATTATATGAGACGCAACATACATCTGCACGCGTCGGTCCAATCAACAGGGTAGTTGCATGGGATGCACGGTATTATATGAGACGCAACATACATCTGCATGCATTAGTCCAATCAACAGGGTAGTTGCATGGGATGCACGGTATTATATGAGACGCAACATACATCTGCACGCGTTAGTCCAATCAACAGGGTAGCTGCATGGGATGCACGGTATTATATGAGACGCAACATACATCTGCACGCGTCGGTCCAATCAACAGGGTAGTTGCATGGGATGCACGGTATTATATGAGACGCAACATACATCTGCATGCATTAGTCCAATCAACAGGGTAGTTGCATGGGATGCACGGTATTATATGAGACGCAACATACATCTGCACGCGTTAGTCCAATCAACAGGGTAGTTGCATGGGATGCACGGTATTATATGAGACGCAACATACATCTGCACGCGTCAGTCCAATCAACAGGGTAGTTGCATGGGATGCACGGTATTATATGAGACGCAACATACATCTGCACGCGTCAGTCCAATCAACAGGGTAGTTGCATGGGATGCACGGTATTATATGAGACGCAACATACATCTGCACGCGTTAGTCCAATCTTCAGGGTAGTTGCATGGGATGCACGGTATTATATGAGACGCAACATACATCTGCACGCGTTAGTCCAATCAACAGGGTAGTTGCATGGGATGCACGGTATTATATGAGACGCAACATACATCTGCACGCGTTAGTCCAATCTTCAGGGTAGTTGCATGGGATGCACGGTATTATATGAGACGCAACATACATCTGCACGCGTTAGTTCAATCAACAGGGTAGTTGCATGGGATGCACGGTATTATATGAGACGCAACATACATCTGCACGCGTTAGTCCAATCAACAGGGTAGTTGCATGGGATGTTACTTCATTGTGATCAACTGAATGACTAAACAAAATATTTCATTTTGATTAGGTACTTGCCACGAATTTTTATTCAAAAAAAAGCTGAAATTTTCACACACATTTATGGCGGGTAAACGGAGCATCACTTCACGAGTTCTTATCACCAATCGTATAATTATAAACACAAAAGTCTTCTTTGCAGATTATTTTGCTACTGTGAAATCAATTTTTGTCTAGTGTGCTAAATAATTACTTGTTGCCAATTCATAATATTAAAAAGTACTAAAAAGCCAGTCCGCATTGGTAATCGAACCCCGTCTTGCATATACCGGGCGGGCGACTTTCCCTCTAGCTATACCACCGGGACTGGCAATTGAATACCTGAATATTGTGCACTGTGGTAACAACAGTTACTGTGAAGAATAACTAACACACATGTTAAGATGATGATCTTGCGCGCTCAACAAACCCTGATATAACATTGGACACTAATTTTTAATTCTTTACATTACCAAGTGGCGTCACATGCTTAAACAAAAGAGAAAACTTTGAACCGCAATAGAAATAAAATTATTTACTTTTTAATTACGTTACTGGACCCGTATTCACAACGATTCCTAACTCCAGGCAGTCCTAAGTTAGGCAAATTGTAACTAGATACATCAAGATAAATCATTTCTGGGTGGACACACACATTCAAAAGTAAAATATTATTAGCAAAATTGTTGATATTTTACTTAATGACATTTCAGAACGACATACGCGTGATTTATATCACTGAGTTTTGCCAAAACTCTCTTGTGAATCTGGGCTCCGATGCCTATCTATTTATATACTTAGGCACATATTAACAATCCAAATAATTTTTTCGACATTCTAAATCACACTTCAGCCATGCCCTTTAAAATCAACGTGATAACACTCGATGATTATCATTCACCGGCTGTCTTTTGTCACGAGACTTTCTCAGTCATAGGCGAATGCTGGGACTGAGTCGTACTACTAACAGCTCTCGGACACTCCTTCCTATGTGCATAGCTCTCAAGTTAGTCACCTGTGCAAGTGCAAGCTAGGCATAGCTGTCGTGGTATACGTGACTACAGTAGGGATTCATATGATAATGAGTGAAGACGACGTAGCTAACAGATCTCTGAACGTATGGAGATCAACTTGACTTATATCGAAGTGCGGATCAATATGAAGTCAAGTGAAGCTTGCCATCCTCATGAAATGAAGGTTGTAGCGTTATTTCTCTACACGTACATTTTTGGTTAACCTTCTAATGTACATTTGAAGAAATGTACCATCTTTCAGGAAAAACAACAGCGTGTTTCGTGGCTTTTGGGAAATATACAACATACACGATAACTATTGTGTGTTATAAATATCATACAGCAGTAAGAATTGTAAACGAATACAGTTTTCCAGTTTTTTAGTTAGCATTAGTGTTTATTTATTGTGCTTGTTATTTTATACATGTCCATCGAGAACGCTGGAGGTCTTCACGAAACATGTGTTGTTTAAATTTTATTAAAGTTAGTTCCTATAAATATGTGTAGCAATACACGTAACAAGACTATAGACTATTTTATATATTTATCAAAATGTCAATCTTGGTTGGAGTAGGAGGGTCATTGGTGTTTTACAGAATAACAATAACTCTCCCCTATATGTGTAGCCTACTCGTTCCAACTTGGTTTAGGAATCGCATGGAGGATTTGTATACGGTATTTACATATTGTATGATGAGAGCAGTCTTCTATAGTAATTTAGTGAAAGTAATACATTGCTTTTCGTTTTAAATTATTAGATCTAAAATTTAAATAATGTTTAAAAATCGTGGCAAACACGTTTTACTTGCTAAAAGCAAATGCATTCGACTGTCATAGGTGGGTGCGTGCATACTGCATGTGGTAAGATAAGATAAAAAATAGTAAAATATCATAACTAAAACGTATTTGATTTGTAAATGTGTTTACCACGCTACGATTTATCTTGTTACGATTTAGTCTCGGTATCGGGATCGCGATCGCATTCCGGAAATCGTGAAAGAGTTCAGCCTCAACCACAATTGTCGGCATTGTAAACTTAATCGGGATCCTGATCGCAATCGTAAGCGAAGAAATATAGCCCGTTCACAATAGATACTTTTCAGAAACAAATGCGCATTGGTCTACACTCATAGATCGGGACGTGCTGCAGTAAATATTATGTTAAACTAGGCCTACATCATTGCCTACACATACCTACTAACAGCTTTATCTATTATCGAGTACATACCGGCGTATTTGTAATATTGGTTAGAATACAGTCTAGGCTGGCGACGGGCGAGTGTGCTGTCATTGCAGTCAGCTGTCAGCTCGCCAGCTCAAGGTTGCGCCGGCCGAGCGACAAGCCACGTCCCGTAATGCATTGCGCGTGAAATAAAATACGAAATAAATAGGCAACAAGGTTTGACATATTATTTGTTCCTTTGCTCGTCAGTCGTTATTTTGTTGTTACAAAATCAGCTTAGCCATGCTGCTGCATTCCACAAAGAAGACTTTATTACTGCTATATTACTAGCATCAAGCTTTATACCGTTGAAAAGCCAACGCAAATTACTCAAGCGATGGGGTACGGTAGCATCGGTAAACACACTTCCAATCGGGAAGTGTGCCCCGGATTGCCGTGGAACTAAGGTAGTTGTTTCTTTCACGATTGACGGATTACGATTATGTTGACGATACTGACAATTGTGGTTGGGCCTTTAACTTACATGTTTCTTATGGCACTGTACACAACTTACACTACTGCGATCACGATCACGATGCTGGGTGTATATATATAGTTACTATTTAAACACCCAGCGTAAGCATAAGCAGCTGTATGACATAATTTACATACTTTCGCCAACGTTAATAATAAACGCATTATCCTTATTCTATACCTCGTTCTATAAACATTCATTTTAAAGTTGTATACAAAACGTGTGTATGCTTTTGAACATGACCTTGAGTACAGGAAAGACCCCCCGCGTTTGACAACAGGATGCGATTCGTGGCGCTTGCCGGTTGCTACTTGTCGTATTAGTCACGTTTTGGACAAAAAAAACAAAACATTCGTTCGTTAAAAATGCGTAAAACAGTTTGGGTTGTTAACTATGAAGTATCGTTGGTAAATGGTCTTAGTCGTTCGAAATAAGAAAAACTCAAAATAATTCCAGGATGTGTTCGTAATAAATACGCGTTGATCTGGTACAATTTCAAGGCTTTTGGATACGGTAGTGTAAATCTACTTTCTATAGGTAAATATTTGCGAATGTGCCGTGGGTGGTGCCCCCGCCCCCTAAGGGTAAGGGTATCGTGCCACAGCCAGCATCTGCAGTGCGGGCCTAGCCTAGCAGGGGTATCTGAGTGTAGGCACGCGCCACAGCCAGCATCTGCAGTGCGGGCCTAGCCTAGCAGGGGTATCTGAGTTTAGGCACGCGCCACAGCCGGCATCTGCAGTGCGGGCCTAGCCTAGCAGGGGTATCTGAGTGTAGGCACGCGCCACAGCCGGCATCTGCAGTGCGGGCCTAGCCTAGCAGGGGTATCTGAGTGTAGGCACGCGCCACAGCCGGCATCTGCAGTGCGGGCCTAGCCAAGCAGGGGTATCTGAGTGTAGGCACGCGCCACAGCCGGCATCTGCAGTGCGGGCCTAGCCAAGCAGGGGTATCTGAGTGTAGGCACGCGCCACAGCCAGCATCTGCAGTGCGGGCCTAGCCTAGCAGGGGTATCTGAGTGTAGGCACGCGCCACAGCCAGCATCTGCAGTGCGGGCCTAGCCTAGCAGGGGTATCTGAGTGTAGGCACGCGCCACAGCCAGCATCTGCAGTGCGGGCCTAGCCAAGCAGGGGTATCTGAGTGTAGGCACGCGCCACAGCCAGCATCTGCAGTGCGGGCCTAGCCAAGCAGGGGTATCTGAGTGTAGGCACGCGCCACAGCCAGCATCTGCAGTACGGGCCTAGCCTAGCAGGGGTATCTGAGTTTAGGCACGCGCCACAGCCAGCATCTGCAGTGCGGGCCTAGCCTAGCAGGGGTATCTGAGTGTAGGCACGCGCCACAGCCAGCATCTGCAGTGCGGGCCTAGCCTAGCAGGGGTATCTGAGTGTAGGCACGCGCCACAGCCAGCATCTGCAGTGCGGGCCTAGCCTAGCAGGGGTATCTGAGTGTAGGCACGCGCCACAGCCAGCATCTGCAGTGCGGGCCTAGCCTAGCAGGGGTATCTGAGTGTAGGCACGCGCCACAGCCAGCATCTGCAGTGCGGGCCTAGCCAAGCAGGGGTAAGGCTACCGTTACACGGCTAATGGCGCAATCCAAAGGGGGAGGGGAATCATCAGTTCCTGTCTGGAGGTCACCGGATGTGGAAGAGCCGGACTACCACAACCGATTAATCAAATGTCAGTTATCATGGCTACCCACTCTATAGTCGGTTAACTTTGTGCTTTTGTCCATCGAGTAATTATGTTTTAATCATCATAATATAATTGCGTTGGAATATAATATTTGCCGTAGATAAGTGGATTATCCAAACGTTATCGGGTTATCATCTAGTCTCTTCTTTTCTACTTTCTAAATAAAAAAACCACGTGACCGACCCATGCACAGACTGGGGGTGGGATGGTGACACGCGATGCTATGCATCATTCGGGAGATCATCGGTTTGATTCCAGCCACCGGCAATCCTTCCTCATGTATTCGCCATAGCAACTATCACAGCAGCAATTTTGGGTTCAATCGCGGCTGATTTATTGCTCTCTTTGTACGAGGTTAAATAAATAAATAAATAAATAAATAAATAAATAAATAAATAAATAAATAAATAAATAAATAAATAAATAAATAAATAAATAAATAAATAAATAAATAAATAAATAAATAAATAAATAAATAAATAAATAAATAAATAAATAAATAAATAAATAAATAAATAAATAAATAAATAAATAAATAAATAAATAAATAAATAAATAAATAAATAAATAAATAAATAAATAAATAAATAAATAAATAAATAAATAAATAAATAAATAAATAAATAAATAAATAAATAAATAAATAAATAAATAAATAAATTCACATCTAGAGTCTACCTACTCAGTAACGAAACTGATTTGCAGTGGGGGACTTTAATTTCAAGCGAACCCTGTAGGCTTCGAACACCATCGACGAGTGAGCGATAACCAATCAAGATCGATATTTCAAATACGAAACATATGAATCAGTGATTGGACAGTGCGAACACCTGCGGACAAACGTCAGAATCAACAAGGCCAATTCAGAACAACTTTGAATTTATTAAGTGCCTCGTTGCTAGGACGGCTCCAAAGTCACCGTTTACTTATTCCTAAGACAAGACAAGAAGTAATGCAACTGAATCCAAATTAGAAGTTAAAAACTTCTGCCTAAACTGGGATTTGAACCCGGGAACTACTGCGTAGGAAGCAGAGATGCTAGCCACTGGACCAACGAGCCACCTAAATCTTGTAACCTTCAATCACGTTGACAGTTTCTCCGACCAGCAAGTAGGGTGGATGCATAGCTTCCAAAAACAAGTGGCCTCCGATTATTTTGTCCTCGAAGTGAATAAGCTAAAATACCAATGTTGTTTGGAGCTGCCTGTACTACAAGAGATGGTGAGTACTTTGCGGAAGATAGACATGTATATATATATTTATATATGTATATTTTTTTGTGTACAATCTTAGAGGAAATAAATCTCATACACTTGACGGAGTTGAATTGGCTTATTGAATAGCAATCAGCCAATAGCAAGTGATAACTACGTAGTAGATATCACTAAGTGAGTTATGTCACCGTGAAATTTTTCCTGACTTTTTCCCATCAATACGCATTTTCTGATGGTGGGAGGTAATTAAGTGTAGGACACACCTCAAATGTAGGCTGTTCCTCGCGGTCTTCCTTCTAAACGGAGTAAAGCACGCATGAATTAACGGGGAAACTGCCCAATATTATCAGTATCGTGTATTTTAGTAATATCTTCAAAATGCTGCACAATATTGAAAACATTTAGTTGGTAAGAACCAAACAATGGATTAAAAATGTTATACACGTTTTAACACTTACGTTTTATTTTGGAAATGATTGCAATATTTGAAATGTATCAACGGCCGTTGCCAAGTAGCGCCGCTAAGTAGCTTGCTCGCTCACCTTCCGACTCTCTGCGGCGTTGCCAGGTAGCGCCGCTAAGTAGCTTGCTCGCTCACTTTCCGACTCTCTGCGGCGTTGCCAGGTAGCGCCGCTAAGTAGCTTGCTCGCTCACTTTCCGACTCTCTGCGGCGTTGCCAGGTAGCGCCGCTAAGTAGCTTGCTCGCTCACCTTCCGACACTCTGCGGCGTTGCCAGGTAGCGCCGCTAAGTAGCTTGCTCGCTCACCTTCCGACTCTCTGCGGCGTTGCCAGGTAGCGCCGCTAAGTAGCTTGCTCGCTCACTTTCCGACTCTCTGCGGCGTTGCCAGGTAGCGCCGCTAAGTAGCTTGCTCGCTCACCTTCCGACTCTCTGCGGCGTTGCCAGGTAGCGCCGCTAAGTAGCTTGCTCGCTCACCTTCCGACTCTCTGCGGCGTTGCCAGGTAGCACCGCTAAGTAGCTTGCTCGCTCACCTTCCGACTCTCTGCGGCGTTGCCAGGTAGCGCCGCTAAGTAGCTTGCTCGCTCACCTTCCGACACTCTGCGGCGTTGCCAGGTAGCACCGCTAAGTAGCTTGCTCGCTCACCTTCCGACACTCTGCGGCGTTGCCAGGTAGCGAAGCTTAGTAGCTTGCTCTATCACCTTCCGACTCTCTGCGGCGTTGCCAGGTAGCGCCGTAGAGTGATGGGGATGAACCGCAGCTCTCCATTTCTATATTATTATATCGCCTTACGGTCAAACAAATAACAATTGATAATAATCCATTGCAGCTCAATAAAATTACCACATCTGCTCAATAAACTGGTCGCTGTTTCTTTGGCTAGAGACTGAGGGTTACCAAAATCGTTTTGCTTTTCAGCGTTTAACACGTGTTCGTAATGTGGAAACAGTAACTTAGTCACCAATTGATAGAATGTATTTGCGAAGGTGCAGAACTTGAAACAATTCTATTTTTTAAATCTATAAACGCGTATGAAGCTATTTGTCCAGCCCTTAGTGACTACAGGTCTCGCTCTATATTGACCTGATAACTTAGTACAGTATACAACTAGATACCATGGAAGTGGCAATGAGACACTATTGCTAGCAAAATGAACGGGAAAAATTGCTATCCAGAATCGATTTCCAATACCCAATGGAATAGAAAACTGGTATGGAAAAAGTGACTGTAAATCTCAGTCCACAAGAGTCAGTGTGGAGTGGAGACTAATGCATCTACTCTGATCTTACAAGTTACTGCCAACCGGATAGTCTTTTCACGCGGTATTGTTTGCCGCCGTCTTGTTTCAACATTAGTTAAGAAATGGGGCGGAATCCTCAAGCCTTGAATTAGTATCTAATTCCGTGTTCGTTATGTTGTTTGTTGTTTAATTGGTTGTTGTTTTTTGTAATTTGTGTTTCAAGTGATGTGAATTGCGTTTGTTAATGGCTCTTTAGGTACGAAATAAAAATATTGAATTAATAACTATAGCGTATCGAAATACGTGGTGCTTTTGTGCTCGTGAAAGCGAAGCTAACGTACGCCAATGCATGAGGCCCTCAGCTATTATCAAATTATTTGATAATATACTCAAATTCAGGGTGGCTCGGGTGGTACTTTGCTTGATACACTCGTATTATTGAAATATATTTCACAATTTGGATTGATTACTTGAAAGCTTAATATTATTGCTCTTTTTGGACGGACATAATAAATAAACATGACCCGGTAATAAAAATATTCCTTATGTAGCGTGTTCTCCCATTCACCAATCCAATGTCGATGTTGGGTGGTGATACAACTTTTTAATTTTCTGGTTTAAAATTCATCAAATAAATATTCATGCTCATATTGTGAAACGAAATAATTCTTACATATTTTGGTGAATCGTCATTTGTAAAATCTACGCGTTTACAAAATTTGTTGTTTTGTGAATAGAATAAAAAACACGTAAGTTCCATGATTGTTTTTTTTTTTTTACCATTTACCATATATATCTAATTATACACTTCAATCCGAGATCTGTGCTTCTACTATGTTTAAAACTACACTCGTTTACGTGTATTATGTCTTGGGCCTTCAGTCACGAATGTTCAACATTTCAGGCATGTGAAATTCTTTCTGAGGTAAGAAAACCATTTAGTGGGCGTCCCGTGAGTAAGGTTTTCTGATGCGTCATGCGTCATGCGTCATGCGTCATGCCGGTGAATACAAGCGACGGAGTTACGTCTAAAAGCCAATGTAACGTGTGTATGGTCACCATGTTCACTGGGTGGGAAACGTTTCAACTGGGCTAAGATTCAACTGGGTTACGATTTAGTAAGATCGTTCCCAACTGGGCTACGCTTTCAACTGAGGTACGATAACATGCATTCTCATCTGGGCTATAAAACTCAACTGGGTTACGAGTACACATTATTTCCAACTGGGCCACAGTCCCTACCAATAACAGTGCATTCTCATCTGGGCTACGACTCAACTGGGTTACGAGTACACATTATTTCCAACTGGGCCACTAATCTATATATGGTAGTCCCTACCAATAACAGTGCATTCTCATCTGGGCTACGACTCAACTGGGTTACGAGTACACATTATTTCCAACTGGGCCACTAATCTATATATGGTAGTCCCTACCAATAACAGTGCATTCTCATCTGGGCTACGACTCAACTGGGTTACGAGTACACATTATTTCCAACTGGGCCACTTATCTATATATGGTAGTCTCTACCAATAACAGTGCATTCTCATCTGGGCTACGACTCAACTGGGTTACGAGTACACATTATTACCAACTGGGCCACTAATCTATATATGGTAGTCTCTACCAATAACAGTGCATTCTCATCTGGGCTACGACTCAACTGGGTTACGAGTACACATTATTACCAACTGGGCCACTAATCCATATATGGTAGTCTCTACCAATAACAGTGCATTCTCATCTGGGCTACGACTCAACTGGGTTACGAGTACACATTATTTCCAACTGGGCCACTAATCTATATATGGTAGTCCCTACCAATAACAGTGCATTCTCATCTGGGCTACGACTCAACTGGGTTACGAGTACACATTATTACCAACTGGGCCACTAATCTATATATGGTAGTCCCTACCAATAACAGTGCATTCTCATCTGGGCTACGACTCAACTGGGTTACGAGTACACATTATTTCCAACTGGGCCACTAATCTATATATGGTAGTCCCTACCAATAACAGTGCACTCTCATCTGGGCTACGACTCAACTGGGTTACGAGTACACATTATTACCAACTGGGCCACTAATCCATATATGGTAGTCTCTACCAATAACAGTGCATTCTCATCTGGGCTACGACTCAACTGGGTTACGAGTACACATTATTTCCAACTGGGCCACTAATCTATATATGGTAGTCCCTACCAATAACAGTGCATTCTCATCTGGGCTACGACTCAACTGGGTTACGAGTACACATTATTACCAACTGGGCCACTAATCTATATATGGTAGTCCCTACCAATAACAGTGCATTCTCATCTGGGCTACGACTCAACTGGGTTACGAGTACACATTATTTCCAACTGGGCCACTAATCTATATATGGTAGTCCCTACCAATAACAGTGCACTCTCATCTGGGCTACGACTCAACTGGGTTACGAGTACACATTATTTCCAACTGGGCCACTAATCTATATATGGTAGTCTCTACCAATAACAGTGCATTCTCATCTGGGCTACGACTCAACTGGGTTACGAGTACACATTATTTCCCACTGGGCCACTAATCTATATATGGTAGTCTCTACCAATAACAGTGCATTCTCATCTGGGCTACGACTCAACTGGGTTACGAGTACACATCATTTCCCACTGGGCCACTAATCTATATATGGTAGTCCCTACCAACAGGACAACAGTTAGTTTCGATTAGGTTGGTAAGTAGCCCAGCTGAACCGTTGCTAAGTTGGAACCGTAGCCTAGTGGCGAAAGATCTTAATAAGTCGTAGCCCAGTTGGTCGTAGCCCAGTTGGTCGTAGCCCAGGTGGTCGTAGCCCAGTTGGTCGTAGCCCAGTTGGTCGTAGCCCAGTTGGTCGTAGCCTAGGTGGTCGTAGCCCAGGTGGTCGTAGCCCAGGTGGTCGTAGCCCAGGTGGTCGTAGCCCAGTTGGTCGTAGCCCAGTTGGTCGTAGCCCAGTTGGTCGTAGCCTAGGTGGTCGTAGCCCAGGTGGTCGTAGCCCAGTTGGTCGTAGCCCAGGTGGTCGTAGCCCAGTTGGTCGTAGCCCAGTTGGTCGTAGCCCAGTTGGTCGTAGCCCAGTTGGTCGTAGCCCAGTTGGTCGTAGCCCAGTTGGTCGTAGCCCAGTTGGTCGTAGCCCAGGTGGTCGTAGCCCAGGTGGTCGTAGCCCAGTTGGTCGTAGCCCAGTTGGTCGTAGCCCAGTTGGTCGTAGCCCAGTTGGTCGTAGCCCAGTTGGTCGTAGCCCAGTTGGTCGTAGCCCAGTTGGTCGTAGCCCAGGTGGTCGTAGCCCAGGTGGTCGTAGCCCAGTTGGTCGTAGCCCAGGTGGTCGTAGCCCAGTTGGTCGTAGCCCAGTTGGTCGTAGCCCAGGTGGTCGTAGCCCAGTTGGTCGTAGCCCAGTTGGTCGTAGCCCAATTGGTCGTAGCCCAGTTGGTCGTAGCCCAGTTGGTCGTAGCCCAGTTGGTCGTAGCCCAGGTGGTCGTAGCCCAGTTGGTCGTAGCCCAGTTGGTCGTAGCCCAGTTGGTCGTAGCCCAGTTGGTCGTAGCCCAGGTGGTCGTAGCCCAGGTGGTCGTAGCCCAGTTGGTCGTAGCCCAGGTGGTCGTTGCCCAGTTGGTCGTAGCCCAGGTGCCCGACTGTGCGAGTGTATGTGTTGATTGAGGTATGGGAGCGAAATACGTTTCTACCAGCGCAGAATAGCGGTCCTGCATCTTTGGTTATCCCTGTTGAGTGGCGTGGTATGCGCTATTTCCTTCTTCCTGTCTGTTCAACTGATATCGGATGTTATGCAGAAGGCAAGTCTTGTTGTTTATAAATAAGTAAATTACTTTTAAAATGTAATCTTCATGAACGGAAATTGTATAGATATTTCAGTTACTCAGATTGCTCTGATTTATTTTAAATTACAAATTCTGTAAAATAAAGTTCGAGAGGAATGTGACTGAAATTGAACAACTCTAAAATAATGAACGCAACTAACGAAGGGGGAGCACCTGACCCTTCTCCACTCGTCACACAAGTCACTTGGCCCGGAGCTCCAAACACAACTCACTTGGCCCGGGAACTACAAACGTCTACTTTATTGGCATTTGCGGAAATGAATTTATGATACTATTTCTCATCTCCAGTACTTATTTACAACTAGCTAACAGTATAGTCGTGTGTTAGGTTTTGTTTGAACTTATACATTACTGTTTTCCCTATCCCGGTCTGAAAACAAGCCGGCATTCGTTTTGTTTTGTTTGTTTGTTTTGTTTTCCATGAAAAGAAATATAGGCTCATTCGGGCGTACTTGCGAACAAAATAAAATAGATACACGTCACTGTAAACGTAGCAAATAAAGCCTGTATGAGTGTTGCAGAAAAGAAAGATAACAAACTGAAGTCAATTAAATCATGACTACGTATATCAGGGCTTTGAAAGCGGTTTGATCAAGGCGGTTTGGAGGAATATGGTTTGATTAACTCGCCAATATATCATTAACAAAGCAAACCGCTTTAATGGAAACGCTTTGGCCTAGGCCTAGGCCCTAACTAAGTAGGCCTAGGGGCTACCCTAACCTTGAAAAGGTAAAAGAGAGCTGCATTTTGTACTTACCTAATCCCATCCAATGCTGCCATTATTCTATTTTATTTCATTATTTATTACATTTTTTTATATTTTTTATATATTTATTATAATTAAAAAAGCGGGAACTTGCTGTTGCTTGCACAGCCAATTAGATCAAAGCGCAGCCACGTAAATCAGGTGTGCCTTGTTTACGAGCGCACTGGAAACCACTTTGAAGCGTATATCAAGCGGATTGAAAACTCCAACTCACTTCCTAAAGTGGATCGGAATCGGTTTGGGTAAAATTCGGTGTGTATATCAGACTCCACAGTCGTTGAGAACCAATATCGTCCTGACATGCGGCAATGGAGTCACTAACAAGAAGAGTGATGAGTGGCCGTTGAATACTGAATATATTTTTAATAGCCCATGTAAAGTCTGCTCTAAAAAGTACTTTTTTAGATTTGCTTTCGAGTTCCCAATAAAAGTTACTTTTATCCTCGCTTTCATCTAAAAATAAAAACCGGAAGGGGACTGCCATGATAATGATAGCGCGCGACTCGCCTACTCAACATTATAAACTCAAATGTCTTGATGAACGACTAATTGTCTCGGTTCTCATTTCCAAACCATAATCTGAGCTCTCTCTTGGACAGATAACAAATACAAGTGTATGGAGGGAGTTTTTCTGGAGCAGATATGATATAATATGTTCAATTCAAGATCATAGGCGAATGTATATATTATGAGCTACTAATTTCCGGGAAGGAATTTCCGATTAGTAGGACTCATTCCCATCATTCGCCTTTACGACTGAGGAAAACCTTCCGTCAGGATTGTCGGTGGCCGGAATCAGACCGGCGACCTCCCTAATTAGAGTATCGCGTCTTACCGCTGAGCTGCCTCTATCGGTATATGAACTATTGCTCGGACAAGAGAAGATATTCAAACAAAAACATGGTTTGCATTATTTTCTACAATATTGGGTCCTCATACACGAGCCCACGCAGTCATTATAATACAGGTTTAGCGAGGTTAGCGCAATATTATAATGGAAGCCAGCAAACTTCATGTCACTGATATGACAATACACAAGGGACCCATTTGCTAAAGATAGGGTGACATCCATTTTACTATCATTTCTCGCAAGTGCATTTAATTAAATAACTGACTAATTACAAATAGTATGTCTGTGACCGCTGAATATTCTTCGAGCTTTGGCAACCTCGGGCTAGGTCAGGAGGTGGATGGGTGACCACTCTCCTCTGAAACACTAGTTACCGTTGGTTAGAGCAGATTGGAGGGTTCGAAAGCTTGTGTAACAGCTTCGTTCTTCCCGTCAACTGCTCGGCAGTCCAGGTTAGTGGAGGAACTTATATGACTGGTCAAAGTTACACCGTCCTTTCGGATGGGACGTAAAGCCAATGGTCCCCTTGGTACTTTTCGACAGGAGTAGGCTACGTGCCGGTACTAGACTTCCCCTCCTCCCTTCCTCATTATCATTCACCAATCATCACTCATCAGGCTAAAGAGGGCGTTGTGCCCTACACTGGCCGTAAGTACAATAAAGTAGATAAGTAAAGTTCGAACCTTGACACGCTCGAAATAAAAGTATCTTTAAACGACTTGTGATAATGTGACCCATATAGGTAGTCTACTATCTGCTTGTATGCCAACTCAGTCATGTTCAAGGTGGACTGATAATGTCTTGCTTACCCCTACTTTATTATTATTATTATTATTATTATTATGTAATCAATCAAGTCCCGACTATACTAATACATACACATATGTATCACACCATTACGCAACACAAGATATAACAAAGTACATAATTAGGTAGATAACATTATACACACCTACATTCGCAAAGCCTTGCAAACTAAATAGACCTAGCCAGCAATACAATAAGACTATTCTAGGCTAACATGACGAGTAAAATTAAAATAATTACACATTATATAATAGACATAAAAATCAAAACGTCAACATCAACAGTAAAAGCCGAAAGAATGCCAGGTTATAAATGTATAAAATACGTTCGAGATTGGAAGCTAAAGATATATATTGTGGTATAAAGGTGCGTTTGCACTAGACCAGGACTTCTCAAACAATGGGTCGCGACCCCGGCGGGGTCGCCAGAAATCAAACTGATGTTGCCGGTCGCGAGCTTATGAAAAATGGAAACTAAGGTATAGGCTTATATAGAATCGAACTTTTTAAAGAAAATGTATAAAAAGATGCATATATAGAATAGCTAAAAAAAGAGACTAAGCGGGAAACTTCCTTACTCTTGTATTCGTTTATTAAAATGTCAACACAGTGCGAAGCAAATCTCTGCAAGTATCGGCTAACAAGCGACCATCTATTTCAGTGTCTATTTATAAAAAACTACGCAAATAAAGTCCGATATAAGATGGGGTCGCGAGATTTTTTACCTAGAAATTTGGGGTCGCAGTGGACTTTGCGATGTCCCGGACACATTTTTGTCCTCGAACCGTGTCCTGGGAGACAAAGTCCTGCTTGTCCTGCGGGATGCGTAGCAAGTGGAAGACATTGGATGTCCACCGGACATTTCTTACTTCGCACGCGTAAACTCATGTATCTTTACCCCTAAACGACTAGCAGTTCTATCTTCGTTCATTATTGTATTAAACGCATCATGAGATACTCGATTCATCAAAAAGTTTCTAGTTTACTATCTTGGTATTTTCGTTTTTTTTTTTTTTTTTTTTTTTTGAAGATATTCTGCAATTAAAATACACGATGCACTTACACACAACTACGCCAACCCAACAGTGTATTTTTTCATCTTCTAAGGCGAATATAACACTATCCATGTAAATTGTCCGTCTACTAGTGGAAACGTAAATGTCCGCCAGACTTTGTCCACCAGACACTTCACTGGGACAAAGTCCGGCGGACAAATTCGTCTGGTATAAACCCACCTAAAAAAATACAGTGAAGGTACGTGACACAAAATGAAACATAAAACACAATGAACATAATCACATTAAATTCTGCAAAATATATGGATGAAACTATTATAAAAGTAATCAATCAATTTGAGTATCAGAAAAAGATACCAAAGTTATTAAAAATATTGCATTCTTGAACACTTCTCAGGTCGTATGGAGGCCATCATATCATTGTTCCCATTCCACTAGACGTAGGGAAAACAGGGGAATACCACTCTTCGGGTTACCTATATAGAGACAGAATCTATTGAATGGTCTCGCTCACGAATTGAAAGTCTCGATAAAGTGAAATGCCAACGATTAACGCTGAAAACAACGACCACAGTGGAAACAACAACAGCTCTTGATCCAATTAGGAGCTATATATAATAAGCGCAGTTGAGCGCATAGCAGACGTTGATGAATCACGGATGAGTGCACAAGAACACGGACATTAACAATAACAGGCACATGCCATTGGATTATTATGCACAAAGAGATAGTCATATACCAGTGTCAATGTTTTGGATAGATGGATAATCATGAACGAATGAATAGTTTTACGATTGTTATAGCTATGGATGAATGAACAGTGTGAATAAACGGGCAATCACGGGTTCGATTGGGGTTTTAATTAAGCATAGACAATACGATTTGTTTTAATCATCTACCGATGTTGTGCTCCAAATACCACGCTAGCGAACACAGTGAAATGTCACTGATGTGTAATAGGATAATGACGCTACGGTGGCTGCTTATCAAACACTCGTCTTTAAAGAACATTTTACAACCCAATCTAACAAGTTCACTTATGCAGTAAAAGTCTTCTAAGTACTAACGTGTAATCATAATGGTATGATTGCGCTAGACAGTATATTAAAAGTTTTTCCAAGTAACGATATTAGAAATGTTTTACTATCACTAATAAAAACAATTAAAAACGGGAACAAGTCTCATGTAAATTACTTCCTTATCCATGTTCTGGGATTCAAACTATACATATAAGAAGTGGATTATTTCAAAAATTTGCAATTTTATTTCACAAAATATTTCGTACATAAGAATGGCGATCAAATTATAAAAACAGCGTAAGCGTCATTCTATTTGTGTCTCTCTCTTCTCTCTTCTCCTTGTCCCTCCCCCTCAATTCTTCCTCGTTCTCAAAATATTATAATGTAATAATCGTGATGAAATTAAAAACAGTGTAAGCGCCTCTCTATTCCTCTCTCCCTTTTCCCTTTACCTCCCTCCCCCTGTATTCATCCTCTTCTTCAATATCTTTCAAGTCGTGCAACCATTAAATGATGCAGTTCAAGAAATAGGGCGTTTCTAACACAATTAGTGGACATTGATTGTCACATGTCAGTAAGTAGAATCGAGTTCCAGTAAAACAAACACCTCTAGAATTGTTATAGTTTATATAACACTAGAAAAATAACACGGCAGATTAAACACACATACATCTTAAAATACGAAAATGATAGTAGAACTGAAACAACAAATTCGTTGTTACTAACATATCTACTCGCAAATGCTTTTTCTAACAAATAATAAGAACATTGCCAAAATTAGGAATATTATGTTAAACTAATTTATACACCCTTTCCCCCGACGGGTTTCCCTTAAACCCTTCGACGTTATTTTTTTATGGAGATAACAATTGACAGGAGCCCATAGCTGAATATAAACCACATTTGATTTTTATAAACATTTGGATTGTTTTAAGAAATGCTATATGGCAGGCCCACCCACCCACTGATGCCATGGTACAAAGTACAGACAAGCCGCCACTGCCCAATATACAGCGCCACTGTATCTTCCATAGACGCTGTAGTTGTCATTGTATGTCATTTTACTCCTCTTACAAAGTGACATATCTAGTACGTGAAAATACGTCGGTCTCCTTAGACAGTCGGTGTTCTTCAGTACGAGCCACGGTGAGTTTAATAGCTGTAGGGCTAGAGCTTCATATATACTTGAAAATCGATGCGTTGCTCGCGTTTACACGTAGGGCTTGCTTTCGAGGACGCAGCTGGAAATGTGAGCATTGGGCAGATGTAGCTATAGCTACTTCAAGGACGCATCCAGGTGAACCCAGAAGATCATCTGTGCTACTCTCACTGTCACTTTACGGATGGGTTTCCTTTTTATAAATGATATATAGATATATCTCACTGAATTCGATCGAGACCCGTAATAATTACGGAGTGAGTGTTGAAATAATACAACTCGTACCGAATCGACCGCTGTAATCTAGCAGGGGCGTCGGAAGTCTATTTTTCCAGGGGGGGCGAACTTTCCAGCTGACTTTGCAACATTTTGTAAAAAAAAAATCCGTAAGTTACCATGCAGACAGCCTCTGAGATCGCTTGAAGGAATAAGCGGAATCTGTATTCTAAAATGCATTTAATTCATATTGGCCATTTTTTCAGGGGGGGGCGAGATGATACTCTCGCCCCCCCCCCTGTGCAAGCACAGGGGGGTCGACTGGCCACCCTGCCCCCCCGGTTCCGACGCCCCTGTAATCTAGTTATGTATAACAGTGCATACAATGTGAGTTATAATCAAACCATGTTGAAAAACCCACTCACTATAGTAACGTTATTCTTTACAAAACCCATTACATATCGTATATATATATATATATATATAGCCTACACAATATCATCGTATATGATTGTGTAAGTTAATAAATTCAAATGCCGTGTTTTTCAATAGTGTAGCATGAGGTAAATAATAATGGTATCATTTTTATGTTTATTTCATTTCACTAACACTGTCATTTTAATTAATATTTTTTTTCATGTTTCTGTTCAAGTTTTTTTTTCTGTACTGAATATTTTGATCAGTTTGACTGTCTTGACAGTAACTCTTTTTATTATTCGTCTTTCAACCAATAATTTGAAGATTATCTTGGCATTTCAGGACTTGAAGAAAAGATAGGAGGCGTAGGGCTACAATTAAACGTTATGTATTTCGTGAAATTTTATTATTTCCTGATTGCAGTTTCTGATCGCGTTTGATTGGTATTGTTTAATGAATAAGCGTTGTCCTTTTCCTCTTTATTTCCTTATTGTATATTTTCTTTAACATTATACTATTATCATTACCATTATTATTGTTGTATTGAATGTATGGGATAAAATCTTGGTCAAAACCGGCGTTAACATGTTATACGGACGTAATATCAAGTATTTCCATGTGTCTACCACTATTTCTAATACCGGTATTGTATTGTTATTATTGTTATTATAATAAAGACATACTACAGACATACTATTATATATAATAAATAATAATAATAATACATATATATATATATATATATATATATATATATATATATATATATATATATATATATATATATATATATAAATTATAGGTACAGAAAATGGTTATCAATAATAATAATAATAATAATAATAATAATAATAATAATAATAATAATAATAATAATAATAATAATAATAATAATAGTAATAATAATAATAATAATAATAATAATAATACAAAATTATGTGTCATTATTATTATTATTATTATTGCTATTATTATTATTATTTTATTGATATTTTAATTATTTATGTCCTGAAGAGACAGACACCGGACTTGCATTAAGTCAAGGTGTAAAATTCCGCACCAACTCGTTCGCGGATCCTGGCAGTGGCGGCTGGTGGGGGGAGGCAAGGGAGGCCGGGCTTCCTCAAATATTTCCGGAGGGAGGAGGATTAATCTTGTCTGTGATCTTGTTTAAATTTGTTCTATGTATTTTAATGTTCATCTTACATAATATACATATTTATCGTAAAAGTTCTCAAACAAAAAATGTTCAACGTTTCAAAGTTTCGCGCCTCTTCAGAATGTGGCTGCTAGCCGCGTTGAACCAGTAGAAACGCGAGGAACTTCGTGAGTCCGGGCGGGCCGTATCACTGGAACTCTGACGTCACAGGACCAGGCCGCGATCTCGTCGCTGCGCCAGGCGACACGGGCTAAACCTGCGTTGCGATACGCGTAACAGCACGTCTCGCAATGACAATAACGCTGTATTGAGCTCGTCATTACGTAGTGCAAAGATACTATATTACAAGATTGTATAGTAAACTAATTATCGTACTTGTAGGCCGTTATAAATCCATCGTTTCTGTGCATGCCAGCGTAGATTATGCGTTGTCAAAGTGACACTACACGGTCTGTTCACTGTGACACTGTTACAGAATTTTGTTAATCAACAAAATATGCAATTGAGTTTAGAATGTTTAGACACATTGGTGAAGGATTTACGCTAGGAATCGTGAAATATCAGGATGGGAACACTGTATGATGAAAAGATTATTGTTCGTATGGTTTTGAGGGTTTATAGGAGATTTTAGCAGGAGCCTTTGGAAAGCTGAAGACGGTTCTGTAAGTCTCACCGTTGTATTTCCCTTTACGGCAAGGGACACAGCATTATTTGTTTGGCATCTACAAAATCCATTACACGAATTAATGTAGTTCCAGGCAATTCTTAATGTATCTAAATGCTTACGTAGGCGAAGTGTACGCCTGCATTTATCTGTATGTGTCTATGTATGTGTGTATGTCCTTTATACATTACTACACCATTCATCCGATTGCGATGAAACTTTGGTGAGTTGTTACTTGTTGTGCGCACGCCCGCGATGGTTTCTGGATGATAACAACTCTCTCCCCTCCCCAACCCACACCACCACTAAGACACCAACATGCAATAATGCTTTCCTAAACCATTCATCCGACTGCGATAAAATTTTGGTGAGTTAGTGTATGCACGCTTGCTAAGGTTTCTGAATGATTACAACCCCTCCCAGCCCCCCTCACCTCCCACCCCCACTGAGCCACCAACATGCAATAATGCTTTTCTAAACCATTCCTAAACCATTCATCCGACTGCGATAAAATTTTGGTGAGTTAGTGCATGCACGCCCTCTAAGATTTCTGGATGATTACAACCCCCCCCCCCCCTTCAACCTCCCTACCCCCACTGAGCCACCAACATGCAATAATGCATTCTATTATTATTCATCCGATTGCAATACAACTTTGGTGAGTTATTGTGCGCACGCCCGCGAAGGTTTCTGAATGAGTATATCCCCCCCCCCCCTTGTGTACCACCAGACGGAAAAATATATTGTGTGTCAAAAAGCACTTCAATAAAAATAATGAAACGTAAACACTTTATTTCTTTCAGTGGCATTGCAACGCACTACGGGTTTGCTAGTTACGGATAAAATAGCACTTGAAAAATATAATTACACAATTGTACCAAGTAGAAATAAATATTTTATCGGCCTATGCTGGAGAGTTTATTATGAATAATTGTAAAATGGAAAATTTAATCATTTTTATGTACGTATATTGTATAGTTATCACTATGAGATCATAAACATAATTTATATTTTTAATTAACCAGGCATATTCTTATTTACGGGTTGCAAACAATGGCCCACTAATATTTCTAGAAAATTTGTCAAAAACGGTCTTTTACCGTGAAATGTAACCACATAATGTGCATACAAAATTCATTTAAGGCAACGAAGCCGGCAAAAAATGACAGTAAACCGATTTTATTTTTTTATTTTATTATTTTTTTTCAACACTTTTCTGAATATAATGATAGCTGTCTTTCACAAGATAAATAGGTAAAATGAATATTTGAATGAATATAAACGCGTCATACACTGCGTATTTCAACACTCGGCACACATCCAACACTTCTGCATAAGTAAATATCTCGAATTTGAAAAATGATATTAGCGGTTTTTGTTTTGTATTCTGGCGGATTTTTTCTTTCAAACGTTGGCATTCGGCTACCAACTTTATCTTTCGATATAAATGGACCTGGGTTCACAGTGTTGACAGCAAAATGCCATTTGGCCTAGTGTTTCTGTTGCAAGCCGCAAGCCAAACGCACATTTAGACCAAACTGCAGCCTATACTAGAGATATTAAATAATTCAAACTTATCTTACAGTGTGCATGCACTCGTGTCACCATCACCTGTTCAGAGGTCACCGCCAAAAACACGATAACAACGAGCAGGCATGAACATTTAGAACAATTCAGACGTGTATTGAATGGCTGCGGCATAGGGAAACACGTGTAGTGGCTGGCCGCTAGCGCGTCTACCTCGGCCTCGTCTAGTGACGTCACACGCGTGCGCCGAGAACTGTGGTACGGCCTGATCAAGTATAACGAAGGCCGTATAACGAAGGCCTCGGTCCGGGCCTCCAGTCGTTCAGCTTATAGGTACCTGAGCAGTAAGCGGTGTGCGGGGGAATGCGGTAGGCATACTCCCGCCCTCCCCGCCTAAGTTGCTGCACGTGCAATAAGATGCCAGAGGAGGCCGGCCGCTTCGATTATTTTCGGATTTTTCACGAAAGTAACCGAGTCGCCCGCTTTCCAAAATATTGTGATGTAAAAGGATGGACTTGTCCATATTTTACTATTTATTGGAATCCGTGGTTTATGTAAGCTCTAAGTGTGTCAACCTACATGTGTGCAACATAGTCTATTGCCACAGCGTGATTGTCAGCGTTTTCGTCATTATTTCGATCGTGACTGCTAAGTCAGCAAAGGCCGGAGCGAGGCTAGTTTTGCGCGACGCGACGGACGGGAGTCTCACCGAAGAAGCCGATTAAGATGGTTGTCCGGTAGGTGCGTGAGCCAAGGAGACCGTGGCCGCCGTGGAGGGCTGACCCCGCGAGGGAAGATGTGGTGGAACGGGGGAAGCATGTCCTAGCGGCCTAGGCGAGGATTAAGGGTACGTGGGAGACGAGCGGAAGAGAACGATATGGACGTGGCAGAGGACGGAAGGATCTGAGGACGAAGACGCGGACACGACAGGCGATTGGAGGACGAACGGGTGGACGGTTGCCAGCTGGAAATGCGGTAATGAGGTATGGAGCACTGGCCCTCGTTAGATCAGGTGGAATGTGCCCATCAGGCTGATTATGACCATAGTCAGGTTCGCCACGCTAAAGCCACGTATAGGATAAATGTAAGTAATAATAAATATGGTTCCTCAAGATTCGAACCAAGGGTCTTGTGATTCAACATAAACTAGATTCCCTGTTCTCCTCAGTCTTGCCAAAGATCCCGCATGTACGAGTTCACGTATGTCGAGAGTGTTACGTCCCCAGTAAAACCTTGAGACAGCCGACCAGAACGTGGGTTCGAGTCCCGTACCAGGGTGGTAGGGACAAGGGTGGGTCGGCGCGTGATCTCGCTACATGACAAATTTGGTGGAGGCTAGGGTCTTGATACAACTTGTTATCAAGTTTTTTTTAGGGAGCTGGAGAAAACAGTTTTCATTTTATCAAAAATTTAGTTATTTCATTTTGACGAGGTACTGGCTTCGCGAATCTGACTATATAAATTGTTAGTGTGTATTTACTACGTGGCTTTTGTGTACGCAGGCAGTTCGGTGTTCGGATTACGGGCCGATGACGTCATTATCAGCCGTGGCGAACTTCTAGGCTCTGTGTTGTTTTTTATCTAGGCCTGAGTTTGGTTTCGTCGCGCTTAGCCTCTCTGCGCTGGGGGATTTATTATTGATTGCTGTGTTATTTCAAGTGTCAACGTCGTGATGAACATGGTTGCGTCGCTGTTTCAATTCGAACTCCGGTCTACGAGGTGTAGTGCTGTGACTTTTGTTTATTTCTGTGAGGAAGCGGATTTCTGCGTTTTTTTGTTGGTTCGAGCATCCGTTGGATTGGTCGTGGGTTTTTTTTGACACGGAAGACATTCGCTATACTGGGTTCGAGTCCCGCTTTTGCCGGTGAATGACGTATGGCATAGTTAGCGTGTGTTCTTCGTTGTTTACATTGCTTGGAATGTGATTGTATTTTGTAACTGACCACGACCGTGCTCGCGTCAGCAGTTTTCGCCTGCGACGACGAGTGAGGTGCTCGTTCTAAGAGCTGTTCCGATTTATCATTGCGGCCAGTTTATTACTTCGCAAGCACTGCATTTTGTCTTCTGTGGCCGAGTTATGAAACACTTGTTGATGCATTTTGTTGGTTGTATCGAATGTATGAATGTATGAATGTAGGAATGTATGACAGGTGCATGTATACAATTTGTGTACATGTTTCCATGTATATGGGCGACTGTGGGGGCCTTTGGAGGTCCATGTGTTTTCGTCATTGAAGGGCGACTGTGGGGGCCTGGGGGGGCCCATGTGTTTTGTCGCTCATGTAGGTGTAAGCATGTGTAGATTGTGGTGTGCATGGCTTGAGTGTGTGTTCTCTCTATGGGTTTATGACTTTTCGAGTAACTTTTGTAGGTACAAGTAACTATGTATATCTTCGATATTTTCTGTCGTGATTCTTTCGCCCAGCGTAGGGAGGAATTTGCTGTATCCGCGTTTTGGGTTCGTCGAGCGTCGAGTTCGAGGCACGATATACTCCATTCACGCGAGGATCATACACTAGACAGGTGCTAGGTGTTTTGCACCTTGCTTTTAGCGGGGGTGTCTTACGAGTGTATTTAAGTTTTATTATAGTACAGGATTATGGTCTTCAATCTTATGTATCCATAGATGATGGTTAATTTTATCATTTTGTCAGGTTAAGCATTAGGTTTAAGGTACGTTTGGACACCCCTGGTAATTTCAGAGGGATGATTTGCTCTGCGAGTTGTTACGCACATGTCGGGCAGACACCGATCCTTTTTTGGTCTGTGATTCTCGGGTTATGGGAGTTTATTAGTGGCGTTCGAACTTTAGCAGGATGGTTGGAAGGTTTTGTGAACGCTACTACGAGAAGTTTGTTACATTCTTTTTAGTAAGATTGTTACAGACTTGAATGCATTGTTTGGTTTTCCCTGGGCAGCCGGCGAGCGAATTCTACATTGGTAGAAGGTTGGGACTGCCTAAGCGAGGAAAGGTATTCACATGTTTTTGGAGGGTGAATGGAGGTTGTGGATTTCGATTGATGTGAGCTTCCAGTTTAAATTATAACCGTCAAAATTTGTTTAAAATCAGGTGTTATTTTAGCAAGGAGTATTTGAAATTACTTTGTGTTTTTGGCAACAATGGCCGTTTAAAGTGCACTGGTTTCGTTGAAGGTAGGGTGTGTAGCAAGTGACAGGAGGGTGCCAGTTGGCGATGCAAAGGCTATCGTATGGAGGGCCGCTGGTAGATGGCCGGCGCTCTCATTGTGTACAGGTAACTGCCGTTGATCTGTTTGTGTTGCAGTTACATTTCGGGACGCCTGCGCGTGTCCACTGTCAGCTGTTTGTGTTGCAGTTACATTTCGGGACGCCTGCGCGTGTCCACTGTCAGTGTCAGCCGACCCTGCTGTGGGACCTGTTTATCGGCGGCCGGGCTCCAAGCGAAGAATTGTTCGCTCCTGGATGCCCACTGTTGTCAAGAGGGACCATAATTTTACTTTCTCAAAACCACCATTTTAAATTTGTATCTTGGTTAAAACAAAATGTATTTCAGAGATAATGGTTTTGTTTATTGTTTTGATTTTGAGTTTTTACATTTTTTAAATTTTTATTTATGTAACCTTGTTGCGGAGCATGACCTCTAGGCCCATTTTATTGTTCTCACTTTGGTTAGGTACCTAGGCGAATGGTTTTGCAGGTCATGTCTCCAGTAGCCTCATTTTAGTGTGTATTTGTGGCGGAGGTGTGAGGAACATTGACTATGGTATTTTTGGTTAGCTAGGATCCTCCGGCTGGTTACATGCTGTTTGTCGCGTGTCAACCTATCATAAACCACGGTCAAAATCAGAGACGATTTTATCCGAGGCGGGGGGATGTGATGTAAAAGATGGACTTGTCCATATTTTACTATTTACTGGAATCCGTGGTTTATGTAAGCTCTAAGTGTGTCAACCTACATGTGTGCAACATCGTCTATTGCCACAGCGTGATTGTCAGCGTTTTCGTCATTGTTTCGATCGTGACTGCTAAGTCAGCAAAGGCCGGAGCGAGGCTAGTTTTGCGCCACGCGACGGACGGGGGAGTCTCACCGAAGGAGCCGATTAAGATGGTTGTCCGGTAGGTGCGTGAGCCAAGGAGACCGTGGCCGCCGTGGAGAGCTGACCCCGCGAGGGAAGAAGTGGTGGAACGGGGGAAGCATGTCCTAGCGGCCTAGGCGAGGATTGAGGGTACGTGGGAGACGAGCGGAAGAGAACGATATGGACGTGGCAGAGGACGGAAGGATCTGAGGACGAAGACGCGGACACGACAGGCGACTGGAGGACGAACGGGTGGACAGTTGCCAGCTGCAAATGCGGTAATGAGGTATGGAGCACTGGCCCTCGTTAGATCAGGTGGAATGTGCCCATCAGGCTGACTATGACCATAGTCAGGTTCGCCACGCTAAAGCCACGTATAGGATAAATGTAAGTAATGATAAATATGGTTCCTCAAGATTCGAACCAAGGGTCTTGTGATTCAATATAACCTAGATTCCCTGTTCTCCTCAGTCTTGCCAAAGATCCCGCATGTGCGAGTTCACGTATTTCGAGAGAGTGTTACGTCCCCAGTTAAACCTTGAGACAGCCGACCAGAACGTTGGTTTGAGTCCCGTACCAGGGTGGTAGGGACAAGGGTGGGTCGGCGCGTGATCTCGCTACATGACAATATATCATACTCAGCAGTTTGTAGTTTGCAGGGGAATGTCGGCTGTTTTTCTGCTGTTGTTCTTCCTGTGTTATTGCTTGATTCAATGAAGTCAAATATAGCTGACGAGTTATTAGTGCGACCATTAACGAGAGATGCTTCGAGGAAAGAGTAAATAAAGATTTAAAGCAAGACGGAAGACTGAAACCAACTTTGCCATTACTGCAAAGGGATGGAGAGGAACAGGCGAGTTTTGTTCGTTATGGTATGGAGATTGTTATGGTTAACGGCAAGTGTCGTCAACTTAAATCCGACAACTTAAATCCACATCCACAACGACATTATGACACCTAAAACAACGTAGAAAGTGCAGTTTTAAAAAAATCATCCTGCGGGGCATGCAAACTGGGGGGCAAGCCCCCCAGACCCCCCTGAACTGCCGCTAATTTCCATTGCTTCCATATTCGATCTTTCTTGAATCGTCCTGGCCTCCCTATTATTTTATACCACGAGCCGCCACTGGATCCTGGCGGCCAGAAGGAGGTTACTGGCTTCTAAAGAACTTCCACACGATGTTCGATCTACCATGAGTATCTGCTTTCTGCATTGCCCGAAGGTGCCTCTCTCCTATAATTGTAGCAAGTCAAGACGGACGTTGACCAGTCAGTTATGACGAGCCCATTCGCTAATATTACTACCTACACTGCCTTACACATGTCTTTATGCTCACGGTGAGCTGATGATATTCGCGCTTCTTCTCTGCAATGGCCGCTAATCGCTATCACATTCTCATCCAGTGGTACAGCCACATCGAGGATCTTGGACGTCCGTTCTCTTCGGTCAAATACCACCAGATCCGGTTCGTTCCCCTCAACTGCTCGGTCCGATATTAGCGCAAAGTCCCATTACCACATTTTTACGCAGAATTGGTTCAGGATTACGACGATAATATTTAGATTTTAGGTCCCACAGTTTTGCAACTTGGCTAACCGAGATGATGACTGGGTGAATTATGAAGATGAAGATGAAAATACACCACATGTCCGAATGAGATCCATTGCATATAATAATAATAATAATAATAATAATAATAATAATAATAATAATAATAATAAATGGACTTTATTTGTAAAACAGTGTACATTTTACAAAACGGCGAGGTTCGAGCATGTTGCTCGCTCTTCCACCTAACCTTGCACGGTATATGGTATGGCTTCCGTGATTAGTTACAAAATAAAAAAAATGACAATTAGTCTAATCATTATAATAACTATTCTAGATTAACACTAAAAAACCTCATAATGAAATTACTAATGTAAAAAATAGACAAACCAATCAACACGATTGGCTCAGATGTATTACAGAAATAAAACAACGCGGGGTTCGTCATAAGGGGAGCCCAGCAAGGGAGGGTAAGGCCAAGTGGGAGGAGAAACCTTCAGTGGGATAGTAGGGGAAAGGGGCAGGGTCTCCTTTCGTCTCCTCTTATGACTAGCAGAGTCACTTTGTGCCTATTCTTGTATCCCGGGCAAAACGACAACCAGACCGTACTGCTTAGTGCTTAGCCCACGCCTTGCTCACTACTTTAGTCACTGAGTTGTGCCGAGCGAGATCGTACTTTTGGGAGAGGGACGAACATCCAAGTTCTTTACACCTTATGGGCTCGTTTGTTTGCTTGCAAAGCCTGCAACAATTGCTTCCTAATGTTCCGCACATAAGCCCGCGTACGAACCACCTCACCTGGTAATACATAGAATCAACAAAACCTCCCGTCTCCGTTACCAGCCCACCTACCCGCGCGCAGCCACTGGGGTCGAATTATCCGACATAATGCTTGCAATGCTGTGTCCGTCCAATTCACCATAAGTCGCAACTGGTTTGTTTGTCCAGTTACTAATTTGCACTCTCAAGGACGTTTGTGCATTAGTAAGTAGGCATTAGTTTTCCGCCAATTGAAGTTGAAACAACAATCACACTTTGATCATTTTCGATTCTTGATGCGTGAATTGTTATGACAAATAAACTACTTGGTCCATAATTTTGAAATAACTTTTGTAATGACCACTGACAAGTAAACTAAATACGTTTTCCTTTACATTTTTCTTCAAATGAATAGTGTAACAGCTAGAACGAGATTAGTACAGTGTGGCATCTGCGAGATTCCGCAGACAGTCAGAGCGTTAGACCCGTTAGCTTAGCGCCAATTTTGTCCGCTAGGGGCGTATCGAAGTTTTGCGATCGCGAATAGCCGCTATCTTGTTCAGCGAGCCAACAAGGGATCACCACCTTTCTCTCCACCTGGTTTTGAGCATTGCCATCATTAACCCCCAATAACTAATTTATTGTTATCCTGGACGCAAAGGTATTGGAAGGACTACACCTCTTAAAAGCTGAAGACCACCTTGTGAATTCGGGGTATCACTGACACTAAGTGTCTTACACTTATCTAAACCAAATTACATTCAAATAGTCATTACAATGCTTGATCATTTCTAGCATGCTCTGCACTCTGCAGTTCATCTTGACTTATCGCATGAAGCTTGATGAGGTTTATTCTAAACACAAAAACTGTTGAGATATGCGCATTTCGGGCCACCTCCTCATAACATATCCATGCGTTTACGTAGGCCTACTCTACTCAGCGTAATGCTTAGAGGGTTTAGAGTAAGACTTAACCCCTTGGAAGATTGCCCTTGCTACAAGAACGTCATCAGTCATGAACAACATTTCTCCCTTGCATACACTCAGACGGGTTATCCACGCGTTCATGCACGACACAAGACAATTGACAATGTTTTGGTTCACCTTGCACAGGTGGAAAACATACACGAGCCACGAGTGTGACACCCATTACAGTAGTTGTCAATCAAATTAATCGAAACGTTACGACACTTTATACGAACTTGCTTTCATACTATGCTGTGGGTGTCTATGACAAGAAATTCTCTATATCCTTGCGAACCCTTCTAGCCCTTATTTTGCTCTTCTGTCGCAGATTATTAGTTTTCAGATGATTATAGTGTTTCCTAGTTATTATGGAAGTAAAAAGCTTATATATCGTAGGCAAACACGTAATTATCCGATAATTTTTAGGATTGAGCTAATCACCCGTTTTTGGCTTCATGTATGTAACGCCCAGTGTGAAAGATGCAGGCAGTAATCTTGGAGTTTCCGGCACTTGTGAAATTGCGTTGCTAGCAGTTAATGCCCACTTTTAAAGTAAGCCTCCTTCTACCATAAGTTATGCAAACCATCAATCCTCGGTACTTTCCAGTTTTGGATCTTCCACAGTTCTGCTTGGCCATCTGCCAAAGCTGTAACTACCACCGCCATCATTGAAATACCCTCACACGATTGAACCTCCTTTCGCAGCCAGTAGGCATCTTCGGCATGATGCTTTGGCACAGACCAGATGTTGGCAAGAATTCAGTCATGTCTTCTGGATCTGGTGCGGTTTTCAAAATATGTTGCTCTGCAGCGTAAACCGGTTTGATCGGCGTAAACAAGTTGCTAATGCTGTCCTCGCCTGCTAATTCCTCTTTATAATGCCCGATTCGAGCACCAAGTGCTGACATTCATTGATTCATCTGCTCGTTATTCTCACGTTTGTCCTCGTGCGTTTTCTTCTACCTATATTCTGCACTTTTCCACGAATTTTCTTGATGGCCCCCGAGGGGACGCAAGGGGACGCATAGTAAGTATTTATTATTATTGTTATGGCTAACAGGGTTTTTGGAATGGCAGAGTTATTGTTGGAACGGACTTTACTACATTTTGTCTTGGACTCATAATAGAAATACAGTTATTCATTCAAGTATGAAATCAAAATCATTCTTATATTATACTCTTTAATCGAAATAAATTTAACGCCCGCGCATGTTGTGTGAATCTCTCCGTGGTCTCCAGTCTATGAGTACACCTCAAAGTATCGTCTAAAGCCTTTCACCTCACTACAAAATAAGAGTATAACATCTTTTATTCCAATTTTAAAACTGTCTTTCTGCAAACTCTATCAGCATTGCGGATTGCTACATAATTAATAAGCTCTTTACATAGAGATAATCTCTATATAATCTCTAAGAGATTATTAGTTTTGTTTTACTACGGCAGTACGTGTAAGATAATAAATAAAATAGATATTGTCTTATTACGATATACTGAGATCTTTATGGTTCCTTCTTTTGTGAATAGATGCCAGATCAATTTAATACGTCACTACTCATTCCAGTGGAACATAATTGAAGTAATTTAATTAAGCCCAGTATTAAGTCTCAGCTCAGATCAGATAGTAGAGTCTGAAGCGAGCTGAACGTTTGCTTGTGTTGCACTTTTTATCAGTCCGGTCTCATTATCAGTATTGGTGATTTAGTTCAGTGGTTTTGAATAAGGTCCAACTGCTACGGTTATTTTATTTTGTTATACAATTTATTTGTTATGTTTATGCCACAGAAGCCCTTACATGGCTTGTGAACATATTAATTATGAAGTAAATCATGGAATTATTGTAAGTTGTAAATGGGTAGGCCTACTACCGAATAATTAATTATTATTATTTTTGTTATTATTATCGTTATCATTAACATTGTTATTATTTATATTGTTATTGTTATTATTAATAGTAATATAAAATCAAAATCACGACTATGTGTACCTTATAATCAAAATTAAATCAATAACCATCTTTCGGTCACCACGCTAGCCACTGTCGCATCAAGTGACTCAAGAGGTGAGGTGACTCAATGGTGCAAATTAGAGAAGAGAAGGTAGAAAAATAATGATAATAATAAAAATAATAATAATAATAATAATAATAATAATAATAATAATAATAATAATAATAATAATAATAATAATAATAATAACAACAACAACAACAACAACAACAATAATAATAATAATAATAATAATAATAATAATAATAATAATAATAATAATAATAATAATAATAATAATAATAATAATAAATATTAAATATAATTATAATTATTATATTATTATTAAAACTTTCATTCTTTCTCTCTAACCTTTGTTATTTTTTATTACAATTGTTCTATTTCTACATACGTATATTGTTTTTGTTTTTATTGTTGCAGTTATTTGATTGTATTTATTGTCCTTTGTAAATCAGGTTTAAACCTAAGTAGGATAAACATGAAATAAACAAATAAATTAGTATTTACATAAAATAAGTAATATTAGCAAATAAAATAAAATAAAATACAAGTAAGCGAATAGTGCTTAATTAAATGCCTTTAGTTCGTTGAAAAACATTATTACTACTTACTTGAATGGCACATTAGCCTATAACAAAATAATTTTACTATAGGATACAATTAATAATAGTTGCAATGAAGTTTGAAGTACAGTGTATAGGTAAAAGTCAATTAATAGTACAAAATGGTAGGCATAAAGTACGTATATAGCAATATTAACACTAATACATGATACTGAATTCAGTGGTAAAATAGACAAGTAACAGTAAACTTTGTAGGCCTACTATAGCATAAATGCAATAATAATTAACTGGGCTGTAAAGTACAAAACCTAATAATAAATATGATAGACCTAGTAAAGAACATAATTTTAACTGATATTTTAATGCAATTGTAAAAAATAAGTAATAATGTTTTGAGAAATACGTAATTAAATGTAAACATTCGTTATGTAACTGAATATGAAAACCATGAAATTAAACAAATTAATAACACAAACGAGCGGTAAATTATGAATAATTAATATTCCAAAGAGAACTATAGCATAGGTTACTTACAATAATATTGTATTTTATAAAAGAAGCGACAGTAAACAAGGTAATGTAATAAAAGGAAAACAAATATGTTGTATAATATTATTGAACATAATAAGTAACAGTAAGTTATGTAGAAGAGTAAAAAAAAGTAAATAATAATAATAATAATTTGGATAGTGAGATAAGCAATATGGTAGTGAAGGATACAATCAATGACCATTTGTCTGGTTTAGTACTGAATATGTAAAATAAAATTGACTGCAATAAAGCGATAAAGTTAATACAATGCATTTAAAACCAATGAAACAGGTATGAACAATGAATATTATATATTTGAGTGGTGAATTGAAAACTAGTTGATAGTAAATATGGTACCACACTCAAAACTAATTAGTGGTATATTTCAATATAAGTAATGCTAATTACAATGCTACAATATAAAATTAAATTAAAGCAAATTGTGTCAAGTGGTAAACAAATATATCTGCAGAGTTCTTAGCCACATGGGTGGTTTTATGGCTCATTTGGTTGGTCTTGGTACGTAGGTCCGTACTAAACCACCAAGGGACGTGGGTTCGAATTCCACAGTTGCATAGGTTTTTGAAAACTTCCTCCATTCCGATCTGCCATTCAAACATTTGCGCGCCAACCGTCAAGCAAACAACAACAACTTATCATAGAGCATGCATATACTTATACATATTAGACAGCTTACGGTAACTCCTCCCTCGTGATCAAAAGCCACGTGACTCTTTTAACTTGGAGACTGGAGTCGATCTTTGAAGTTCACTTTCGAAAGTCGCTTGGATTCCGCGCGCCGGATGTCATTGAACAGCGTGGTAGGTTTACACTGCAGTGCGACCAGTCGACGGACGCCACCTACCACTGACAGCGAGCAACGTAAAACAGCTGATAAGGGCGCACGCGCGGTAACAGCCACTCGCAGCTCGGAGAACGCCAGTAATTACGTGATAACAGTATCCATTGCCTTTAGTTTGCACTTGATAAGACGCAGTGCGCTGGGGCTTTACTGATGGGCGTTCTCTGACGCTTGCCCGCCAACATTGAATGGTAGATCACGCTGACAGCCACGCTCGTCGCTCAAAGAAACACTTTCATCTCCGTTATTTCCATTCATATACACACACTGATCCATCTCAGGTGTTAATAATATCATTTTCTAGTAGAAGTGAGCTTTACATCGACAAACTTATACTATGTTGACAACTCTTCAATACCGACGACACTGTGCATGCAGCATGTGCACGTACAGCCGTCATCGAAATAAAACACTGGGTTCTGGTTTTGTTTCACGTATACAAATTTACAATAGTGAATATTCCTGTTTTTTTGTTCCTTACTGCTTTACTTAACTTTTTGTGTGACGACGTTGTGAAGGCAAAAATATTTATTTTTTTAATTTTCGTAAACATTTCCAGTCATGGAAGTAAGCTGAAACTTTTCACATAATTATGGCGGGAAAAACAGGTATGACGTTATATCCGAGTAACATCAATACAGAATAATCAAACATCGTATTTGTGCCGAATATCTCACAAACAACACGTATATTTGAAATGTCATTTGGTTCCGTTATGAATTGCAATTGTTTCCAGCATAATGCTATAGAGTTTTAGTAAATAGGTTTGATAGTAATTTTTTGAAGAGACTGGGCAGCAACGAATACGTTTCTTTCGATCATTCTATTGTGATGCCGATGAGTAAGGCGGAGGGTACAAAATTCATTCATAACAGTGAGCCAGGTATGACGTAAGGACCCTTTTCACGACACAAGCGCGGGAAACGAAAATCAAACTATATGACTTCTTGGGGATTTTTTGTTTGTAGATGAAGGCCTATCCATTTCAGGTGATCAAACCAATTAGGAATTGTGGAAAATTCCCTATTAGGTTATACGTGTCAGTATTTATACTCACTTTGTGGATGATGATGTTGATGTGGAGTGATATTCTGGATAAGTTTAGAAGTGTAATTTAGTATGACATTGTCTACAGGAACGTTGCAGCTTTATTTATTCACGAAAATACCGAGACATGACAGCACAGAATATGACAGTAGTACCAACTCTCTCAACTTTCAAGACATCTTTATATAGCGGTGAACTTTCTTGTTAATGTACTGCCAACATAGATTATGGGCGACAACTCAAATATGTGATGGACGTAAGGATCTCCTAACAATACGTTGGGTGGGAATAGGCTTTGACCCTTTGCTTGGTTGTCTGTTATGGGCCGTTTACATAAATGACTAGTGATTATTGACTAACACCCGTGTCTAAGCCACAGGCTTCTTTCATTGGCTGGGAGGGAGAATACTGCGCTCTGATTGGCTGTGACTAAGGGTTGTCTTGACTTGACTAAGGAATTGAAATCCCTAGTCATTTATGTAAACGGCCCATTATTTGCGTGGAATCATAAGGAGCCGTCATCATATTCATTCCAGCTTTAAACATTTAGGTTCACTACATTGTAAAAAGTAACTTGAAAATGCGAGAAAAACTAAAACTATGTTTTGATTGATGTTAATTGATTGTTTAATATTTTATAATGTATCAAGAAATTAAAAACACAGCTGTGCACCAGGAAGTATGTAATTTTAAGTTACACGTCATAACACCCAGATTCACTAGACCTATGTATTGTAATTCTGTAAAATTGCAATGACATTAGCATTTACTAAACTTAAAATCATTAAAAATCTATAATAGTTCCACTTCGCGTGTTACTCCTTACACAACCGATGATGTAATAAACGAGATAGCTTCAGAGAACACCTATAATAGCAGCTTGAAAATAAAAAATATAGACAATTTGCGGCACCAAAATGGAATGAAATTGAAAAGGATGGCTTTGATTTCAAACAGGCACAGTAAATTTTCTGCACAACAATATTATACTATTTGCATGATTAGTATGGTATTTCCAATTTCCATAGAAGCGCATTAGGCTAAAACACAACAAACTGCATTTTGAGTGAAAGTACAGCATACTCGATGTTGCTACTCGAGGGCTGTTTTAGTGCCTTCTACTTCCGCCGCTGACTATCAGACGGGATTCGTAACACAAGTCCAACCGTAATTTTGATTAAACATCGAATCAAAGATTATTTCATTTCGATCTAGGTGCAAATAACATAGTTTGTTTGGGAATCAAGTATTCTTATTTGTACTTCAATATGAGAATAATAATAAATATGAGATAACTCGTCTTTCTCATAATTTATTTTCTAGAAAATTCATTTCTAGAAATAGTTCAACTGATTTATATTGAAAATATCGCTGTCTCTTCTTTTCAATCTCCCTAAAAAAAAAACACCAACAACCTTTGAGGTAGGAAACACATTTCTTGGAATAACTTAGTTACTTGATTGGTATTGAAATTGCAAACGCCTCCCCTTTTCCTTCTTATAATAACACCTTTGAGGTAGGAAACGCATTTCTTGAAATAACTTAGTTACTTGATTGATATTGAAATTGCATACGCCTCTTCTTTTCCTTCTTATAATTCATTTCATTTAATATTCATTCATACATTGTGTATATACAACTGATTTCGTCACATATATTACATTCATATTAAATAATCGTCAATATCCATTAAAATCACATTCAAATTAAATTAAACTAAAACATGAGATTAAACACTACTTACACAAATTTGTCAGTCCAAAAAATCAGCCACCCTATATAAGGCTCAATTGATCAAATAGTCCCTAAAAGTAATCTTAAAACGATAAAATGAGTCATTTTTTTAATATCAGATGGAACCATGTTATAAAGTCGTTCACAGGTATTATTTGGACTTCGTTTTAAAACATCTAAATTGTATCTTTTTGTATGTACATCTTTCTGTCTTCGAGTATTATAAGTATATGAACCTCGTCATTGAAAGTAAAATTTTGTGGGCGCTTCCTTACCCATAAAACACAGTTTAACACCATTGAGGTAGGGAAAACATTTCTTGGAATTACGTATTTGATTGATTCTCGTTACTTATAGCATCACAGCATCCACGTCTTGGTAGCTACATCTGTACATTTTACCCGCGGTTAGTCGCCTGAATAGCGTCGAATGGAACAACGTCGAAACGATCGTGTGTACTTCGCTTTCAAGTATAATCCTAACCAAAATAGTAGACCTTGTATCCCGGAACAACGTTGAATATTTTTCGACGTAAATCCACCGGAACCACGCAGAATAGTTTTCTACTTTATTGCACCAGAACAACGCCGAATCGTTTCCGTGTAATCCACGGATCAACGGTGCAGTCTTTAGAATGTGTTTACCAACCTAAGAACATATACTTCGAAAGGAATTATGAAGTGTATGAATATGAACTAACACTGTAATTCGGCGTAATTCCGGTGGATTTACAACGAAAAATATTCGGCATTGTTCCAGTGGGTTTACGTCGAAAACGATTCGACGTTGTTCGGGTGGATTTACGTCGAAAAATAAGCGGCGTTGTTACGGAACATGTCTACTAATTTGGTTAGGATTATACTTGAAAACGCAGTACACACGATCTATTCGACGTTGCTCCATTCGACGTTATTCAGCGCCCCCCCCCCCCCCCCCGTGATCTGTGACGGCTGCCTCGTGAATACTTGTCCTCCGCGTCATTTCCCTCATTTCGTTGTCACAATATGGAGTCATTATAACTCCAGTCTTTCCGGTAAACTTTTCGGAAAGTTTCAGAAAACTACAAAGTATGTAAATACCCACTACACATGCGGTAATGGTTTTAACTTGTGGTATTTTACAATAAATTCCACACTGGCTATGCGAATTCCGCTACCGTCAGTCTTGACTAGAGTTTAAAGCAATTATGTCAATGCTGGGATTGAGTGCTGCAAATAACCCTCGGATATTCTTTCCCAAACATCCTACCTAATAACCTAAAGTCACAGCTAAAGTATAGCAGTTTACAGTAGCTTGCCTGGCAGAATTTGAAGAAATGCTATGATTAAAATAAGCTAATTGAAACTTCAAAATTTGTATATTTAGGTGTTACGGAACTTGTAAAATGTTTAGGAGATTTTTATAATGTATACTTTGCACGTTTCTAAAATAAAGTCCGAATCAATCCAACTGTCATTTTTATAACAAGGTTTTAATTTGTGGAACTCAATCCCACGATTTCCGGTTCGGGCTGGGTTTTTATTAGCTTAAAAACTGTGTAAATGTCCATCGTTGAGAAACAGTTCTTGTAACTGAGTGGGTGGAATATAGCTACACATTTATTTATGTATTTATTTACTTATTCATTCATTCATTCATTCATTCATTCATTCATTCGTTCGTTCGTTCGTTCATTAATTAATTAATTCATTCATTCATTCATTCATTCATTTATTCATTCATTCATTCATTCGTTCGTTCGTTCGTTCGTTCATTCATTCATTCATTCATTCATTCATTCATTCATTCATTCATTCATTCATTCATTCATTCATTCATTCATTCATTCATTCATTCATTCATTCATTCGTTCATTCGTTCATTCATTCATTCATTCATTCATTCATTCATTCATTCGTTCATTCGTTCATTCGTTCGTTCGTTCGTTCGTTCGTTCGTTCATTCATGTATTCATATATTCATTCATCCATTAATTTATTAATTTATTCATTCATTTATTTATTTACTTATTTATTTAAACGAATTAAAAAAAATTAAGCACATAATACAACGTTGTTGTTGGTGTAAAGAGTAATTTTGTATGTGTGGCCTTTAGTTCTGCTTGTTGGCGTTTGGTTGTTCTCGCTGGTGAACTGCTCTGCAGGGTGGTGACTGGTGATGAGGAAAGAAATGCGGCCTCTGAGAGTATTACAGTGTTCCGTGCTGCGATAGATTGATGGTTAGGTAGCGCCGTCTCCCAGCGCTAATGCAGTTTAGATCTTAATCGCTCACTGGGACCAACCACGGACTTGACTCGTCTTCTGCGCTGGTACAGACATATTGAAACGCTCCCTCGTGAACGAGGTTGGTCGGATACTAAATAACCGCTCAGAAATGTCTGTTCATGTAAGTGTGCGCAAACTGCACACTCACATTTTAACTAATAATTCTAATAATAATAATAACAATAAAAATAATAATAATTATAATAATAATAATAATAATAATAATAATAATAATAATAATAATAATAATAATAATAATAATAATAATAATAATAATAAAAATAGTAATAATAAGAATAATAATAATAATAATAATAAGCACTTTTAATTTGTTTCCAGAATTAAGAAGATTTCGTCTTCGGAATCTGTGAAAATTGAAACTGTCATTCAACTCCAACTCAGCGCCTTGTAATTGCGTGTGTTATTTACTGACGGGGCACGGCCAAGTTGTGGGTGTAAAATAAAGTGTGATATTAAGTGCTTTGATTTCTTTGAAAAACAATATTAACTCTCTGTGACAAAGAACTTAGTTTGACAGGAATGAACATTTGACATTAAGTACATAAACCAACAGATTATGGATGATTCTGATGTGTTAACGCAACAGACCACCAAATCTGGAAGAGTGAGGCAGCGTATCAAATGGACAGAAAACATGAACATTTGTGTGATGCGCAACTATTATAGAATTACGTTATTAGAAACTAGATTAGTTGGATATCGACAAGAACTGCACCGAGCTTTTACACGTGAATACCCGTTAGTAGATGTAACCGAACAAAGAGTAGCAGACCAAAGGAGAATAATTGTAAGTAATGGTATGCTACCATTTAATGTATTAAACGTAATAAGACATGAAGAAGAGGAAGAGCTACAAACGGATCAAGAAAATAAAGAGGATTTGGCGAACGAGGAGCACATCATGGAAGCATCAAGAAACGATGACCATCTACGACAAGAATTAATGGAACAAGTAGATCTACCTGAAGGACCAGAAGATCAGAACACACAAGAGATACATCAACAACACCCACCTATATATAACATTAAACAAGAAGAGGATACAAGAGGGAACTTACAAGAGATAGACGAGTTAAAGGACATATTACATTTAGCTTTTGAAAATGTTTTGTCAGAATTTGCACTTATAGAACCGAACAAGAGACCAAGAATTCCTAAACCTAAACAGTCTAAGCAAATGGACATAGTAATGCACGTAATGAACGCACATAAATTGGTAGATTACGCGAAGAAAGAATTGTCGTTTGAGGCAGTGCATGCAGCAATATATTGTGGAGCCATAGCAGTGGTCAGACAATTAGGATTAAAAATACAATTGGTACATTCTCAGAAAATAAAAACAAATAATACTCCAAAATGGGAACGGAGATTAGTCTAACGGATCAACGACTTAAGGAGAGATATTGGGAGATTAGAACAATTCAGGATGGGTAATAGATCTAAAAAGATATAACAATACTGCCAAAACATATTTGAAAGGTTCACAATCCATACTATACATGAAACACCGAACGAGGCTACAAACAAATATTTGGATAAGTCAAAACAAAAAGTAAGTACATTAGCCAAAAGATTACGAAGGTATAAAGAGTGTAGTGATAGAAAAGAACAAAACGAAATGTTTAAAGAAAAAGAAAAAGAATTCTTTCAGAAAATTAACAATAAAGAAGAAATAGTAGGAAATGGTTTACCATCGAAGACAGAGATTGAGCAGTTTTGGGGTGGGATATGGAGTAACCCATTAATGCACAATCACAATGCAACATGGATTCAAGATGAAATTGAGGCAATGAGTGATATCGAAGAAATGACATTTGATGGCATCAGTGTAAACGATATAAAACAACGATACGAAATACTCATAATTGGAAAGCACCCGGTAACGATAACATTCAAAATTTTTGGTACCTACAAGAAGTTTTCAAACATGCACACCCAGATTGCTAAATGTCTTAATGAATATATATAAGGAGACAAGGATTTTCCAGATTTCTTTACTGAAGGAATAACATTTCTTAAACCAAAAGATAATGACACCAAAAATCCAAGTAAGTATAGACCAATTATATGCTTACCAACGATAAACAAAATCTTGACATCGTGCAAAACAAATAAAATAAATAGTCACTGCGAAGAACACAATGTATTAGCTGAAGAACAAACGGGATGTCGTAAATTGTCGCAAGGGTGTAAGAAACAATTAATTATTGATTCTGTTGTAATGAACCAAGCATTCAACAAGAAGAGAAACATTCACGTTAGCTATATTGATTGCAAGAGAGCGTATGATTCGTCACCACATTCGTGGCTAATACAGATACTGGAAATTTATAAAGTAGACCCACTGATAGTAAACTTTTTGCGGACAGCGATGACGAGTTGGAAAACCACATTTAAGTTAAACGTAGGTAAAGAGCAGATAAGTACTGACCCAGTTAACATCCGACGAGGTATTTTTCAAGGTGACTCGTTAAGTGCGTTATGGTTTTGTCTTTCATTAAATCCATTATCTCACATACTTAACAAATCTACACATGGTTTCAAGATAAAGGACGGTAATACGGTTGGCCACACACTTTCACATCTATTCTACATGGACGATCTCAAGCTATATGCTCTAAATGCGACACACATGACGAATTTACTAAACTCAACGTTAGAATCCAGTAGACATATTATATGTATGGATTTTGGAATTCATAAATGTAAGTCACTTTATGTCATCAAAGGAAAGATTACGAAATTAGAAGAGTTTGAAATCGACGAAGACAGCCGAATTGGAGTACTGGACGAAGAAGACATATACAAATATCTAGGATTTGCGCAGGCTAAACGAATTGATCATAAAATGATGAAAAGTAAATTAATTTCTGCATACAAGAAACGAAAAGGATCCATTTTAAAAACACAACTAATAAATGGTAAAAACAAGATCAAAGCAATTAACACTTATGCTATACCGGTACTTACATATTCATTTGGAATTATTAATTGGACACAGACAGAAATTCATGCCCTAGAAATTCTCACCCGCACAATATTCACCAAATACAGAAGTCATCACCCTAAGTCAGCAAAAGAAAGAATGACTCTACCAAGAGAAAAAGGGAGAAGAGGCTTGATTGATTTAAACAATTTATATTATAAGGAAATTGAAATTCTAAGAAAGTACTTTTATACAAAATGCCCACATTCTCAACTTCATAGACCTATAGTATCGGCAGACAAGTCGCTTTCTCCCCTCAATTTAAATGACGGAAATTTAAACTTGCTTCAAAAACTAAATTCTGACACAGCAAAGGAGGTTAGAATATCAGAAAAGACGTAACATAGCAGACATTATAAAGAACTTCTTAAAGATAACGTCGATAGGGTAGCATCGAACAAATGGTTAACGTCCGGGGACATTTTCAGCGAAACAGAGGGATTTATGATCGCTATTCAAGATAAAGTAATCAAGACTAACAATTAAAAAAAGTACATAATGAAAGACGTCACAATGGATGATAAAAAATGTAGAAAATGTAATATGAACGGCGAAACGATTGAACATATCGTATCTGGGTGCAAAATGCTTTGTCAAACAGATTATCTTCATAGGCATAACCAAGTTGCAAACATTATACATCAAAAATTAGCCTTAGCCCTAAAGTATAAACTATTAAACACAACCACTGCGTATTACAAATACAAGCCTGAAAAGGTATTAGATAGTAAAGACTACAAATTATATTACGACCAGGCAGTTATAACAGACCAAACCATACATCACAATAGATCGGATATTATATTTATTGACAAGAAGAAACAAGAAACGATTTTAATTGATGTTGCCGTCCCTTTATGCCACAATGTAGAGACAACTTGGTGGGAAAAGATAAACAGATATAAGGAATTATCTATTGAAATAAAAAGGTTGTGGAAGCAGAATAATGTAACTATTTTACCGTTAATTATATCAGCAAATGGTATTGTTCCACGTAAACTCCATGACAGTATTAAACTTATTGGTCTCCAACCGAACATAGACAGTATTAAACTAATTGGTCTCCAACCGAACATATACATCGAGATGCAAAAAGCAATAATTTTGAACACGTTTAGGATAGTGCGAAAATTTTTGAACTTAGAAGAATGAAGACTTCAAGAAGTTCTCCATCCTGATGGTGGTTTTCGTGGTTTCCACCGTACGAAGAGCGAATGCTGGGATGAGTACAAATCGGCCACGACCGTACATAGCATCCACAGTTCGGTTTGGAAAAAATAATGTGGACAATGATGTATTAAGTAGTTCTAAGTAGATTTTAATAAGGTAAACACATGGAAATAATTAACATTTGTGTCTGTACAACATGTTTATGCTGGTTTTGACCGAGTTTGTATGTATTGCAACAATAAAATAATAATAATACTAAAAACCATAATGACAATAGTAGTAATAATAATAATAATAATAATAATAATAATAATAATAATAATAATAATAATACTAATAATAATAATAATTATTATTATTATAATGATGATGATAATAATAATAATAATAATAATAATAATAATAATAATAATAAATATAATAATAATGATAATAATAATAATAATAATAATAATAATAATAATAATAATAATAATAATAATAACAATAATAATAATAATAATAATAATGATAAGAATAATGTATTTTTTTTTCTTTTTTCTTTTATTAATATATTACTTATTAATATACAATACACGTACAGAACAAAAAGCAACCGCAAGCCTATAATGCTTATCAGTGGTTTTGAACTTCTTAATACTGTCAGCCTCGATTACATACAGATAATTATATGTATCACACGCAGAAACTTATTGACCCGGAATAATGTTAAAACCACACACACAATTATAAAACGAAACCAAGGTAATTTACTTTTTAAAAACCGCAGTTGGGCAGTTGGCCTCGGTCTGAGGAAGGAGTAGGAACGGATTACTCCGAAAATTCACCGGTTTTTAAAAAGTAAATGACTTCGGTTTCGTTTTATAATTGTGTGTGTGGTTTTAACAGATAATTATATATATATATCTGCAAACATATTTAGAAAAAAAAAACACTGCAATAAACTCTTGCATCACAAAATCATAATAAACCTGTTATGCAATTTCAATATCATCTGCGTCCCTATAAAACCTATAAAAGTAATAATAATAATAATAATAATAATAATAATAATAATAATAATAATAATAATAATAATAATAATACTAAAAATAATAATAATAATAATAATAATAATAATTATAATAATAATAATAATAATAATAATAATAATAATAATAATAGTAAAAATGATAATAATAATAATAATAATAATAATAATAATAATAATAATAATAATAATAATAATAATAATAATAATAATAATGTTTTTTTTTTTTATTATTATTATTTTCAAGTGAACCAACATACAACAAAAAATAGCATACATGTGCCCCACTAAGCCAAACAAAGCTTATCAGTGGGTCTATATTATACAAGAAGTATGTTTTAGCGGAAGGCACAATATAAATTAAAAAATATTACATGAAAAAAATATATTTTTTTAAAACAACGCTTATATTTAAATGCACTAAAAAGTAAAAAATAAATTTTCGCCCATCAAATTTTTGCCTCACTCGGAAAATAAAAGAGTTGGGCGCTTTCGGTATTGACATAGATTGCAGTATTCTGCTGTTTATGCAGGGAAAGCGCCCAACGCTTTTATTTTCCGAGTGAGGCAAAAATTTGTTGGGCGTTAATTTATTTTTTACTTTTTAGTGCATTTAAATATAAGCGTTGTTTTTAAAAAAATATATTTTTTTCATGTAATATTATTTTATACTTTTTAGTCTTAAAGAATCTTGCAATCGAATACATATCGAATATCGATTGATTAATTAATTATGATGGTTTAATTGATTATTTAATAAATATGACAATTGATTCATGTATTGTCATTAAAAATACGTCTGTGTACAAACTTTAAGCTCAATTCGACGTTCGAAAGTGAGCGTTTTATCGATCCCCATATAAAACATCAATTAATTAATTATGATGGCTTAATTGATTATTTAGTAAATATGACAATTGATTATGTATTGTCATTAAGAATACGTCTGTGTACAAACTTTCAGCTCAATTCGACGTTCGAAAGTGAGTGTTTTATCGATCCCCATATAAAACATCAATTAATTAATTATGATGGCTTAATTGATTATTTAGTAAATATGACAATTGATTCATGTATTGTCATTAATAATACGTCTGTGTGAAAACTAACAGCTCAATTCGACGTTCGGAAGTGGGTTAAACATCGATTCCCATATAAAACATAAATTAATTATGATGAATTAATTGAATATTTAGTAAATATGACAATTGATTCGTGTATTGTCATTAAAAATACGTCTGTGTGAAAACGTTCAGCTCAATTTAACGTTGGAAAGTGGGTGAAATATCGATTTCCATATAAAACATAAATTAATTAATTAATTACTATGAATTAATTGATTATTTAGTTAATATGACAATTGATTCGTGTATTGTCATTAAGAACACGTCTGTGTGAAACCTTTTAACTCGATTTGACGTTGGGAAGTGGGTTAAACATCGATTCCCATATAAAACATCAATTAATTAATTATGATGAATTAGTACATTATTTAGTTAATATGACAATTGATTCGTGTATTGTCATTAAGAACACGTCTGTGTAAAAACTTTAACTCGATTTGACGTTGGAAAGTGGGTTGTACATCGATTTCCATATAAAACATTAATTAATTAATTATGATGAATTAATTGACGATTTAGTAAATATGACAATTGATTCGTGTGTTGTCATTAGAAATGCGTCTGTGTGAAAACTTCCAATTCGATTTGACGTTGGAAAGTGGGTTAAACATCGATTTCCATATAAAACATGAATTAATTAATTATGATGAATTAATTGACAATTTAGTAAATATGACAGTTGATTCATGTATTGTCATTAGAAATACGTCTGTGTACAAAATTTCAGCGTGATCGGACATTTAGAAATAGGTGAAATATCGATTCAAAGATTCATCGATTTCCATGTAAAACATTAATTAATTAATTATGATGAATTAATTGACAATTTAGTAAATATGACAGTTGATTCATGTATTGTAATCAAGAATACGTCTGTGTAAAAAAATTCAGCTTGATCGGACACCTAGAAGTAGGTGGAATATCGATTCAAAGATTCCGTCCAGACAAACAAGGCAAGTTAGTATAAGCGTTGTAATTACCAACTTATTCCTAGACAAAATACAACATAAAGTAACTATAGAATAGTTAATCTAGCAAAAATTATGGAAACGATATAAGACAATAAATACATCAAGATTTAGAACGAGCCGGAAACCGACTAAGATACTAAGATAGACATAATGAAATATTTTCAAGGTAGTGTGATTTTAATGTTGTCTTTACCAAGGATATCTTTTCTAATGACTTGACGTGATTGGGCAGAGAATTAAACAATTTTGGTACCAAATATTTAAGGCAACGTTCCCCATGTTTGTTTCTTGTGATTGGAACCTCTAACATACCTTGACTTAAAGATCTTGTGGCTTGTGAATGAACGCGTACCAATTTATATATACTCTCAAAATAATATTTTAGCACCATACGATGATTAAATAGCTTTTTTAGAGGCAATAAATAACAATGTCTATAAATTTCATGCATTTCACTTGTATGATTTAATATAATATGCTTAGGGCAAACTATTTTTATAATTGAATTTTGCAACCTAACTAACACATCAATGTGGTACGCAGATGCATTACCCCATGAGAGCAAAGCGTAAGAGATTACCGATACAGCTAATGCAATGTAAACTAATCTTAAAAGATTATCAGATACGACTGGTTTTAATTTATATAACTGATATGCACAAGAACGAAGTTTTGAAGAAATGTAATCGATATGCGGCTTCCATGAAAAATCTTTATCAATAACCGCTCCCAAATACCACAGATTCTATTTGCTGCGTTAGCGTACACCCACAAACTAGATTTGCGTCTCGTTTATGTATACAATCAGTGTCATGGAAAATTAGTTTTATTGCCGTATTTCTGTCAGAATTTAATGGAGTGCACATATGAACAGATTTAGTTTTTAAAACATTGATTACTAATTCCTTATCATGAGTCTAACATTGTAAATTTCTAAAATCCACATTCATATTTTCTATTGCAACGCGCAACTCTTTATGTATAGCCAATAGTACGAAGTCATCAGCGTATAAGTAAAATAGACAATTAATTATATATTTATGAATAACGTTAACATAGATAATATAGAACTGAGGGCCAAGAATTGACCCTTGTGGTACGCCTGACATAACTTTACCTGATTTACTATACGTGTCACCTATTTTAACCAAATATATTCGATCTTTTAAATAGCTTCGAAACCAGTCTAGAACTTTACCACGTACGCCTATGTGCTCTAAACAATCTAACAGCTTATTATGATTTAGCGTATCAAACGCTTTTGAGAAGTCAACAAACGTTGCAATAACATGAAGATTATTATCTAGACTAGTATTTATCAAATCTTAAAACTGCAATAGAAGCTCCTGAGTGCTTTTTCCCTTTTGAAACCCATGTTGATGCTCACTGATAATGTTAAAATTTCTTAAATAGTTGGTCAGACAATCAGATATGTAACGCTCCATTATCTTCTCTACAACAGACAGCAATGCAATAGGACGATAATTTGAAAAATTCATGTGGTCACCCTTTTTATATACCGGTCTCACAACTGATACTTTCATCTTTTCCGGTACACAACCATCTCTTATTGATAGATTTATTAAATGCGCAATAACAGGACTCAATTCTATTCTCATATTCTTGATATCAATAGCTCTTATGCCGTCGTAGCCAGGCTGCTTATTTACGTTTATATCCGAAATTATTTTATTTACTTTCTGTACACTTACCGGGGGCAACCACATGGACTGTGTGGCAGTATCTGTCATAACTTGTTGTGCGCAGCTCAAGTCGCACGTATGACGAATACTATCCACATCACTTGAAAAGCTGTCAGCAAAACTATTAGCAATGACCTCATGGGTATGCATTTTCCCTAGATACTTGTTGACAACCGCGTCAACTGAATCTTTTACTTTACGACCTGTGATACGATTAATAGTTTGCCACACCTCTTTAATACCGTTGCTATTATTTAAGCATTGACGGAAATATGTTTGTTTTGCAATTACCAACCGTCTATTTACGTAGTTCCTGAAATCCGTGTATTGCTTCCTATATACATTCTTTAATGGGTTCAAACTCCCACAGTCTTTCCACCGGCGAAACAATTTATCCCTCTGTTTTGTTAAATTTATTAAATCGTTTGTAATCCATTGCCTTTGCACCCTCTTTTTATTATTTCCTGATTGACTTATATAACGTGAATTATTGTAGCAACAGTCGAACTCCCTGCACAGTTTGTCGTAAAGAGCTGAACTTTCGTTAATCATTAGTAGTCGAGTCCAGTTAACAGCCTTTAAGTTAGTTAAAAGAACCCTTTCATTTATACACATTCGAGTTTCCTTTATGTCTACCTCATTTCTGATCTTAAACCCTACCGACACTAAAATCATATAGTGATCTGAAATCTTAGTAGTAAATACAGCAGACTTGATGTTTACATATGAGTTTGAGCGTACATAGGAATGATCTATACAAGTACTCGTTAGCTTACCTAAACTATACTCCTCTCTTGTGGGCAAGTTCACACATTCAAAAACCCACGTGCCGACATCAGATTTTCGTATAGTTGTACATACTTATTAGAGGTATCAAGAACATCTATGTTAATGTCTCATAATATCAAACAATTGTCTATTTGATTAATTCTTTCGTAATACGCTTCTAATTCTAAAATTAAATCATTTTTCGTGTTATTATCGGGGGGTCTATAAATACAAAGCAACTCAGAAGATAATTCATCATCAACAAACACGCTACATGAAATTCCTTCAAATGACTTAAAATCTGTACAAATATTTTTAACAACAAACCCCGATTTGATAAATAAGAGCAACCCACCACCTCTTCGACCTAATCTTGAATGACAAATTACATCATAGCCTGTTATCTGATAGCCGTTATTATTGTCGTCTTGCAGACCAGTTTCTGTCAATAACAACACATCGTATTTACATCCATGCAAGACCACTTGGAGTTCATCCCAATGTTTGTACACAGACCTTATATTAATATAAATAGCATTCAGTCCATCATTCAAAGGTGACCAATTGTCTAGATTATTTATTTCAATGCAGTCAATAGGGAGGTCAATACCAGTCAAGTCCATGTATGAATAAGCAGATCACACACGTTATTCGAAAAGCTTATTTATGTCTTCTAACGTATTGATAACAATAACTTGCCGCGTGTCTTCGTCTTTCCTAACTAGGACCTTTCCACGACTCCACCACACGAATTTAAAACCCGCGTCTCTTGCTTGTTGTCTTGACTCCCAGAGTAAATTCCTGTAGTAAGGTGCGAGATTCTCAGTGATGCGGATGTATCGCTCTGAACGGCAACTGCTACCGAATATTTGTTGGTTTGTTACGACCTGGCGACGCCCCTCTATGAACTCATCCCTCTTCTTACGTGATGCTAATTGTACAATTATCTTCCTTGGATAGTTTTTATTACGTGATGGCAAACGATGGGCAGCCTCAATCTCCCCCGACGACAGCTCGATTTTAAGTTCCCTTGCAACTTTCAGAAAAACTTTTTCTATATCTTCGTTGTCTGATTCCTCAACGTTACTCAATTCAAAATTGTTGTTCCTCCCGTACTGATCTAATTTATTAACTTTAAGGTTGAGGTCATCAATGAGTTTTGATTTTTATTTTATTTTTGTTGTCAAGAAGCTAACATCTTCATCATGTTGTTTACATAATTTCAAAATAGCATCATACTTCTCTTTAGACTCCGCAATTTCTTTTTTCATTGACTGTATATCCGACACTACTACATCAAGCTTTTGAAGTATATCATTTAGAGTTTTTTGAATCAACAGACCTTGAGAACTGCTTCCAAAATCAAACCTGGCAGCTGAATCCGAAGTCGCCGATGCAGGACTCCCAGGCTTGGTTGCCTCCCTGCAACGACTGCAACGCCACTCCTTTTTCTGTTGCTTTGATTTCGCGTTGTATGTGGATTTTTTAATCGAGCAATCGAAGTGAAACCCAGAATCACATCCCACACACGTCACAAAGTCCCCGTCACTTGAGAGATCGTCCGTACACTTTCCACATGTAGTACGCGGCATGGTATCACTCACTATAACACCGCAAACAGGCCTAGTACAGAGCGCACAATAAACACGTCCGACCGCTACGAGCTCCAGTATGCGAGTCCGCATACTGCATAATAATAATAATAATAATAATAATAATAATAATAATAATAATAATAATAATAATAATAATAATAATAATAATAATAATAATAATAATAATAATAATAATAATAATAATAACAATAATAATAATAATAATAATAATAATAATAATAATAATAATAATAATAATAATAATAATAATAATAATAATAATAATAATAATAATAATAATAATAATAATAATAGTAATAATAATAATAATAATAATAATAATAATAATAATAATAGTAATAATAATGATGATGATAATAATAATAATCGTAGTCATCCTACCATTCGCTCATCGTGTGGTGGAAGACCGCGAAAATCCCTATCAGGATGGAGGGATTGTATTGGCCTTAATTCTTCAAGTTTAAAAATGTTCGTTTTTTGATTGTACTATGTTCATAACTCAGTGAATTTGTTGTTATGTAGGCTATATTTTTTATAGAACCATATCCTACTGGTGTATTGTATTCATAATGAATGCGGATGAACTGACAGTTCGCTTAATGCATCTTTCGTTAATACATGAATTTGCACTAAACCATACAGTGAATACCACCATACCATGTCTGATATCTGATGTTGATAAATAATGGCCTACGCGAAAATGTAAACAGCAACTCGGAAAGCGAGCTACAGGGTCGCTTTAACAAATCGTTGGAAAAAATTTAAATCAGCATTTTCCTAGAAGAATTAAAGTCAACCCTGCAAATCGGGGGTTACGAGTCATAATGGCAGCTGGAATTAATTCCGTGCCGCCTGTTGAACTTGAGAAATACACCAGTCCTGTATATGTGAGACGTCCAAACACTCCATGCCATCACTCTCATTGTGTCCTAAATGTCGTCGAGAAGTCCAGACGAAATATCAACGCGTGACCTTGGCACATAAATCAACCCCGTGTGAAGGCTCCCTCTGGTCAAGGTCAAGCTACCCCAGACTAGGCGGCAGCATTAATCCCACTTGTTCGCAGTTTTCCCCCGCATTGAAACGAACCATCGTAATTCATAACGCCATTGAGTGGATATTCTTTGGAACAATCTCCAAACTCATTTAAAATTTATGGCTAGAAAAGGGCCGGCGCAGTTGGCCGAGGTCGATTAGGCGTTGGTCTAGTATACCGCGGTCTCTGCGTTCCAGGTTCGACTCCTGGCTTGGGCATGGATGTCATGTGGCGTTTTTTCATCCTCATAATCACCCACTCATCGTCTCGATTAGCCTCGTTGCATAAAAATATGGGACGTAAAACCCCAAATATCATCATCATTTAATTTGCAACTCGTAACAAATTTTGTAACTAATACAAATTCTAAAATTTGTATAGATGTTTCACATAAACTCAATAAATTGACTAAAACAACAAATGCAAGTGAATGTACGAACTGGATGATCTTGCATCTCTGCCAATAAGCCTGTACAACTAAGTGATCAAAGTATCGACAAGGTCCCGTTTGAATGCGAGATCAGTGTTTTAGATTAAATCGACAGAGAGATAATTAAAAACTATCATAATGACCTTGACGTGTACCCGGTGGCGTACGCACGAATATATTTCGGGGAGTAAGACATAACTGTAAGAAGGTGCTCAACAAACGACACAATGGGGGGTGTGGGGGGTATGTTCCCCACAATAACGCCGCTGGTATTTCTTTAAGATCCGTATTTTTTAAGTGGTTTTAATGTGTTTTAGGAGAAGGTAAGGTTTATGCTGAACGGGCTACGGGCTACAACGGCGTCAAATACGACTTTAAAATAGTTTCAAGATTCAGTATTATATAAAATTGAACTATTACTATATTGTTACAACTTATACAATTTTACCTGTACGGAAGTGCTTCCCGACTAAGAAAATAGAGAAATTAATAAGTAAATCTATTTACCTTTTTGCGAAAATGATGATTTTCAGAGTATAATTTAAGTTGAAATTTCGGTGGGAGGCTCCAACACCCCCAGCCCCCTCCTAGATACGCCACTGCGTTTACCCAAGGTTACCCAAAGAGTTACCTTGAGGTAGCGCGAACCTCAGTAATGTGTGTGGTTGCATCAATCTTCAACATTCCAACCCAAACGACGCCATAGAGGTGTCTATGAACGACGCCATAGAGGTGTCTACGAACGACGCCACAGAGGTGTCTACGAACGACGCCATAGAGGTGTCTATGAACGACGCCATAGAGGTGTCTACGAACGACGCCATAGAGGTGTCTACGAACGACGCCATAGAAGTGTCTATGAACGACGCCATAGAGGTGTCTATGAACGACGTCATAGAGGTGTCTATGAACGACGCCATAGAGGTGTCTACGAACGACGCCATAGAAGTGTCTATGAACGACGCCATAGAGGTGTCTATGAACGACGCCATAGAGGTGTCAATGAACGACGCCATAGAGGTGTCTATGAACGACGCCATAGAGGTGTCTATGAACGACGTCATAGAGGTGTCTATGAACGACGCCATAGAGGTGTCTATGAACGACGCCATAGAGGTGTCTATGAACGACGTCATAGAGGTGTCAATGAACGACGCCATAGAGGTGTCAATGAACGACGCCATAGAGGTGTCTATGAACGACGTCATAGAGGTGTCTATGAACGACGTCATAGAGGTGTCTATGAACGACGTCATAGAGGTGTCTATGAACGACGCCATAGAGGTGTCTATGAACGACGTCATAGAGGTGTCTATGAACGACGCCATAGAGGTGTCTATGAACGACGTCATAGAGGTGTCTATGAACGACGCCATGGAGGTGTCTATGAACGACGCCATAGAGGTGTCTATGAACGACGTCATAGAGGTGTCTATGAACGACGTCATAGAGTTGTCTATGAACGACGTCATAGAGGTGTCTATGAACGACGCCATAGAGGTGTCAATGAACGACGCCATAGAGGTGTCTATGAACGACGTCATAGAGGTGTCTATGAACGACGTCATAGAGGTGTCTATGAACGACGCCATAGAGGTGTCTATGAACGACGTCATAGAGGTGTCTATGAACGACGTCATAGAGGTGTCTATGAACGACGTCATAGAGGTGTCTATGAACGACGCCATAGAGGTGTCAATGAACGACGCCATAGAGGTGTCTATGAACGACGTCATAGAGGTGTCTATGAACGACGTCATAGAGGTGTCTATGAACGACGCCATAGAGGTGTCTATGAACGACGTCATAGAGGTGTCTATGAACGACGCCATAGAGGTGTCTATGAACGACGTCATAGAGGTGTCAATGAACGACGCCATAGAGGTGTCTATGAACGACGCCATAGAGGTGTCAATGAACGACGTCATAGAGGTGTCTATGAACGACGCCATAGAGGTGTCAATGAACCACGTCATAGAGGTGTCTATGAACGACGCCATAGAGGTGTCTATGAACGACGTCATAGAGGTGTCTATGAACGACGCCATAGAGGTGTCAATGAACGACGTCAAAGAGGTGTCTATGAACGACGTCAAAGAGGTGTCTATGAACGACGTCAAAGAGGTGTCTATGAACGACGCCATAGAGGTGTCTATGAACGACGCCATAGAGGTGTCTATGAACGACGTCAAAGAGGTGTCTATGAACGACGCCATAGAGGTGTCTATGAACGACGTCATAGAGGTGTCTATGAACGACGCCATAGAGGTGTCAATGAAGGACGCCATAGAGGTGTCTATGAACGACGTCATAGAGGTGTCTATGAACGACGCCATAGAGGTGTCTATGAACGACGCCATAGAGGTGTCTATGAACGACGTCATAGAGGTGTCTATGAACGACGCCATAGAGGTGTCTATGAACGACGTCATAGAGGTGTCTATGAACGACGCCATAGAGGTGTCAATGAAGGACGCCATAGAGGTGTCTATGGACGACGCCATAGAGGTGTCTATGAACGACGTCATAGAGGTGTCTATGAACGACGTCAAAGAGGTGTCTATGAACGACGCCATAGAGGTGTCTATGAACGACGCCATAGAGGTGTCTATGAACGACGTCATAGAGGTGTCTATGAACGACGCCATAGAGGTGTCTATGAACGACGCCATAGAGGTGTCTATTCACGACGCCATAGAGGTGTCTATGAACGACGCCATAGAGGTGTCTATGAACGACGCCATAGAGGTGTCTATGAACGACGCCATAGAGGTGTCAATGAAGGACGCCATAGAGGTGTCTATGAACGACGTCATAGAGGTGTCTATGAACGACGCCATAGAGGTGTCTATGAACGACGCCATAGAGGTGTCTATGAACGACGCCATAGAGGTGTCTATGAACGACGCCATAGAGGTGTCTATGAACGACGTCATAGAGGTGTCTATGAACGACGTCATAGAGGTGTCTATGAACGACGCCATAGAGGTGTCTATGAACGACGCCATAGAGGTGTCTATGAACGACGCCATAGAGGTGTCTATGAACGACGCCATAGAGGTGTCTATGAACGACGCCATAGAGGTGTCTATGAACGACGCCATAGAGGTGTCTATGAACGACGTCATAGAGGTGTCAATGAAGGACGCCATAGAGGTGTCTATTCACGACGCCATAGAGGTGTCTATGAACGACGCCATAGAGGTGTCTATGAACGACGCCATAGAGGTGTCTATGAACGACGTCATAGAGGTGTCAATGAAGGACGCCATAGAGGTGTCTATGAACGACGCCATAGAGGTGTCTATGAACGACGCCATAAAGGTGTCTATGAACGACGTCATAGAGGTGTCTATGAACGACGTCATAGAGGTGTCGTTGAACGACGCCATAGAGGTGTCTATGAACGACGCCATAGAGGTGTCTACGAACGACGCCATAGAGGTGTCTATGAACGACGCCATAGAGGTGTCTATGAACGACGCCATAGAGGTGTCAATGAACGACGCCATAGAGGTGTCTATGAACGACGCCATAGAGGTGTCTATGAACGACGCCACAGAGGTGTCAATGAACGACGCCATAGAGGTGTCTATGAACGACGCCATAGAGGTGTCTATGAACGACGCCACAGAGGTGTCAATGAACGACGCCACAGAGGTGTCTATGAACGACGCCATAGAGGTGTCTATGAACGACGCCATAGAGGTGTCTATGAACGACGCCATAAAGGTGTCTATGAACGACGTCATAGAGGTGTCTACGAACGACGCCATAGAGGTGTCTATGAACGACGCCATAGAGGTGTCTATGAACGACGCCATAGAGGTGTCAATGAACGACGCCATAGAGGTGTCTATGAACGACGCCATAGAGGTGTCTATGAACGACGCCACAGAGGTGTCAATGAACGACGCCATAGAGGTGTCTATGAACGACGCCATAGAGGTGTCTATGAACGACGCCACAGAGGTGTCAATGAACGACGCCACAGAGGTGTCTATGAACGACGCCATAGAGGTGTCTATGAACGACGCCATAGAGGTGTCTATGAACGACGTCATAGAGGTGTCTATGAACGACGCCTGTAGTCGTGGCCTTCTCGTAACTGATGAATGATGAAGAGCGCATTGATAAGTCAACTGTTCAGTACACTCATCACTGTATATTGTGACCACCATGGGACAAACAGCGCAAATTTATAAACCTTCCTGATTGCAGTGATTGGGGTTAAAGAGACCATATTATTCGCATCACTGATTCTGTTAGTTTGTTTGATTGTTTGTTTGTTGGTTTGTTTGTTTGTTTGTTTGTTTGTTTGTTTGTTTGTTTGTTTGTTTAATGGTGCCTCATCAAGCTGACTTCAAAGTACGAGCAATTCAATCTTGTGTACAAACACTGCCAAGACGGCAATCATGAACAGTATAAGGAAGATGAGTAACTATCAACGTCCGTGTTTCAAAACACAATTCCCACCAAGAGAGGATGAAACGTATTACGTATACATTAATTTTATGATCGATTGTCATGAATGAGTACATTATCCATTAGGTGACTCTGACGTCTAGTGGGTTTATTTCTGCTTCTAATGCAGGAGGTCCAAGGTTCGATTCCCGGCCTGGGTTGGAGTTTTTTAACTTTGGAACTTGACTTTAACCTGTATGATACTGTCACACAATATCTAAACAGTGTCTTTTAATCCATCATAGCAACGAAGCACACAATAAATTGTCCCCCACTCAAAATCAGTTCTTGTAACTGAGTGGGTAGACTAAAATTACATATGTACGTATTTATTTATCTATCGGAATCAATAAGAGTATGTTTAAAAGACTAGAAAGAATGAATGATACATCAATCAATATGGTGGCAAGAAGAATGGGAACTTGATAAGCGTAGGCCCAACAAGATACAATTTTAATTTAAAATATATGTAAGTATACCAGTTGGTCATCAATAGAATTATGTTTGCACTCTACATTGCCGTATACTCGTGCCAGGACAGTTGCTCTACTTTTTTTGGTCTACAGACATTTCGTCTACTACTTCTATGTCTACGGACATAACGTCGACAATTATTTCGTCTTAAGACTTTTCGTCTACTAATTCCTTTCGTCTACCGTCTTTTCGTCTACGCAGACATTTCGTCTACTGTGATTCGTTGTCTACCGTCTTTTCGCCTACGCAGACATTTGGTCTACTGTGATACTCTGTGTGTATGTTGTTGTCTGTGTGCATCGGTCTGACGTGGTCCGCGGGTGAAACAATAACATTTCGTTCCGTACACTACAGTAGTACAGTGGACTTAACTGTGTGTGCATCGGATCCGCGGGAGTTCCGTACAGTGTTAGTGTGTTAGTGTTGACTGCTTAAGATGGATACAAAATTAGTGGAAACATCACGAGGTGGGGAGAATTTAGAACACAATGGCTATACCCACAATTTCAACCGCGCAGATACAAAATTATGTTAGAAAATGGAAAATTGTGTTTGACCAAATTTATTTGTAAACAGACGAAGACAGTGATGATGAATAAAATGTATTACAAAATAGCTTTGTTATCATCTATTAATTAGACAACTAGACGGAAAATTATGTTCGAACAAATTCATTTGTGGACTTAATGGTAGTCGACGAACGGTCGGTAGACAAGATTTTACAGTAGACGAAGTTATGCAGTAGACAAAATGTCTGTGTAGACCAAACAGTCAAGTAGACGAAATGTCATTTGACTAAGTGTCTACGCACCCCATATACTTCATAATGAGTAATTATTAGACGTCACAAAATAAGAAAAGATTCACTACTTTACTTTCGTGTGCAGGTTCTAAGCAATCTGTAGATAGAGATAAAAAAATCTCCAAAAATGTATGATAAAATGTCTTTAGATAAAAGCTGAAATATACACATAATTAGCTAGATAATTTTGTTTCGGTAAAAGGTAATATTAATAGTCTAGACAGGTGTTTCAGTTATGCAGATGTGTCAGTTTCAAAACAGCCATAGTACTGTTTTGTTTCCTATGTACGGTTGCACCCAGCATTAATAATAGTGATGTTGCAAAGAATCCAGAAGGATCAGGAGGGGATGAGCCTTAAATATCTCTCTCTCTCTCTCTCTCTCTCTCTCTCTCTCTCTCTCTCTCTCTCTCTCTCTCTCTCTCTCTCTCTCTCTCTCTCTCTCTCTCTCTCTCTCTCTCTCTCTCTCTCTCTCTCTCTCTCTCTCTCTCTCCCTTCTCCACACACGCTTACATTGTAGCTTTGCCACTTTGCTCCTGGCCTTGGTGTAGGAGCCAGGTCCTACCTACCTCTCTCTCTCTCTCTCTCTCTCTCTCTCTCTCCCTTCTCCACACACGCTTACATTGTAGCTTTGCCACTTTGCTCCTGGCCTTGGTGTAGGAGCCAGGTCCTACCTCTCTCTCTCTCTCTCTCTCTCTCTCTCTCTCTCTCTCTCTTCCTCGTGTACATAGTGTTGGTTCACTCCTTCCATCCCCGATCCATGAACACACCACTGTGCGATCATGGTAGAAACATTTGAACTTTGTATGAAGTAAAATACATCGAGTTTGTCTGCCTGATCAGTTGCCTCTGTTTCTTAGCACCAGCGACACAAAGATTGTTACTAAGAGTCTATTCTGTGAAACAACCAAAATGTGTTTCATACGGAATATGACATCTTGCGAAGTTGCATTTCTATTGAGCTCTGCACGCAAAGTAAGAACCATTGACCATCACGTAGCTTGGTTTACACGTGTACGCGTGGTAGGCCTACTCTGCGTCGGAAGAATGAAGGAAAATGTTCAAGCATCACACAAAACAAAGCATTGACCGTCAACATTTATCTGTATTTGGTAGCCGCACCAAAATAGTAGTATTGACGATCCCCCGGAATTTGCTGATATCCTTTCCAAGTTGGGCGATTTGAGAAACAAAATAAAATCTCTACTATCAAATATAGGGACATTTTATTCCTAAACTGACAATATAAGTCGTATTTGACAAAGCTGACAAGCTGTTAAATATAATATTTCCCATCAAATTGGCCCACGCCCACCCAGTAGGCTACTTCGAAATGACAATATTTTCAAAAGATTTCCCTCTTCGGTCAGCTACATTTTAGCATGGTTTACTACTTTACTAAACATTTGCGTGCTACCGAATCTGCAACTACTAAGAGGAACCATATTATTTTTAGTACCAATGTTTACTTGGGCCACTCAATTTGAAAATTTGTCTTTTACAGTCATAGGCCTCGTTTACTATTTATCTCATACTTACTTAAATGAGTTCATTAAATTTAAATATGTACTCTCAGTAAATCAAAATTTCTTTCTAATAGTGGGTCTGGAACCCTGCGAAAATGTCAGCCCTAGGACATTCCTTCCCAGCTATCAAAACACCCTAATAACCTAGTTAGGCAGCTAAAGAAGAGCACATCAGGTAAAGCTGGTGTGCTTCCTATATATAACAGATATTCATAACAACATTTATTAAAATACAACTTTCACAAAAAAATAAAAACATTTGAAAAACGGAAATATTTGTTGGAGGAAAGAAACATTCATTAAAATTAGCAGTTAATACTGTAGTAGATGACCTCTTTTTGTTTCCTTTTGAACAATTTTTAAAGCAATTTTAAGTCAAGTACCGCAGAGAAGGTCAACATACAGCCTTAGTGCAGGTATAACAATACTGAAAGCGTTGATTGTTGCGAATAAGTAACGTTACACGAACGAATGCAATATATTCCTCGCGGTAGTTCTAACATCACCACAGATGGTAGAAGGGAAAACATATTGAATCCTCGTTGATCAGGAACAGATCATTGTTATATGTAATAATAGTTTCAAATCTCATTAATTTGTGTTCGATGTTCAGTTAGTTGTGACAAGAGTTATAAATAGACTGGCCTCAAAGGGAGAATGAGGTCGCGACGCTTCGTGGCCTCGACCAGCGGCCGTGAGATCGAGGCCTCCTTCAAATAATGTGAAACAAGAATTAAAAATATAGCTATAATTTACAAAGTAAAAATAGCATTGAATTGCATTGATGTGCATGGATTGATTACACCTGAGTATATTCTGCTACGTAATTAATTGAGTTACAGCTTACATCAGTAAAAATAACATTGAATTGCATTGATGTGCATGGGTTGATTTTGAATAAACATCCTATACATAAAGCTACAATGCGGATATGTTATTACTGACATCTACCATTGAAACATTTATCTGTTATTCCTAATGCCTGGACGTATATGTGGTCATTAATTCCTCCACCACTAATTTCACAAGGATATACGATCCAGTCTCTCAATCTTACCGTAGTTTATTGTAGTCTGGTTCTACTCGGCGCACTGGAAGTCCCGCACAATTAACTGTCTGGGTGTCCGCCTGTCAGATACAGCCTACAGCCTTTATCTCCCGCCTGCAAAGCGCAACGCTTCGTCTTGGAGACAACCTTAATGATGATTGACCTCGGGAATCTATTGACTTCTGCATCAACAGTTTTGCAATCCATGTCGTGATAGTGCGTCACACTTGCAATCCATGTCGTGATAGTGCGTCACACTTGCAATCCATGTCGTGAAAGTGCGTCACACTTGCAATCCATGTCGTGATAGTGCGTCACACTTGCAATCCATGTCGTGATAGTGCGTCACACTTGCAATCCATGTCGTGATAGTGCGTCACACTTGCAATCCATGTCGTGATAGTGCGTCACACTTGCAATCCTTGTCGTGATAGTGCGTCACACTTGCAATCCATGTCGTGAAAGTGCGTCACACTTGCAATCCATGTCGTGAAAGTGCGTCACACTTGCAATCCATGTCGTGATAGTGCGTCACACTTGCAATCCATGTCGTGAAAGTGCGTCACACTTGCAATCCATGTCGTGATAGTGCGTCACACTTGCAATCCATGTCGTGATAGTGCGTCACACTTGCAATCCATGTCTTAATAGTGCGTCACACTTGCAATCCATGTCGTGATAGTGCGTCACACTTGCAATCCATGTCGTGATAGTGCGTCACACTTGCAATCCATGTCGTGATAGTGCGTTACACTTGCAATCCATGTCGTGATAGTGTGTGTAAGTGCGTCAAAGTGCGTCTTACGTGATGCTAGACAATAATCTTGTTTACATGGCGGACTGAGTCCTGTAATGAGTACTGGTTTCACACTCGCTACGCCATGTAAACACCTAGAAAATGGAACCGAACCGACTGGGTCTAGTCCGCCTAAAAAGTCAGCCCGCACCATAAGACCGACTCAGTCCTACCATGTAAACGGAGAAGGAACTCTATAATGCTGTCCACACGGGTGATGTATGCGCGGTTTGTAGGGGAATAAGGTGCTAAATGATTCTAGTTGACTAGTTGCTATCAAACTAAAATCAAGCAGAATGATTGCAACAGCTTGTTACCCTTTGTTCGTTGGGATGCATATTTATATTGATTTTATATGGCAGAAAGAAAAATTAGGTTTATGTACGACCGAAACGAACACGTTAAAAGGGTGTTGATGCGAGACCGAAATCAAGTTTGGGTACACTTCATCTAAAGCAGTGGTGTAGTGGTGAATACGGGCGTATACGCCGTACACACTGCTCCGGCTAAAAAACTTTCGTATACACACTGGTTTTGGTTATGATACGAGTGATACGCAATGATACGGTCGTAACATGCCTCGAATGACGGACACATTATTCACGATTGTCAGCTTTTCTCCATTGAGACCAGCCCTGGATCTGGGAGTCCCGATATTCAATTTTAAGTTCCGCGTCCCGCCAATACACCAAGTGGGATACAATTGCCTCACTCGGTGTCAATTATCAACAGCCAAGATCAACAGATATACCTATACGGGCCACGGGTGGCGTGTGTGTCGCAAAACCACTTCCTAAGCCCCAAAACGTATTCCTGAACAATTCTCGTCAGTGTTCCAATTATTTTTGGTGATTTTTCTGGTTTTCCACTACAAAAACTGCAGTATTTCGGGATTGCATTCAGTCCGGTATTGGTATCTAAAACGCTCAAAACACACTAAAAGCCTGTTTTTTTTTTAAATCGCCTGCGGCGCCATTGTTTGGGGGCTCTGCCCCTCAAACCCCCCATGTTCTTTTAACTGGAAATATGTGTCCCTCCAGCTTCCCACTGAAGCGTATACGTACTGGTAAATTTGGCTCTACACCACTGATCTAAAGTCGGCGTCGATGACAGTTTTCAGTCTGGTTCTAAGTTCGGTCTTATATGTAAACATAGCTATAGTTTACATAAGGTTAGTAATATGTGTTCTGCGCTAAGTGATTCTCATATCTCCAATCATAAGACACTTGACGGGTTGGTTTTATTGGCCGCAAGGTTTTAACCTCTTTATGTCCAGAGGTCTCCTCTTCTTTCAGTTAAACACGCTAAGGTTGTACCACGATCCATATCATACAATCATGCTTGTATTCGATTCTTTTCAAGTTCTTTTACTTTCTACTTATGATGACCTTGGCAATGTTCTACTGACAACGAATATTTGAACCCTCTCTTACGATGACTTTGGCAATGTTCTACTGACATCGAATATGTTCACCCTCTCTTACGATGACTTTGGCAATGTTCTACTGACAACGAATATGTTAACCCTCTCTTACGATGACTTTGGCAATGTTCTACTGACAACGAATATGTTCACCCTCTCTTTCGATGACTTTGGCAATGTTCTACTGACATCGAATATGTTCACCCTCTCTTACGATGACTTTGGCAATGTTCTACTGACAACGAATATGTTAACCCTCTCTTACGATGACTTTGGCAATGTTCTACTGACATCGAATATGGGCACCCTCTCTTACGATGACTTTGGCAATGTTCTACTGACATCGAATATGTTCACCCTCTCTTACGATGACTTTGGCAATGTTCTACTGACAACGAATATGTTAACCCTCTCTTACGATGACTTTGGCAATGTTCTACTGACAACGAATCTGTTAACCCCCTCTAATGATGACCTTGGCCATGTTCTGATGACCCTGATTCTCTTGACTTCCGTATGTCGATCTTGGCAATGATTTCTTTGACATCGATTTTCGTTCTCGTTGTATTAAATTTACATTTCAAACTATACTTTTTCAGCCATAATTTACTTATTACATACAACCTGGAGGCGCGAATGACCCTCGCCGTTCAAAGCGCCCTAAATCCAAAAACACACAAACACACACTTTTACTTTCTAATAATTATGTACACATATGTTGCAAATCGAAATTATCGTGTCGTGTGGTAGTATAGTAACTAGTAATACACCGGTGTGTTGAAGATATGATGTAACCCTTGGTTTTCCTAACATAGCAGTCAATGCTAGTACACATTTCAATACAAATGTCTGTAAAATTAGTTACTTCTGGTCTACTAAAAAAGTGTTATACAGGACGTCAGTTATATCGGCAATCAATCCCTTTAGCTACAACGCAGATATAAACTAACAATTCGATATGCATATTCAGTTACTCACGCATCAAGCACCAAGCCGTTGCATCTTGACATGTATTTGATATGCATACTCAAAGGCCCACTAAACCCAAACATACAGGTCGAGTCATTAGACACTGACACTTTTGCGTAAGTCGAATGAAAAAGTCCCACCGCTCAACGAGGCTTCGTTCGGCCCACAGCGCAGGTTTCGTTTCGTCTGTGACGTCGACCAATACGAGTTCGATAGTGTGGCTGAAATCCCCATTTATTTAAAATTAAACGCGAGAAACAACGTCTCACTTCCATGTCTCGTAACTCACTCAATTGTAGCCCGCTTTCCAAATGAGTAAGTCGGCGTAATCTATGAATTATTGTGATTTTTTTTTGAGTGGTCGTTCTTGTCGATTCTATCATATGCAAGGTTTTTATGATGATGGAAACAAAACCTTGAAATCGCCCGCCCGCTAACAGCATGCGTGATACCGTGACCACTCATAAGGCTTCAAAAGACCAAATTGATTGGAATACGACGATTGAATTTGGTACCAAATTCTGTATCAAACTGTCATCTTTCATATGATGTAAACAGATTTTATCTGTACATACAAACAAATTACTACGACGTGTTATTTGCAACCGTGTTGTCTAGTCAAAGGCTAGTAAACGACCGCACGCGCTGAATGTATCGTTTGTTTTCTCGCTACACCCTCATTGCGATAGCACGGTTTAAAATAACACGCCGTACGTAATTTGTTTGTAGCTACAGCTACAATCTGTTTCCTTGATATGAAAGATGACAGTTTGATGCAGGAGTGATACCAAACTCAATCCTCGTATTACAATTAATTTGGTCTTTTGAAGCCTTATGCGTGAACTCGGTATCGCGCATGCTATTAGCGAGCGGGCGATTACAAGGTTTTGTTTCCTTCATCATGAAAACGTCGCATATATCATAATCGACAAGAATAACCACTCAAAGCAATCACAATGATTCCCAAATTCCGTCAATGTCACTCATTTGGAAATCGGGCTACAATTGAGTGAGTTACGAGACGTGGAAGTGAGACGTTTATTTCTCGCGTTTAATTTTCATAGGGATTTCAGCCACACTATCGAGCCCCTATCGGTCGACGTCACAGACAAAACGAAACCTGCGCAAGCCTCGTTGAGCGGTGGGGCTTTTTCATGCAAAAGCGTCAGCGTCTAATCACTCGACAAGAAGTATTTTTGGTTTTAGCACTAAGCACCAAGCATCAAGCACTTGCAACTTGACATGTACCTACCGTAAATCGGAGAAACGGTAAAGAAGAATACTCGGTGAACATCATCCAAGTGGCAGGTAAAGAAGTGGCTCATTGTTCATACTCTTGAAGTCGGCACTAAAGGTCCTCGATCTGTCCTTTGCAATCGTCGGTGATTCACCAGCCTGAGTGAGGGGGTCGGTCACTGCTCGTGGAACTGCACTGGAGGTCTGCATGAGCCTAACGTTGCAGCCAGCATGGTTGGGTTGTTTGCTTCAGAGGTAAAACAACAAGCAGTCAACATTTCATCAGGGCGATTCTGTATGGGCGACGATAAATTTAACAGTGGTTTTGGTCGTTACAAAAGGCGAATGCAAGGCGGTGATTCGCTCATCGCCTTTTTCTAATAACTGAATCCGGTGACAAACTTTTCGTCACCCAGTCAGAATCAGGGCGCTGATACAAAGAATCTGTTTATTTTCATTTGATACATATTTGAACTAAGTTGTCTTCGCTTGTATAGAACTGTTCAATGCTCGCATCGCACACACGGGAGCACATCGTGCTCATCTTGGTTCAGTTATAAATGTGGTAAACATTACTAACAGTTACGGTTTCGTTATGTTGAAGGAAACTTGATTGTAGATAAGTTTTCTTGCAAGGCATTTATTTTCCCGTTTCAGAGATTGCTTTTAAAAAAGCTGTTTGCGAACGAACGAACGAACGAACGCCAAGACTGTTATTGTGGGTGTGGGGTCGCATCTCTATGCGCTCTGCTTGCGACCTCGATATTGAATATCCCAGACGTCCGCGTTCTATGAAATACTGTTGCCCTGCAACGCTTGGAACTCGGGAACAAGAAAACAACTTGAAAGTCTCATTTTCAACAAAATTTTCCACTTTGGTGCAGAGAGGGGTGGTGAAGGTTTTGTTTTTGAGGTACGGTAGTTATTTTAAACCAAACTCTTTGTGTTATAAATTTACTATTTAAATATAGATAGGCAGTAAATGTTCGTATGAATTCAGGTTAATAGGTTAACACTATGGGGTTAATATAAATGCAGCTTTTTTCGTTTGAAAAAAATATTCATAACATAAATTAACTTGTAAGCTTAAGTAGGGTATAATTAATTATTTAACGTTCTGGCACAACAAACACATCTTGGACGACACATTTTCTCAATATTATCTCCTTTTACATTTCTGTTTAGTATTATTACCGACCAAGATAAAGGTGCATATCAATATGCGTTTTATATTTTCAACAGATGGTTAAGCGGAATAATATTAAAGGGGTGCTTTATTATAAAGGGAGACGAAAAAATTCGTGCAAAAAAACTGTTGAAGATATCATTTTTTTCAACCCCCATTGCTTAATAAGGGTGTGTTAATACAATATAAATATATAAATCTTACATTTTCATCTTGCTCGCTAATAAAAGTTGACCTTAATATAAATGTAAAAAGTAATATCGAAAAAATGCACTCTTTAATATCTGACACAAGACAATATCCTATATAAGGTTCACTCAAATGTCTTATTTCATAGATAGGCCTAGGCAGGTGAAAAACTAAAAATCTACCATTTGTATATGTCCACCCTCTAATATGTAAAACATGACTAAAATATACCATACTTTAAAAGCAGGCGAATAAAAAATTAAAGAAAACGCGATTTTTTGGCTTGTTGCTACCAAGTAGCACCGAGAAACTTTTCTCATGGTAATTCCCACATAAAAAAATGTTGCCTCAAGATAGTTAAACCCCCGCTTAAATATGGTAATTATCAAACATCGATCAGGAGGTTTATGTGCATCGTTTCTCTACCGATAAGATGCTTCTTAGTATGAACGTGTACTTCTACAAAATGACCTGCAATTAATTTTTTTGTGACTTAATGGGTAGAAAAGTTGCATTCTGTTTTTAGCTGCATTGTCCGCAGGCGCCGAGTGTTATGGCTGGTCTCATATAACACAATGAGTGCTCTGTCTATCGGGAAGGCGCTAGCGAGCTCAGAACCAATACAGCTGTACTACGCTTTTAAAGAAAAATGCAGCAGAGCTGGCGAAGGGAATCTAGTAGAATAGCTAAATGTTCACTATTTTTTGTCTATATCACTTTTATTTTACACATAACTGAATTTCATGCACACTACTTACAACTCATTGGTGACATTTTAGGTTTTCACTTGACCATGCCTTTAAAAACCAAAATAAGCTACTGTCATAGCCCTCACTGTTCGTTTCCTTCGCATTCTGTTCATAACCAGAGACCACTTCAAACTAATCATTTAGTCTTGAAAACCACGTATTCACCCCACAGACATAATTTGTTTTATTTCAATTCACCTTAGGTCTTTATAAGCAGGATCAATGCTTAACGTGTTCACAAGCTCTCAATCGTTATTCTAGTATTCCATTATTGACCATCGAATATCGAATATCATCCTTGGAACCAGTATTGCGTGTTTTAGTTATAAACGTCGTCCATGTTCACATGAAAAGGCATTGTTGTTATTATTATTATTATTTTATTGTTGCAATACATACAAACTCAGTCAAAACCGGCATAAACATGTTGTACGGACACAAATGTCAAGTATTTCCATGTGTTTACCTAATTAAAATCTACTTAGAACTACTTAATATATCATTGTCCACATTATTTTTTCCAAACCGAACTGTGGATGCTATGTACGGTCGTGGCCGATTTGTACTCATCCCAGCATTCGCTCTTCGTACGGTGGAAACCACGAAAACCACCATCGGGATGGAGAACTTCTTGAAGTCTTCATTCTTCTAAGTTCACAAATTTCCGCACTATCCTACACGTGTTCAAAATTATTGCTTTTTGTATCTCGATGTATATGTTCGGTTGGAGACCAATTAGTTTAATACTGTCATAGAGTTTACGTGGAACAATACCATTTGCTGATATAATTAACGGTACAATAGTTACATTATACTGCTTCCACAACCTTTTTATTTCAATAGATAACTCCTTATATCGGTTTATCTTTTCCCGCCAAGTTGTCTCTACATTGTGGCATAAAGGGACAGCAACATCAATTAAAATGGTTTCTTGTTTCTTCTTGTCAATAAATATAATATCCGGTCTATTGTGATGTATGGTTTGGTCCGTTATAACTGCCCAGTCGTAATATAATTTGTAGTCTTTACTATCTAATACCTTTTCAGGCTTGTATTTGTAATACGCAGTGGTTGTGTTTATAAGTTTATACTTTATGGCTAATTTTTTATGTATAATGTTTGCAACTTGGTTATGCCTATGAAGATAATCTGTTTGACAAAGCATTTTGCACCCAGATACGATATGTTCAATTGTTTCGCCGTTCACATTACATTTTCTACATTTATCATCCACTGTGATGTCTTTCATTATGTACTTTTTGTAATTGTTAGTTTTGATTACTTTATCTTGAATAGCGATCATAAACCCCTCTGTTTCGCTGAAAATGTCCCCGGACGTTAACCATTTGTTCGATGCTACCCTATCGACGTTATCTTTAAGAAGTTCTTTATACTGTCTGCTATGAAACGTCTTTTCTGATATTCTGACCTCCTTTACTGTGTCAGAATTTAGTTTTTGAAGCAAGTTTAAATTTCCGTCATTTAAATTGAGGGGAGAAAGCGACTTGTCTGCCGATACTATAGCTCTATGAAGTTGTGATTGTGGGCATTTTGTATAAAAGTACTTTCTTAGAATTTCAATTTGTTTATAATATAAATTGTTTAAATCAATCAAGCCTCTTCCCCCTTTTTCTCTTGGTAGAGTCACTCGTTCTATTGCTGACTTAGGGTGACGAGTTCTCAGGGGCGGACTGGCAGGTACGGAACTACGGAAACCCGTACGGCCCCCCCCCCCCCCCCAGGTGGGGCCCCCTGGGTGCCACCAACCAACTTTCTGAAAATAAATACCTTACGCTATGTAGATTATGAAACTAAATAGTAAGAAGAGCATAATACTTCATCTCATGTCAGTGTAGAAAGGGACATAACGTATCAAAGAGACCATCTACAAGGTCTACAAAGATTTCCGCTTTCCTCGTCTAGTTTATTTTAATATATATAACATGCCATTGTTGGGAAAGTTATTTCTTTCAATTTAATTATCAAAGTGGTTCACAGTACAACATGTGTTCCACATATTTATCGTCGTGTCTCGATTTTTAAACGTGTTTATAAACATTCTAAACATATTTATAGGAAACAATATACTGTAGTTTGAAATATCCACCTGCCAGTGTTGGGAAAGTTCTTTCTTTAATTTACTCTTGAACAGGGGTGTTCACAGTTCAACATGTTGTTCCGCATACCTTACATCATTAATCGATTTTTATACAGTCATGTTTATACGTTCTAAACAAATAAATAGGAAACAACAATCCTCCAAATTACTGCATGCTAGCTCGCAACTTGAGAATGACTTTTGATAGTTTGCGAGTAAACTTTGTTATATCAGAAAAATGACAAATTGGGCTGATCGCGTGATTACAAGTGTTCAAAATTTTTAAAGCGAACATTTTGGAAAAAAATATATCTATCGGCGCATACTGAAATCCGATCCCGCGCAGCATTAGTCATAAGCCTTTCTCAAATGAGAGGATCGAAATTCCATAAGTAAGGCATTATAAATGCAATATTGACTTTAGTTTCATTGTTTTTCATGATAGGATATCGCCTCAAAACGCGTTCTAGGCCACTAAGCATCATGCAGGACAGAAAATTGTTTCGCCTTCGGCGAAGTTGCCTCCAGCGGCAGGGGCTTCGCCCCAGACCCAGCCTACATCCCGCTCCCTCGTTGCGAGTACAAATTGCACGATGCGAGTGGACAACTACTCGATATTTGTAGACTGTAGAGGGTTGAGAAACAATATAGTTTGAAATATACAATATAAAACTGCCAGCGTTGGGAAAGTTTTTTCTTCTATTTCGTTTTTTAAAGTGGTGTCCACAGTTCAACACGTTGTTCCACATCATTTATCGATTTTTAAACGTGTTCATATGCGCTCTACAAAAAATAATGAGCTGAAAAATTTTCGCCTCCGGCGGCTGGGGCTTCGCCCCAGACCCCTTTGCACTTCGCCAAGTTCCGGGGCCCCTAAAATCCTTTTCCGTACGGGGCCCTTACCCCCCAGTCCGCCTCTGTGAGTTCTGTATTTGGTGAATGTTGTGCGGGTGAGAATTTCTAGGGCATGAATTTCTGTCTGTGTCCAATTAATAATTCCAAATGAATATGTAAGTACCGGTATAGCATAAGTGTTAATTGCTTTGATCTTGTTTTTACCATTTAGTTGTGTGTTTAAAATGGATCCTTTTCGTTTCTTGTATGCAGAAATTAATTTGCTTTTCATCATTTTATGATCAATTCGTTTAGCCTGCGCAAATCCTAGATATTTGTCTATGTCTTCTTCGTCCATTACTCCAATTCGGCTGTCTTCGTCGATTTCAAACTCTTCTATTTTCGTAATCTTTCCTTTGATGACATGAAGTGACTTACATTTATGAATTCCAAAATCCATACATATATCTCTACTGAATTCTAACGTTGAGTTTAGTAAATTCGTCATGTGTGTCGCATTTAGAGCATAATATAGCTTGAGATCGTCCATGTAGAATAGATGAGAAAGTGTGTGGCAAACCGTATTACCGTCCTTTATCTTGAAACCATGTGTAGATTTGTTAAGTATGTGAGATAATGGATTTAATGAAAGACAAAACCATAACGCACTAAACGAGTCACCTTGAAAAATACCTCGTCGGATGTTAACTGGGTCAGTACTTATCTGCTCTTTGCCTACGTTTAACTTTAATGTTGTTTTCCAACTCGTCATCGCTGTCCGCAAAAAGTTTACTATCAGTGGGTTTACTTTATTTATTTCCAGTATCTGTATTAGCCACGAATGTGGTGACGAATCATACGCTTTCTTGTAATCAATATAGCTAACGTGAATGTTTCTCGTCTTGTTGAATGCTTGGTTCATTACAACAGAATCGATAATTAATTGTTCCTTACACCCTTGCGACAATTTACGACATCCCTTTTGTTCTTCAGCTAATCTATTGTGTTCTTCGCAGTGACTTAATATTTTATTTGTTATGCACGATGTCAAGATTTTGTATATCGTTGGTAAGCATGTAATTGGTCTATACTTACTTGGATTTTTGGTGTCATTATCTTTTGGTTTAAGAAATGTTATTCCTTCAGTAAAGAAATCTGGTAAATCCTTGTCTCCTTATATAAATTCATTAAGACATTTAGCAATCTGGGTGTGCATGTTTGAAAACTTCTTGTACCAATAGTTTTGAATGTTATCATTACCGGGTGCTTTCCAATTATGAGTATTTCGTATCGTTGTTTTTATATCGTTTACACTGATGCCATCAAATGTCATTTCTTCGATATCACTCATTGCCTCAATTTCATCTTGAATCCATGTTGCATTGTGATTGTGCATTAATGGGTTACTCCATATCCCACCCCAAAACTGCTCAATCTCTGTCTTCGATGGTAAACCATTTCCTACTATTTCTTCTTTATTGCTAATTTTCTGATATAATTCTTTTTCTTTTTCTTTAAACATTTCGTTTTGTTCTTTTCTATCACTACACTCTTTATACCTTCGTTATTATTATTATTAATTATTATTATTATTATTATTATTATTGTTATTATTGTTATTATTATTATTATTATTATTATTATTATTATTATTATTATTATTACTATTATTATTATTATTATTATTTTTATTATTATTATTTCGTATTATTTTAATAAATATCGACCTTTGGTTGGTTATCACCCACTCGTCGATGGTGTTCGTAGCCTACACAGGGTTGGCATTAAAGTCCCCCACTGAAAATCGGTTACATGAGTGAGTGGGTAGACTCTAAATATGAATGTATTTATTTATTTTTGATGTGACTGCTGAGATGTCTTCTGTAGCATTCACTCTTGGCGTAAGTATAGTTTTGTAACTGGCTTTATATCTTGAAATAATCGCCCTTTTTCTGTTATATTTTCTTTTTCTCTTACCTTTTGCATATATTTTTTTTTTGATTAGTTCAGAGGCCTACTTTTTAAATATTGATCAATACACTACCTACTACTTAATTATAAGCCTACACTTTCAATCACCTAGCACAGTTATATTCTACTTCCTTCTACTATCTTGTTTGTGAATTGTCATTGTAATGAGTGCAAGCTCGATTTGTTCAATCAACATTACATTATATTACATAATTATTAGCTGTAAATATTATACCTTACAGTTAAGTATCCGTATCGCGGAATATTATTCTCACATAAGAGATGGCTCAAAGATAGTACAGCGAGTTCTGATTTGTGCTCGTGCATTATGACTGATAATAATAATTAATACAAATTTACGAATTTATTTAATGTTATCCTGAGGTTTTTAGCAGTCATAACTCGAGTGTCCATTTCTTAGGGGTTATTCTATTTGTTCTACTATTGTTTTTCTAATTCAAACAAGTTATATGGTTTACAGAAATACATGTAAAGAGCTCTTTTTGCTAGGAGCCGACCGCAGTTGCGCTGTGTATTCTACCTAAGGGACATGGGTTCGAACCCCGTCTTCATCCATCACCCCTCATTGTCTCAAATATCATGGTTGCAATTACATTCTTTCTACTATGAGGCTCACGCTACATCATGTACAACAAATCATATTTGTCAAATACCTAAAATGTTTGTTTTTACTGAGAAGTCCCGTCACTGCAGTGTGGTCCCTAATCCTTCCATCTCCTCACTAATCCGTTATCTCATCTCAGACAGGTGTCGGACTTCGTTAGGCTTATTCAATGAGGTTATATTCAATTCACAACTGGTCTATATCACGGCAGTTGCCAGAAGGTTAATTCAGCCTGGCTTCTCAACGTTCCCAATTAATTATTTAGGTGATAATGTACGCTATAAGTTCCGTCAGCCTTCACGGGGCTAAATATACAATGCCCAGTTATGTTATGTCATATCATATCTTACTAGAGTCAAGTACAGTAATTCATGATTATATTGCACATCTCGTTTATGTAGCCACCCCGAGCTCAAACTCAGGCCATAATATTCTATTTAGCTTTTTCTACGGGGGCTGGAGACGTGAAAACGCTAAGATTCAGCGTAAATTTTACGCTACTTTCTATTTATGCGGTTTTTTAAAGACATGTAAGCAACCTATTTAAAAGTGGTATCCATAAATTAGGTTCTCTTTGTCCAATAATTTTTAAATATCTTCGTGCCTGGTATTCTAACTGCGCCATCTGCCTTCGACGTTATGTGTTAGAAACATCTTCTCAACTTTACTCCAGAAGGCATTGCCACATCTGACACGGATCACGCCTATGTTTTACTCATTCATTCATTCATTCATTCATTCATTCATTCATTCATTCATTCATTCATTCATTCATTCATTCATTCATTCATTCATTCATTCATTCATTCATTTTTTATTTTTTTATTTATGTATGTATTTTTTTTATTTTTTATTTATATATTTATTTATTTATTTATTTATTTATTGTCTTTCCTATTTAGTTATACATCTGATTTACGAAGAACTATCAAAAAGAGAACCATGCAACAATTAATAATGGAAAATCATAAAAAAGCTAGAATAACCAAGCAAACTACGCTACTATTGAAAAGAGAAAAACAAATTAACGAAAATATTTCTGTATAAATTTATATTTATAAAATAATATAATTAGAAGAAGTAAAATTAACGAATTATTAATTTGTATTTCTAATTAATTAATTACATTAGTAATAAATGAAATAATGTTGTTTATTGTGCACACAGAAGCCAGTTCTTCTCTTCAGGCCAAGATATACAACAATTAAATGTCAAATATTTCATATTATAAGCTTTTGTATCTGCCTTTATGATGCCATTCACAAAACGTGTACTTATGCATGTAGGCCTACTACACTTTTACTATTAACACCAAAGTAATTGTACATTGCTGAACGCTGTCGTGACAAGATCCGAATATTGTTGTGAGTTTTGTTGCGAACTATAAGGACGGTATGGAAAACTATTTTTATTTTTTTTATCTCGCTGTCAGTAGCAGTTTTATTTTGGAGATAAGTTGAATTAAATTGAATGCAAATTGACGACTATGAACGACGGCTGACATTATTTATATGAGAACGTTTATGATTCAGTTCTGAGTTCATTCGAAACCAGATGGATACTATATATTTGTGTATCTTAGATTTTCCCTGATATAATTTGTTAACATTCATTATATTCATTATGTGACAAATAATAAAAATACGTGCATTAATCCAAAAACATAATGAAGTATTACGTATATAAATAAATTCACCTTTTAAGGCTGTGCATAGCGTTCTTGGGACATGACTACAAACATATTTCGCGCGGTTGAAATATATAGGAACAATCTTTTATACAGCTTCACTCAAAGCGAGGATCAGTTTCGTTGGACGTAACAGCGCTAACTTTGCAGAACAAAATCTTTAAAGCATGTCAGGAGACTTTTGACTTTGAATAAGTTAAGCGCTTTAGGGGTAAATCGGATCGCTCGTTTAAATATAATTTCTCTCTTGAAAGAAGACTTACCTCTAGCTCGTAGCTGCATGTGTATTGTGTATGATGGGACAGCGTATGTCAAATAATCCTTCATCCTCTGGGGCTTGAATCCAGGCGAGTCCAGCCTCCAAGGCAGCTGTCTTTGTATCGCATGTCTCGTCGTTTGTCTGCGGTACGTCACCCCTAGGGCAGATCAAACGCTGGGTATTCTCGTAGGCCTACTTACGACATAGCCCAACTAATTTTTTTACTTCTCTATTTCCTACCATCTAATTAAAATAGGTCAATTGGGGATAATTTACGACCATCCGTTGGTTACCTGGAACGGTGGGCGTGGTTAATAGGCAACAAGCGTACGATTTTTTTGTTAAACCAAGCACTTAATATAATTGTATCACATAAAAAAGTATATTAATGCAAGTCATAAGTAAAAGTGAAATTTTTAATAGGTTTAATGTTGTAGCATTTATTTAAAGGGGCCCCCACACGTGCGAACGTCTCCAGACATGCTCGTGAACCCCACGTGAACCGCAGGCTCGCGAGCATGCACACGCCCCCACACGGGAGCACAACATGCTCGTGAACAACGCCCCTAAAATCCTAAACACCGCCTCAGTTGCGATAGTTCCTCGTGCTCGGTAGCACGCACGCACTATGGCTCCAGTGCTATCGAAACATACAATTGCTTGTGCTAGTATCATTATTTTACACATAAACAAACAGAAGCAAAAAAAAAGCGAACTCGAAAAATATGGGTTAAAGAATGGTTAAAAAAGCGCGAATCGCACTTACGACAGCGTCCTCCGTCTTGAAAATAACTTTGGAGACTGAAGTACAAATAGGGGTGCTTCCATTTTACTTTTTAGAAAGTGTTCCTATTTGCCCTTGATACTATTTTTAGCCCCAACCCCACAAAGCCAATGAGGTCAACATACGCTTTCGCTGCCGTATATGTATGGAGAAAGTTGTAGAAACAACCCTGGATTTCAGAAAGAATTGCATCGTAAAATCAAGGGTACAAAAACAACATAAAACAGATAGAAAGCGACTTTCATGCTGGGAGAACCATCTTGCTAGAAGACTATGATTGTTTGGGGAACTTTATTGTCAGTGTTGCGTGTGAGTAGTCTGCTACGTAAGAATCGTTTTATTAATATTAGTTTTTTTTTTAGTGAAAACATACGCGCAGAACGTCATTTTAAATTGTTACCCTTTGTCTATAAGACATAGCATTAAAATATAGTAATTTTCATATTACGTTTAATAGAACATAAGAACTGCGTGCAATGAGGATAATTTCATTCATATCCCAATACTTCCAGTTCCAAATGTCTTTTAAATGATCAGAAGTTGACGAGCAAGTGTGTGCAGCCCCCCACACGCTCACACATGCTCGCGAGCATCGGTAAAATATCAAAACTTGTTGATGTCTTCCACGACAAGGTACAGCATGTGTGAGCTACTCGAAACAGCCCCCCACACGCTCACACATGCTCGCGAGCACGAAGTTCGCGAGCATGTCTGGAGACATGTTCGCACGTGTGGGGGCAGTTTCAACTCCGGGATCTGAAACGTGTCCAGGTGGCTGTGACGTCATGGTTCAGTAGACGTAGCGTAACAGACCACGCGCTAAGGCGGTGAGCGTACACAAACTCAAACCACGACGTCAAATCCTACCAACATAGCGGCGGCTCGTTTTTCGCGCCCTTTTATTTATCGTTATCATAGCAATTATTATGAGGTACAGACTAATCCGTTTTTCAAAATTTAGACACAAAATTATATCATGAAAGACAATCTATTTAAAATTCGATTAAAATATTCATAGGGTGTGTTCCCTATTAAGCTTGTGCTCTCACCTCAGTGGGAGGCGGAGTTTTCGAATGTGTGAAAGAACGTCAGGAATACGTTGATTTTCTTTGAACAAGAACCTGAGTCAGTATGCGAATAATTACGTTGGGGCTAGTAAATAAATGGTTCATATGCAGCTTGTTATTTTATCATGAGAGAAGAAAACCATTTAGTTTATGTTTTTAATTGTCCTTAAACCCACAAAGTAGTTTTGTGTATAGCTTCTGTAACGGAAATTGTTTTTGTTTTAAGATTATGTTTTTCTTAACGTGTTCTATTCGGAACTAAAGATCCCTCAGTGAATTTGTGCTCCGGATTAATTATTATTGCCATACCAGTTGACGTGCAAACGGTACCTCTAAGCTCTACCGTTAAATACTAATGGCTCGAGTTGAATCCACACAAAGGCATTCCGCCTTTGTTCCGATAACATTGTTTTCCGTGACAAAGCGAAGGTAACCCAGGCAAGCCTAGATGGGCAGGATTAAAGGCATTATGTGTAGATTATATCTGTAGGCCTAATCAATGAAGAATTTCGGTTTGATCAAAATTAACAACTTGACTAAATTAAACCCAGAATTGGTTTAATTTTAAAATCTGTAAATGCCTGTTCCCGAAGTACTAACTTCATTTGAAATATAAAGCCTAGCCTGTGATGAAGCCACATTTCAAACGTAATTCTGAACAAGGAAGATTCGCATCCAAACATGAACAGGTGCGTAGACACTGTTTGACGTGCGAACTGGTACAGACTATTTCAGAAGTGTTTATTCTATTCCTCTATAATATCAAGGCTCGGCCTAACGATCCTCAAACAGAGTAAGTTACTAAATATTACATCAAAGTGTGTTGCGATTCATTCAATACAGAAACTAGATAACCTCAACTGCGGCATTTTCATCAATTTAACATCTGCATGTTAAAAAAAGAAAAAAAAGAAAAAAGAAATAAAAAGCGTTTAAACTAAATTCGAAATTAAGTATCTATAAAAGTATATACAGAATCAAATAACAAATAGAAACATGAGTAGGGACTAAATTAATAATAAAAAAACAATTAATAAAAAAATGAGGTCTATGTAAATAGGAGTTAATCAAATAGGTGCACAAACTGGTTTAAAGATTCTTGTCTGAACCACATTCAATTCAATTCAATTCTTCAATTTATTCCCGTTTTATCCTCACATAGACTAAATATAAAGTATGAAAAGTATTGTTAAAACTAACATGGGTCCTACGCATGGTCCTACGTAGGCCTACATTGCAGATAAATATGTACATCAATTGATAATTGTGAGAGCCCCCCTAAGAATGGATTCTTCTGTGTGGGCCGAGTCCGGCCGACATTATTAAGCTAGCCGTTTGCCTGGGACTCTCTTTGGCAAAGCTAAATAAGCTTTTCGTAATTTCGACTTTGAACCAACAAACAATTACTTAGGAAGCCAACGGTTTAGCCGCGGCCGCTTAGCCGGTTCCGTTACGAACACCGAAGTTAAGCAGCCTCGGGCTAGGTCAGGAGGTGGATGGGTGTCCGCTCTCCTTTGAAACACTAGTTACCGTTGGTTAGAGCAGATTGGAGGGTTCGAAAGCTTGTGTAGCAGCTTCGTTCTTCTCGTCAACTGCTCGGCAGTCCAGGTTAGTGGAGGAACCTATATGACTAGTCAAAGTTACACCATCCTTTCGGATGGGACGTAAAGCTAATGGTCCCCTTGGTACTTTTCGACAGGAGTAGGCTACATGCCGGTACTAGACTTCCCCTCCTCCCTTCCTCATTATCATTCATCAATCATCACTCATCAGGCTAAAAAGGGCATTGTGCCCTACACTGGACTTAATTACAATAAAATAAATAAAATAATTGCTTAGAAACGAAAACGTGTAATGGTCAAATTATTTATTGTAAATTATCTAAAAGTGATCAGTTAATTCTGATTGTAGGTTGGAGAAATTAACAGATTCAGATTAGCGAAGTTGTTTCAGAGAATTATAGTCTCTATACAAAAACACTTGAATTAATTTAGTGTTTCAGTTGTGGATTATTGAACATCAGGAACCAAACTTACAGTTTGACACGGAGAACTGTTATTGCTATAGCGTAATAGTTTTTGATTTCAAGTTAAAAGTTTGTGTTCAACGTGTTTGGGTTTCGACTTTCGAATGCTTGTCTTTATAACCGTCAAGTTTTTTAAAGAAGAAACTCCATTTAAAACCCATCTACATATTAATCGAACGAAGCACCTCTTTGAAATAGTGTTACATGAGGTGAAAATAGCTATATAAGAACGAAAGACTGCTGGGGAAACATAATATCAAACATTGTTACTAGTAGCAGTGGCGTAGCGAGGGGAGAGGCGATCCGGGTGTTCGATCCCCCCCCCAAAAAAAAGATAATATTCAACATAAATGATTGTACTGTTTTTATAAACCTTTTTAAACTTGCATTTAATGGCTCCAAAGGAAGCATATGACGGCTGCAAACTCTTGTTATTAAGGACTAAGACTTCTCCCCCACCCCCCTCTTATCGTAACTCCCGTCTTTTATAAAGACGATTCATCATCATTATAATCATCATCATCAGGTAGAATTGACTCCCTCTCAACCCCCCCCCCCCCCTTTCCAAGAAAACAAAATCCTGGCAATGCTCGTGGCCAGTAGGGTTGTCTACATCGAGGTTTTGTTTCTAAAACGAAGACCTATGATAATCAAGGCCACAGAAGATGTTTGCGCAGTAGAATGTAAGTTTGTCTCGCCCGCAGCCACCCATGTGTACAACTATACAACAGCGGTTTGCTGCATCAGTACACACATGAATGTCTGATTGGTGCCCGCAGCGCTTTATACATATGGTTTCTGTTGAGAGATTAGTGCCCAAGGTACCATGCTTGGGTCTGAAGTAACTACGTGCATAGATTACGTTGTATGGATCACTAGAATAAATCCACGACGCGCTTGCACTACGCCTGCCGTGCATATTATCATAGTAAGCCAAAGGTTTAGCCGCGGTCGCTTAGCCGGTTCCCATACGAACACCGAAGTTAAGCAACCTCGGGCTAGGTCAGGAGGTGGATGGGTGACCACTAACCTCTGAAACACTAGTTACCGTTGGTTAGAGCAGATTGGAGGGTTCGAAAGCTTGTGTAACAGCTTCGTTCTTCTCGTCAACTGCTCGGCAGTCCAGGTTAGTGGAGGAACCCATATGACTGGTCAAAGTTACACCGTCCTTTCGGATGGGACGTAAAGCCGATGGTCCCCTTGGTACTTTTCGACAGTAGTAGGCTACGTGCCGGTACCAGGCTTCCCCTCCTCCCTTCCTCATTATCATTCATCAATCATCACTCATCAGGCTAAAGAGGGCATTGTGCCCTACACTGGCCTTAATTACAATAAAATAAATAAATAAATATCATAGTAAGTCACTTTACCGTGTGCGGTGTGCCACCAGTCCTGCCAAGCTGTATTTACATACCACAACTTATTATGACTTATTTCATAAAAATGGATTTGATTGGGAATGAGTGTGATAAGTGTTATAGTAAAGTGGTTTGTAAGTAAAATAAAGGCGATTCGATGGAAAAAATATAAAACCTTCAGTAGCTTCATTATAATAACTAGCATACGTAATTTTAAATTGCCAACAAAATTGAATTAAAAGTAAAGACTTCTTTTCAAAAGAACGTAACCTATAAAATTGATTGAAAACCATGTATAAGAATCATGCTCCCAATATCTTAACTAAATAGCTATAATATCACTTTGAAGATACATCAGAAATTTTATTTTCCTTTCATCTTAGGGGAAAACATTGTGGGGGGGAAAGAGAGAGAGAGAGAGAGAGAGAGAGAGAGAGAGAGAGAGAGAGAGATATTTATTTTTGATATTTATTGGCTTAAAGGCGTGCTACATAGGGCTATAAAGCCCCTTTGGGTGTAGCCGACCTCTTACATATACATATACATATAAGACACATCTACATATAAGAATACAGACATGAAATTCACAATATATGAGTCTGGTATACATGAGTTAATATTTGAATATTGAAATAATGTAAGTGAGGTGTATGACATAATGAGATAGTAATATACAGTGGATACATATAGTATATAACATTTTAAGCAGAAGGCTTTACTAATTCCAATAGAAAAACTCTAGTATACCAAAGCTCCTTCCAGTTATTATATCACTTAATTCTAATACATGGCACTTAAATCTAGTACGAATAGCAATTAATTCAAATACATATGGCACTTAATTCTAATACAAATAGCTCTACTAAAGCTACGATTGTTCTAATACTAGGGTCTAATGTTAGCTCTCTGTTGAAACATGGACTGCCTCATTTCTTGGGTGTGTATGTAATTAAATGCAATACTAATGTAAATACTTCTTCTACTAAGACTATGAATTAAATAATACTAATACCAATGCATTATAATACTAAAACCAATGCCACGTGTGTGCTTGTGCAGTTCCTGATATATGACGAGTTATACAAATCGATACAGTATTTGGAAAGAACTCATACAAGGACAACCATTAATTGTTAATTATAAGTGGAAAGAAGACTTTTGTGGATGTTACTTTTAAGCATAGACAGTGAATTCTTAGAATATGTTTGCAAGCGATATTTGTTCCAGAGACGGCTAGCTGTGATTATAAATGATTTGTTACATTTTACCGTACGATGTTTTGGTATTTGAAGTGTATTTGCTGTGTGTCTATTTTTACGGTTGTGGATACTCCCCATGCGAATAAAAGACTGAAAGAGGTAAGGAGGGCATTGAGACTTCATTATTTTTGATGTTAGTACAGCAATGGCTAGAGTGCACCTATCAACGAGTTTAAGCCATTTAAGCTTAACGTAATGTGGTGTAATATGTTCGTCACGTCTGACGTCAGCAATAAATCTGATACATGCATTTTGTACCCGTGATTCTGTTAAGTCGTTGTAGACTACCGATGCGTAGTCGATGATGGGAAATATGAGAGCCTGAATTACTACTTTGCGAACTGAGAGAGGAAGGAATGGGCAATTTCGTTTGAGTTGGTGCATACTTGATATTACTTTCTTTGTAAGTTTATTGATATGAGGAGTCCATGAGAGTGTTTCATCAACTACAAGACCTAGGCTATTTACTGCTTGCTGGTAGTGTATGACAGTATTGTTTATTGTGATTGGTGGGAGAAGCGATGTGTCTATGTTGCTTAGTAGCTTTTTATATCCTATTAATACAAGTTGGGTTTTTGATATATTAAGCGTCAGGTTATGGTCATTTGCATAAGTGAGTAAGCTAGATATGTCGCTGTTAGTGCAGTTAATAGCATGTGCTACGTCCTTAGATAGAAAATGAATGTACATTTGCAAATCATCAGCATACATATGGTGGTCAGAATGTTTAAAGCATGCAGATATGTCGTTGATATATAATGAAAACATCAAAGGCCCTAGGACTGATCCTTGAGGAACTCCGGTTGATACTGTAACCCAAGAAGAAGCACTGCTATCGTAGACTACTTGTTGACAACGATTAGTTAGATATGAAGAGAACCAGTTAATTGCCATCTCGGATACGCCAATTTTAGACAGCTTGGCGAGGAGCAACTCGTGTTCCACGCAATCAAAGGCTTTGCTAAAATCGAACAAGGTTAATAGCGTAATTTCTTTTCTATCCATAGCAAAGCGAATATCATCAGTTACTTTGATGAGTGCTGTGGTTGTGTTGTGTCCCTTCCGGAAACCAGATTGAAAAGGGCTAAGAATATTGTGTGTTGCGAGGTAAGCTTGAAGCTGACCATGTACAATTTTTCGAGAATTTTGCCTAGCACACACAGGAGGCTGATGGGTCTAAAGTCGCTGCAGGAGGCAGGTTTTGATATTTTTGGAATTGGTTTAACATGTGCCATCTTCCACTGTGTTGGAAAAACACCGGTCTGAAGTGAGAAATTAAAGATGTGCAAGAGTGATGGTAAAATAATAGATATGCATTTTATAATAAGAGTGATTGAGATATTGTCTGGACCCTTTGCTTTAGACTTAATACTGTGGGAAGCTTTAATTACATCTTTCGGGTAAACGTGTGAGAAGTGAAAGGCTTCGCGGTCAGGTTGAGGTAGTGCCTTGTATCGATCAGTTACGTTACGAAGTCTATCTGGATCGATAATTCTAGCAACAGACGTAAAGAGAGAGAGAGAGAGAGAGAAAGAGAGTACGACTACGACTACGACTTCGACTACGATCACTGTCACTGTGGCGATTAACTACGTTGAAAATCACGACGAAACAATTATAAACCATGTTTAAATATTATTTTGTTACTTCTTTGTGTTACCTGACTTCTTTGTGTTGCCTGACTTCTTTGTGTTGCCTGACTTCTTTGTGTTTCCTGACTTCTTTGTGTTGCCTGACTTCTTTGTGTTGCCTGACTTCTTTGTGTTGCCTGACTTCTTTGTGTTTCTTGACTTCTTTGTGTTGCCTGACTTCTTTGTGTTGGCTGACTTCTTTGTGTTGCCTGACTTCTTTGTGTTGCCTGACTTCTTTGTGTTGCCTGACTTCTTTGTGTTGCCTGACTTCTTTGTGTTTCTTGACTTCTTTGTGTTGCCTGACTTCTTTGTGTTGGCTGACTTCTTTGTGTTTCCTGACTTCTTTGTGTTGCCTGACTTCTTTGTGTTTCCTGACTTCTTTGTGTTGGCTGACTTCTTTGTGTTGCCTGACTTTTTTGTGTTTCCTGACTTCTTTGTGTTTCCTGACTTCTTTGTGTTTCCTGACTTCTTTGTGTTGCCTGACTTCTTTGTGTTGCCTGACTTCTTTGTGTTTCCTGACTTCTTTGTGTTTCCTGACTTCTTTGTGTTTCCTGACTTCTTTGTGTTGCCTGACTTCTTTGTGTTGCCTGACTTCTTTGTGTTGCCTGACTTCTTTGTGTTGCCTGACTTCTTTGTGTTGCCTGACTTCTTTGTGTTGCCTGACTTCTTTGTGTTGCCTGACTTCTTTGTGTTGCCTGACTTCTTTGTGTTGCCTGACTTCTTTGTGTTGGCTGACTTCTTTGTGTTGCCTGACTTTTTTGTGTTTCCTGACTTCTTTGTGTTGCCTGACTTCTTTGTGTTGCCTGACTTCTTTGTGTTGGCTGACTTCTTTGTGTTGCTTGACTTCATTGTGTTGCTTGACGTTTTTGTGTTGCTTGACTTATTGTGTTGTAAGGAAATACCAGATCTTTTTAGTTGACATAGTTTGAAGCTGCACCGCTTAGTTGTGTGACCACCGACCAGCATAAATATGACTGATTATCAATAATATAATATTAAATGAATAAATATCTGATATGATTGTCGGGTTGTCACACGGGTAAGGGGTGGTCACACAGCTATGAGCAGCAGGGGAGCGGCAATGCCGGCGCAGTTGGCCGAGGTCGATTAGGCGTTGGTCTAGTAAACCGCGGTATCTGCGTTCCAGGTTCGAATCCTGGCTTGGGCATGGATGTCATGTGGCGTTTTTCATCCTCATAATCACCCTCTCATCGTCTCGATTAGCCTCGTTGCAAGAATATGGGACGTAAAAAAACCAAAAATATCATCATCAGGGAGCGTCAATCTAAGGAAATCTCGTCTAAGAAATAATTCTGCGCATAAATTATTTGTTTAGAGGAAATATTTGCATTTTTAAGTTTGTTCATACTAAAATCAAAATAATAAAGGGAAGTGAAAATGAAAAAGTTTTTCTTATTTGCTAACATTTTGTGAATCATTAAACTAACAGCTTGCTATATGCGGTGGATTCCCAATGTTTCTTCATTTAGATTACTGAGCAGATCCTTTATGGAACAGGCAGACGATGCGTTTGTTATTATTTAATATCGCAGTGTTTTTTTTATCTCTGATTAGATTCATTACACTGTTTGTGTATTCTTGTGATAAAAGATGTCTTTGATACATTTCCTTTTTAAGTCGGCATCTTTATCTCGTCTTGCAGCTCGCAGGGGAATGTAATGTTTGTTTTGTTGGTGAGTTCATCTGGAAGGTCAGATGGGACGGGAAGCTCGCCCACCATTATTACAAGTCTTGTTGCTCTAATAGGGAGTTTCAATTCCAGCGAAGGAATTTTAATAACTCTCACAAACTTACTGGAAGATATGTTAATTGGCAACTTTTTTTTTGATATTGTGAAGATTTGAATGTAAAAGAGGGTTAACTTTTCTGTTGCTGGAACATCACTGGTGTATTGCTTTGAATACAGGGTTAACCCAGTTAATTGACGTTTTACGAAACTTTTGAAAAGCAGGGCTGTAAAACGGAAGTTTGCGGTGCAATTTCAGATCATTTCTGTAGCAGTATTTAAATGCAAGTGCGCTAGAGTTTATTTTGATTCATAATAAGTTATATTATGGAAACTAGCCATCACAATTCTCTACTTACACTAGCTGCAAGACACGTTATTTAAGCTGAACGTCTCATAATTTGTTTTTTCTATTTAAAAGCACTGCGACTGTCAATAATCATACACTAATTGGGAAGTGTTTCTTTGTTTACATAGAAGAAGAAAAGCATAGTAGATTTTCTGGTGAAAGATTAGCCTGTAAAAATAATTTAATTATTCATGCAAACACTTGCAGAAGCCGAAACTAGCTTCTTATGCACCATTTTCAGGTGGACAAAGTGATATCTTTAAAGATTTGAATAATTAAGGAAAAATGTTTAAGATTTTTTTAATCACGGAACCTGAGTATTTGTGTTGCTTGAGGATGAACTTTAGTCACGGTTGCCGGTGGTGGGAATCGTGTGGTGTACTCAGTGAGCAGTAGCGCTGAGCTTCCAAGCTTGTTTCAATAGAGGCGACGTGGTAAAAGTGCGCACTTTTTTTTGATTCATTGAATATTCATTCAAAATAGAATATGAGTTCATATTTCTTGGTGGGATATAATATTGTAACTATTTAAAGAGCCCATGAGATAAAAGTCGCACAACCCTTTTGAATATTCTCCAACTTAGCAACTTCAGCGTCCCCAGAGACAACTTGTTTGAAACTTTGTCACTTTGGACATGCCCCAGTTTTATCCTTATTCCTTACACATTACTATTAGGGATAAAAGTTGGTGGTACAGTATTCCATTTGATAAGGTGATGTTATTATAGTCATCGTCGATTGTCAACGTCATGCATAATGGGTGAAAACCGTGGTATGTTGTAGGGGACGAAATAGTGGGTCCTTCCATCCATGTGTGCCTTATGTAAGGTTACTTAAAACTAATAAAACGTATCCTTTTTTCATATTGTTTTTCCCAAACCAAACTGTAGATGATATATAATGTGTGTATAGAAATGTATGTATTGTTATTGTTTGTTATTATGTTTGTGATGTGAAACCGAGGGTAATGCGACGATCCCAGTCAATACATCACTGTAACTAGCTAATGCTGCCTCCATATTGTGTTTACCTTCGATGCGCGAGTTTAGTTGCGACGAGTCCTGCGTGGAGCGCTGCGCTCGCCTAGCGTTAGGGGTCCTGAGATCGATGCCCAGGACGATCACAACTCCCTTTCACTTCGGAAAAACTTTCGTCAAGTTTATTTATTCCCTTTTTCAATGTTTTCAGGAAATTGTTTCCATATCGAGGTTTGTAGGGTGGGTAAATCCTCGAGTATCGATCGTAGAGCCGGGCATTCACGCAAGGAATGTTGAAGTTGCAGGCCAGGCCGAGCAGCTGCGTCTTTCACTCTCAGTGTTTGAAGTAGCAGGCCAGGCCGAGCAGCTGCGCCTCTCACTCTCAGAGTCTGAAGTAGCAGGCCAGGCCGAGCAGCTGCGTCTCTCACTCTCAGTGTTTGAAGTAGCAGGTCAGGCCGAGCAGCTGCGTCTCTCACTCTCAGTGTTTGAAGTAGCAGGCCAGGCCGAGCAGCTGCGTCTCTCACTCTCAGTGTTTGAAGTAGCAGGCCAGGCCGAGCAGCTGCGTCTCTCACTCTCAGAGTCTGAAGTAGCAGGCCAGGCCGAGCAGCTGCGTCTCTCACTCTCAGAGTCTGAAGTAGCAGGCCAGGCCGAGCAGCTGCGTCTCTCACTCTCAGAGTCTGAAGTAGCAGGCCAGGCCGAGCAGCTGCGCCTCTCACTCTCAGAGTCTGAAGTAGCAGGCCAGGCCGAGCAGCTGCGTCTTTCACTCTCAGTGTTTGAATTAGCAGGTCAGGCCGAGCAGCTGCGTCTCTCACTCTCAGAGTCTGAAGTAGCAGGCCAGGCCGAGCAGCTGCGTCTCTCACTCTCAGAGTCTGAAGTAGCAGGCCAGGCCGAGCAGCTGCGCCTCTCACTCTCAGAGTCTCAGTGTCTGAGTGAAGTCTCGCGCACTCGGACCGTAGTGGAGGCAGCTGAATGGTGCCAAGCCAGCACAAGCTACATCGTAGGAATCCCTAGGGGTTGTAGGGTGCTCACCACCATTATCTGATGGGACCGTCTGTAACTAGGTATATTAGGGTGTTCGGATAGTTGAAATTACGACTGAGGAAAAGCTCGGGAAAACCTTCAGTTATGACTGCCGTTGGCCAGAATCGAACCGGTGACCTCCCGATTTAGAGTCCCTCGGTTTACTGCTGAGCTACCTCTATTGGTAGGGGGCACTTGCAGACGTTGCCTTCAATCGTATACAACTTAGCCCCCCCCCCCCCCCCTCCCAAACCTTTAGAACCCCTAAAACCAGACCAGGCCGACACTGCTTAAAATCAATGAACGTGGGCTATGCGCCACCAAGAGTAACACTGGTCCAGCACTCTTTTCTAACACAGTCACTTGGTCTAGCTAGCTACATAAATACAAGAAGTTTTGGTTGTAGCACCTCGCGAAGAGATAACGCAACGTTTATTGTGGATTTGAATTTAGTTATTGCTGTTTTATGTTTCTATTATTGCAATAATGCTATTCGAGACGATGAGGGGAGACAGATGAAGATGATGGACAATTACAAAAACCATAACTTATGCGGCATTCGAACTTCCGCTGAAATATAGTCCATCTATATGTTTATACATATTTTGAGCATTTACCTTTATATTTACTAATAAATATGGAACTAGTTCCCGTTGTAGTTCCCAAAATATTAAAGTAACAGCGATGTTTCTAGTTCCTTTTCGATCATCAGAAAACTTCATCAGACATAATTTAGAGGGTCGATAATTTTTAATTTTTCGTAGGAATCCCTGTTATAGATAGGGTGCACACCAGCTTTATCTGATGTGCCCCTCTTCAGGTGACTAACTAGGTATATTAGGGTGTTTGGATAGTTGGGAAGGAATTTCCGAGGGCTTATAGTATGACTCAGTCCTAGCATTCGCCTTTACGACTGAGGAAAACCTCGATAAAAAAACTTCAGTCAGAACTGCCGGTGGCCGGAATCGAACCGGCGACCTCCCGAATGAGAGTCTCGCGTCTTACCGCTGAGCCACCTCTATCGGTTATTGCTTTACGGCTCTTTTATTGCAATTATGCTATTCGGTTTACAAATAGGGGTGAAATATGAAGGGAAATTACAAAAACCAAGCAGTATGCGGGATTCGAACGTGTTCCCTAGTGTACGCAGTAACGTGTACGCTATAAGGCCCTGCGCCCCTACCTCATGGGCCACCGCGGACGAAGCTAATTCAGAAGTGAATTAATTTACAAGAAGAAAACATGAAATCCAATGTCTTTTAGTTACCATATTTTAACTTTTCGTGGAAAGTATACATATCAGAGAAAAGTTACATCTACCGTTGAAAGACTGGAACTTGCTAGAATATTGTGCAGTGGTTTAAAAAATAAACTAATCTCCTGCATCAGTTAAGTTTTATTTTTAACTAGTTCCTACAAACTAGTTTGATTGTAAATACCAGTGATGCTGCACTTAATGAATAATAAATAACGTAAGTATTTATTGTCTACTCATATACTCAGTTAAAAGAAGTGATTTTCAGTGGGGGACAATATACAATTTATTATTTGCTTCGTTGCTATGACAATTCTGAAGTTACCGTTCACACATATGCCAGAATCATTTCGATAGATTACAGTATCAACAAGTTTTGAAGTTATTAACCCCCAACTCGAACCGAGAATCGAACCCTGGACCATCTGCATTAGAAACCGGAATAAACCCTTAGGGCCAACGAACTTCCGTGAGAGGATTCGTTGTCCACATCTCACAAAACACGGTGCATTAAACATTTAAAGTGGATTCAATTCTATCACTTCTTGTCTTAGAAATCAGTAAACGGTGACTTTGGAGCCGTCCTAGCAACGAAGCACTCAATAAATTCAAAGTTGTTCTGAACCGGCCTTGTTGATTCTGGCGTTTGTCCGCAGGTGTTCGCACTGCCAATCACTGATTCATATGTTTCATATTTGAAATATAGATCTTTGATTTGTTATCGCTCACTCGTCGATGGTGTTCGAAGCCTACATACAGGGTTGGTTTAGTCACTTTAAATTAAGTCCCCCTCTGAAAATCAGTCTTGTTACTAAATGGGTAGACTCTAAACGTGAATTTATTTATTTATTTACATTGAACTCCATAACTAGAGGTAGTGAAAAATGGTGATAACGAAATTCGTGGCATTTTTTTAATGTTCATTTTATTGCCAAAAATGTAATATTGTCGGCTAGTTACATCATTTAGATATAGGAAACAAACCCCACATCTTGAAAACGCGAATTTCGCAAAATCTCACGCATAGCGCTAAATCGCGAAAGAAATTGTATGAAACTGATCAAAACGTGAATTAACTCGCGAAATTGCAACTTTTAGTGCGTGTTATATACTTTTTGTGGCAAAAATGCGGTAAAAAACTGTTTAAAAAATTTAAAGTTGGCACCGAAAATTGCTCAATGTAGAGCGCGCCAAGTCCGTAAAGCTTCTAAACGTTCCGTTGTTTCACAGCCTTCTCGGGGGCTCCGAAGGCAAAGCTCGACCTAGGGAGGGCCATGTCCTTATAGCTCTATATAGCAGCCATCACAGCCTTCTCGGGGGCTCCGAAGGCAAAGCTCGACCTAGGGAGGGCCATGTCCTTATAGCTCTATATAGCAGCCATCACAGCCTTCTGGACGAGCCAATGTATACTCGATCTCATTTAGATTTCCACCGGCTTCACAAATACTTCACTAGAATCAAGCAGACCTTGCAAGAAAGATTTATCGCACAGCGCCATTAATAAAATAAACCCTGTATTACAATAGTTTCGTTTGATTTACCAACACTTTTTGAACTTTTAGCACCTTTTACACAGTAACTGCTAAAAATCCGTTTTAGTATTAAGTGTAGGTACAATTAATGGCGTTTTATTTTCGAGTGTTGGTCAAAAGGTGTAGCACTTTTTGCACTTGCTTCAAGAAGTGATCAAGGAGGTTATGAAGTGATGCAGACAGTGGAAACCTAAATTGGCGCGATATTCCTGAGCGACTTAAAGTTCAAACATGACAAATATGACAAAAGTACGTAGTAAGTATACGTAGTTACACAGTGGGAAGAAGAAGACATTGGGCGTACACCTATTATACATGAAGGACATACTTTTAGGCCTAGAATTGTATATTTTATTGTGAAAATGACAATGATAGGCTTACTTTAAATTTATCTTGCGAAAAAGTGAGGTTATGTTTTTAGACCCTATGCCATAACCTTATGCTTGTGGTAGCGTTCGGCAATTATTTATTTCTGCATATCAAAAGTATGAGAGAAGCTCAATAATATTTTATTTTGGTATTTGGGGAATGAATGTGACTTTGGTTTTTTCAACGAAATTTAACAAAAATCACTTTATTATGTTACCTGTTACTGTATCTTTCCAATTTTGTAAGGCGCATGCTTCAAATAGTACATATTTATGTTTTAAATCAATTTAATTCTGTTGAATTAGCTATAGCCTATGCCTAGGCCTATGCACGCCATTCGCCATTGTTCAACACTAGGATGAAGAGAAATATATCCGCAGCAAAATAAGTGCTTTGGTTCTTTGTTATCAGCAGATGCACCAACTTAAACACAAGTTACTGTATAGTAATCACAGTATTTTCGATAGATTACCCCTTCTTCAAATTTGAAGAAGGGGTTATTTGAAGAAGGGGTTATTCTTTTAAAATAAATTTATACCCAAAAAATAAATTACCCCTTCTTCAAGTTTGCGGGCGATATTCGGTTTCATTTCATACGTTGGCTACAGAATCAACGTAGAACAGCTGATTGTAGCTTCCAGTAGGCTGTATGCATGTTGCTAATGGTGAATGGTGTGCATAGGCATAGGCTCTAGCTAATTCAACAGAATTAAATTGATTTAAAACATAAATACGTACTATTTGAAGCATGCGCCTTACATAATTGGAAAGATACAGTAACAGGTAACTTAAAAAAGTGATTTTTGTTAAATTTCGTTGAAAAAATCAAAGTCACATTCATTCCCCAAATACCTTTATTTTGACCGAGAATGAAAATAAATAATATGAATACGTAGTAAACCTAGTATTATGCGTAGGCCTACCTAGTCCACCTTGAGGCTGATTGCTCCTCAATAGGCCTAGGTCTGAAATGAAAATATATATGCTTCCAAGTTACTAAAGGGCCTTCTGTCAAGGACCTACTGAACTCCATACCGGTAGGCCTACATCATTACAACTGAATTGTCCTTCTCTTCTTGTCTCCGAGTTTTAAAATCAGCAAATGTTTGAGAACTTCCTCTAGGGTGCGTTTTATTGTTCATGGTATGGTGTAGCGAAGTACGGGTGCAATGACGTCTTCGCGCTGACACCCGCAGTACCAAGGTGCAGGCGAATCAAATGAACCTATTAGTTCATAACTCCCTCCCCCCTCTACGTATTATCTTTTCTTTTTTTCTCTTTCAGTAACGTTTTTGACCATTTTTTGAAATCGTGAAAAACGCGAAATTGACGGGTTTTAAAACGGAATTTGGATTTTTAATTTTTAATATCACCTTTTTTCGTTACATCTATCCATACCTTACAGCATACACAGAATGCGGCTCGTGCTCGCTTACCTATGTATGCATCAACAAAGCCCCTTAACCCTTTGAGGCCCAAATTAGGAGTAAGGTAAAAAAATTACTTTTGTTACATGTTTCTGCATTAATTCCTTTATTATAGCACTTTGAAGTATAAAGAAAAAAAACATTTTTTGTTGCAAGTCTAAAAACCAAATTTGAGGTGGTTTCGAATCTAATATTTAGTTACCACCGCTTTGAATTATTGGTAATGTTTTCACTTATCGATGGTAATGACAAGTTGTGAAACGTGAGTGTAGAGAAACCTTTCTAAAAACATTAGCTCACAATTAATTGTGTTTGTGTCCCATCCCGAATAACATACACGCAAGGGGGCGATATAAATTGCTTTGTTTACGCACCCAAAAGAGCTGACGGACTTTATGTTAGTTGTCTGTGACCGAGTTCTCAGAATATATTCTAGGTAAGTTTGTAGCGTTGAAAAGCCACGACAAAGTTTCAGTATAACTATCTGGAAAATCAATTGATCACAATGAAACCTTCACACATTTTATGTTTCGAGAGCTCTCACCTATTATTTCCATTGTCCATGGGTGCAGCAAACCATTCCACCATTTGCGTTTCAGTCGGCATTTATATTATCAGATACAGTCAGTTTTGTAGAAAACATTAATAACCACAATGTTATGTTTAACAAGGTAAGCACATGGAAATAATATTTATATCCGTACAACATGTTCACTCCGGTTTTGACCTAGTTTGTTTGTATTGCAACAGTACCATAATACTAATAAGTAATAATCAATCATAATGATAATTATTATTATAATGATGGAGAGAACCCATAGAGTAAAGCTGCAATTGAGAACTTCCTTCCTGAATTATGGTCGCAGGCAAGAGAGCGCAGGAGAGCAGGAGAGCAGGAGGAGGGATTACAGATAGGAGCAAAGTCACAGTGGGTATTATCTCATACGACTTGTAAGGCTTTCAGAGACATTTTTGGCACATTCAAAATGAAATCTTTCATTATTGTCATACATAAAATGTCTTGTGGTAGATACGTTAAAAAAAACTTTAATTATAAATAACCGGGATATTCTGGGAATATTTCCTATCAACATTAACATTTCACTATTCTTTTTTGTATATTTTATGGCGTTTTCCAATGGGTCCATTCATTGCGCACTGGTGGGTCTATATTAATTGTATTGTTATGTATTCGTAATCAGTGCGGTCAGTGCAGCCACTGGAAAACGCCATAAGTAACATTTACAATCATGTTGAGCTCCAAACTAGACAAGGATATGTTAAATCAAGCCTGGTAATCATTTTACACAATAAAAGTTTAGTCTAAATCTGAAGTTTGCTTGATTTACTGGTCAAAGGAAATAAGTTTGCCATAAGAACATGTGGCTGATTTTTATTGCTGAAATACGTAACAAATTGTGATTGCAATCCCCAAATCACGACATTCTTTGATGGTATTGAGTCATACAATCATTACAGCGCCTTTCAATATGTTTGTATCTGTAAGTGACGTCACAGATATTTACACAATATGCAATGCACGTTCTGTACATGTGTCATGTTCTGATATGCCTACAAGAGCTATTTCGCTAAACAATTAGTTACCTGCCATTCATTTAGTGTTAGTTAACCGTTATATTAATTGTGAAGAAAACGTATTGCATTTAATAATTAACAAGAAAGCAGCTGAAAAATGTAAAAATATGTTAGTTATCTCAACCACAGTTGATATATATTTGATTTGTTTGAAATAGTACAATATATCGCTATGCTCTCCCCACGCCCCCCCCCCCCACACCCTGCTGATAATATGTCCATGCAGTCAATCCTCATGGAAATACACCGGTAACGGAACCACAGCTCATTAGCGCATGGTATGTATTAATTGGTTCTGTTACAGAACGAGCATCCAGATCAGCCTGATGAAGAGGGTCCTCGGTTTCAATTAGAAGCATCCATAATGGAATGCATGAATCTATGAGGGTGGTTATCAAGTATCCGTGCACGGGGCAGTTGTCAGCTAGCAATGCTGTCACAGATTATTGTTGTCAATATATATAGTGATGTTGTTATTTGTTAATTGTTACTTGGTAAGATATGATTTAAGTGATTTATATAATTAAGAAAAACCCCGATTGGAATATGATTGATTGAATCACATGCTAAAGAATGTTAGTGCGTTGAGACTTGATTATTATGTTTGTTCGCTCATTTTAGTCAATTGCCTGAATATCTAAAACTCTTGCGTCGCATAATGCTGATATAACCTTAACTGAAAAGCTACTACTTGCTTTATTTCTATTAAGCACATATTAAGCTGGTTTCGTTTGTGAAGAAGTGTTTGTGTGCTGTTAATGTGTATTTTAATTATTTTCTAATTGTTATTTAATGTTTTTATTTTAAGGATATAATATTGTTATTGTTTTAAGGTAAACGCATACAATAGACAAAGAATCTGTAAGGAATTACTTCATTTTTCATACCAAGGGGCAAGGATTGAGATAAATAATCATAGTGATTAGTTTTTAAAATTTTGTTTGCAAGTATTTGGATTGTTGAGGTTGTAAACTACCTACTTGGTATCGCTTACTGGAGGAGGAAATCCAATTTGATTGAGGATTCGGGCCAATAAACAAGTATAAATAATTAATAACATTCCTCTTTATTTGTGAGGCTAAATAAAAATGAGGTCCAGGATTAAATATAATAGGCAACACGCGTACGATTTTTTTTGTTAAACCAAACACTTAGTTTAATAGTATCAGATACAAAAAGTATATTAATGCGAGTCCCAAGTAAAAAAGAAATTTCTAAATAGGTTTAATGTGGTCGCATTTATTGAAGTTTAAACTCGGGGATCTGAAACGCGTACAGGTGGCTGTGACGCAATGATTCTGTAGACGTGGCGTTACAGACCAATCGCTGAGGCGGTGAGCGTACACAGTACAAAACCATGACGTCAAATCCACTCTACATGGCGGCGGCTCGTTTTTCGCGCCCTTTTATTTATCGTTACTAAACCAATTATTTTGAGGCATAGACTGATCCGTTTTTCAAAATTCAAAGACACGAAATTATTAAATGAGAGACAAGGTATTTAAAAATCGATTAAAATTTTCATACGCGTGTTCCCTATTGGCAAAGTATCGATTTTCAAACCCACAACAAAATGCATTCAGATATAAGATTAAGATAAGATATAATATACCGTACATACAACATACATAAACATGAATAACACTACAACAATTTACGACGTGAACGTACACTAACACAGCGTCCAGCTTGTCACTTTTAATTGATTGTTAGGGCTGTGACACGCTCACCCGTAGTTTAGTCATTTGCCTTTGCGACGATCTCTCCGGCTCTGGTGATTGGGAGTCGCTCGGAGATGTTGAGGGGAGGGCGATGATGTTGAGGCGAGGGTGGACGTCCACGTTGACTGGGGCTGCTGCGTGTTATCGCTAATTGATTGTTCGAGGTTATTCACTGCCTTTTAAATATACTTACTAACCATAAATACTGTCCTTCACGGTTATTTGCACGTTCACTGTCTTTTACATATTTTTAATAATCACTGGTCAATGTCAATTCTTATCGATCTAGGCACAGAGGAACATACAAACTGTACTTCACTGCTATTAGCACGTTCACCTTTTACATATATTTAAATCACCTGGTCAATGTTAATTCTTATCGATCTAGGCACAGAGGAACATACTAACTGTCCTTCATTGCTATTAGCATGTTCACTGTCTTTTAGATATATTTTAATCACCTGGTCAATGTTAATTCTTATCGATTTAGACACAATTGAACATAAAACGGTCCTTGACGGTTATTCGCAAGTTCACTGTCTGTTACATATAGTTTAATCACCCGCTTTAGAAGAGGTGAGTTTGGTTCCCGATCCATCTTCCTTCAAGCTCCAACAACCACTGACTTCACCAACCCCATCTCCCACACCTCGAGGTGCCATGCCAAAAGTGCGCCATTTTGGGCCCTGTTGCCAGATGGGTTGGTTTTACATCCATTTTTCTAAATATATTTACACTTTAACTGTTGGTTCTTATCTCTAAATACATTTAAAAAATTACATTTCTTATATTTAAGACATCTCTATATTTAACAATGCTATATTTACTCTAAATCTAAATATTTATGCACTAGAGGCGTGGCCACCAAGACCCACGCCGTTACAGATGGAAATGGCAACTACGTCCTAAAAGCTAATAAAAATAACTACGCTGATCCTTCTACCGCCAAACGACTAGCTACTGAATGGCCAGCAGAACCTCGCACAATAACTAGCACAAAAGATAGGCCTCGGGCTGTCTTGAGATCAGGTCCTTTGTCGGTGCCCACCCAAGTCTGTCCGGCGCCACTAGCATACTCTATATTCTTACACACTCACAATTTTTATTCTTAATTACAACTACAATCATTTATTTTTAATATATTTAATTTTGTGTCATTACAAGGTGATATTCACTCCTCAACAATTGGTTGGTATAGCTGTTGTCAATGATGACTCGACAACGGTTAGAGATATCCACCCACTTGTGTTTACTAAGGCAATAAGCTATATCCTGAACCTTTAAATCAAGTACTTTGATAACAAGTTCAATTTATCACAGTAATACTTATTTAATTATGTTCATTTTAATAAAAACTATTTTATAATCTTTTTTCAGTTTTGTAAATGTACTGTAATTAATTTAATTTTGTATCAGAGTACTTGTTTTAATTGTTCAGGACACAGCTTACCTTGATAACTAATTAAAAAAAAAAAAATAGTTGGATAACTCAAACCATTGTCGAGACATCATTGACAACAGTCATATCAATTGTTGAGAGTAAATATCATGTCAGCAATGCACAGTATTAAAAAAACAAAAAAAAAAACACACTAATCACCATGATAATTTATCTCAAGCCTAGGTATGAATAATGTTGTAGTTCCATACATAACTGTAGACTTTTTGCCTATTGTATGCTTATCAATTTTTAGCGATTGTTGGAAATTTTATATCTATTTAACATATTCCCTGGTAAGTAGGTGTATACCTCATATGCAAACATGCTGTAATGCTGCACTCGATTTGTCCTTTTTGCTTTTAGTTTATTCATCAAGTGATCGTTAATTTGTTTCCATTAAGAGCGATATTATCAACCGGACATTATAGTTAAATAACTATACAGGCAAATTACTTGTGTGTCTTTTTGAACGATGAAAGATTTAGGTTTTTGACAGTCGCAAATTTTATTAATTTAGTGTTAATATTTTTGTAATTTCAAAAAAACAGAAGCTATTAATTTTAATTGCATAATATTTAATACATTTTCAAATACGTAGACTAGAATAGTCTACATTATTAACGAAGAACATTACTAAAGAACTCTAATATCATAAAATAGCTGATATTGTACCCGGCATTTACACCAATGAGACGAATATTACTTGAGAAATGTTAAACCACAGATATTGAAAGTTAAGCAATGCATCTCACTGACGACTTAAGTCTTCTCTCATGTCTCTCATTAAGTCGTAATACTATTCACTCCATATCGTGATATATTAGTCATAGTCACAGACTATTTGTCTAGCGCTTGGAGGAGCCTTCACAGTACAAACACTGCGGCGCCTGGAGGCTCGTTACCGCCAGTCATCTGAAGCGCCAGGATTGTTAGGAGCCTTCACAGTACAAACACTGCGGCGCCTGCAGGCTCGTTACCGCCAGTCATCTGAAGCGCCAGGATTGTTAGGAGCCTTCACAGTACAAACACTGCGGCGCCTGCAGGCTCGTTACCGCCAGTCATCTGAAGCGCCAGGATTGTTAGGAGCCTTCACAGTACAAACACCGCGGCGCCTGAAGGCTCGTTACCGCCAGTCATCTGAAGCGCCAGGATTGTTAGGAGCCTTCACAGTACAAACACTGCGGCGCCTGCAGGCTCGTTACCGCCAGTCATCTGAAGCGCCAGGATTGTTAGGAGCCTTCACAGTACAAACACCGCGGCGCCTGAAGGCTCGTTACCGCCAGTCATCTGAAGCGCCAGGATTGTTAGGAGCCTTCACAGTACAAACACCGCGGCGCCTGCAGGCTCGTTACCGCCAGTCATCTGAAGCGCCAGGATTGTTAGGAGCCTTCACAGTACAAACACTGCGGCGCCTGCAGGCTCGTTACCGCCAGTCATCTGAAGCGCCAGGATTGTTCGTACGTATTCTCATGGTTACGAAATAACCGAGTCCAATGATAGCAACTTATTGTCTACTTTTCTAGTTCTTATAATTTACTTGATAAAAGTGTACGAACTTCGGTTAGTTACCTGGAATAGTGGGCGTGACCAATGAGGCTTGAGCACTCGACTATGCGGATAAAAGAACGCTTGGATTCTCTTGATTATCGTAGAAACAGCGAGCGGTAGATTAGATGAGGCAACTAACATTGGGACTACCTACGTTTCCTTCGCCCATCAGATAAAACTTGCAGACAGTGGTGGTTGGTGAGAAAATTTTGCCCAAGACTTTTAGACAAAAGCCCGAATAACGTTTACGACGTAAGAACGAAATGCTCACATGTGCTCCTGTGGGAACCGACCTCGAAACTTTTCCTGTTTTATAAGAATGTTTGAACTACTAAAAAACATTGGTTGAAATTTTCAGAAACCTGGATCAAGATAGTAGTCCTGTCTCTGCAGTCATCACCGAGCGCTGAGGGTCGTGATTGGTGAAAGAGAAAGAGAGAGGAGGAAAGAGAGTGAGGGAGAGAGGGAGAGAGAGAGAGAGGTGGGTCGGGGGGGGGGGGCAAGGGGGGGGGGGAGAGAGTTGGGACCATCTCAAAGAAATTAATTTCGAGGCATAGTATTGTAAGATTAATCGTATTAGTACGAGATAATATAAGCTACGCTAGTTACAGCGTTGACTTTCAATTTTCCGTTTGAATCTTGAAAGGCTTTGATGTGCCAACGACAGAGAAACTATATATATATCAACATTTCTCAAAGTTCTCAATTCAAAATTCTTCAACATTTCTCTTATATAAATTTACTAAACCTGAAATATATTTTGCAATAGGATACGTGAATGTTGTGTCAATATTTGTTAAGCTATTTTCCTTGTACTTCGTAGGCCGATAGAGTTTGATCAGTGCTAATAGGCCTTGATGAGACTTAATTGGGAAAGTCGTCGGTTCGATACCCGCTGACGGCGATCCTGACTGAAGGGTTTTCTCGAGGTTTTTCTCAGTCCCAAGTCGAATGCTGGGATTGATAATTCTATTAGCTCTCGGACATTTCTTACAAACTATTCAAAATACCACAATACCTAGTTGGTCTCGTGAAATTGTCCCTGGGCAGAATTCCTACGAAAAATTGAAAATTGTTTTATTATTATTTATTACGTATTATTATTATTATTTGTATTATTAATATAACTATTATAGTAATAATAATAATTATTATTATTATTATAATTATTATTACTATTATTATTAATATTATTATTACTGTTATTATTATTATTATTACTATTATTATTATTATTATTATTATTATTATTATTATTATTATTATTATTATTATTATTATTATTATTATTATTATTATTATTATTATTATTATTATTATTATTATTATTATTATTATTATTATTTTTATTATTATTATTATTATTATTATTATTATTATTATTATTATTAATAATATTATTGTTATTATTATTATTATTGTACTTAATAGACACAACATGTGACGGATGTGAAAAGCTGTCCACATGTTGTAATGCTGATATAGCTTTACACTCCGCAAAACTTTGATTCATTTATTAAACTTATTAGTTGAAAACTTTGCGAAGGTTCCTTTTATTCTAAGTATTAATTCGTTTTATAATTACGCACGGAATATGTTAATGATGTATGAAGTGTATATGGAGGCTCCATATACACTTCCACAGGACACATGCTCCATAATGGAGCATGTGTCCTGATTCCAATACAAGAATTTTAACAAATTAAATTATTACATTTTTTGTCAATATCTAAATGGTTTATTTCGGAGACCACTTTCACTTCATGCTCGTGTCTGGTTCATTTCTGAGAAGTTTCTCAAGTTTTTTCTTCTCTTAATCGTATCGAAATCAATTTCTTTAATTTAGGAGAGATTCTTGGAAGTTGCCGTAAGTTTAGGGCCAGACTGTCTGCCTGAGCTGTTGATCAATATGTAGGCTGTCTTGCGTGTCCCACCATTGTGTGTTTCTCTATCTATACTCAAGGTCAAAGCAAAGAAAATCATACCCTTGAACAAACCACAAGCATACAGAAATACATCTACATAACATTGGAACTTTTCTGTGCCATATCCAGGTGGCAAATTTATTGGCCATTTTCCAAGTGAAATATATGTATTTTAAATTAAAGATAATGATTGAGAGTTGAGACCACTTAAATAATTTTGTTTTATGGAACGAAGTTGAAGCAGAAAGACTATGGGAAAACCGTGGGAGACACAGCCCTATGGTAACGGAAGAAGTGATCGAGGAAGAGGTTGAGGAGGTAGTTGTGTCAGGCCTGGCTAGCCGGCAACGAAGATATTAGCCCAAGACATGGAGTACTTTGCTACTCCCCCCTACCCGATAATTAATGTTGGAAACGGGGTCAAGATAGATATATATATTGCTATGAAGTGTAGAGCACCACCTGACCTGTGCGTGTGTATACAATATTCGAGCCCAAAATTAAATTGAAATCAACAGAATAAATATTGTTTTTATAAATAAGGCTTCATATTAGGCCTATTTATTTCAATCTGCTTTGCATAAACGTGGAGCAACATTCTGTATCGTAGATCATATTCTGTATCGTCTAACGAACATTTCGTTCGATAAGCCGCGTACACACTTGCGCATTTCCGCGCGCCGCGAGCCGCGCCGTGCAACATTCCAACGCGCCGCGAGCTGCGGCGCGTTGGAATGGTATTCGATATCATGCTGTATGGAAACACTCGTTGTATGATATCATGCTGCATGGTAGCACTCGTTGTACGATATCATGCTGCAAAGAAGCACTCGTTGTACGATATCGTGTTGCATGGTAACACTTGTTGAACGATATCATGCTACATGGTAGCAATCGTTGTACGATATCATGCTGCATAGTAGCACTCGTTGTATGATATCATGCTGCATGGAAGCACTCATTGTACGATATCATGCTGCATGTAAGCACTCGTTGTATGATATCGTAATGCATGGTCGCACTCGTTGTATGATATCATGCAGCATGGTAGCACTCGTTGTATGATATCACGCTGCATGGTAACACTCGTTGTATGATATCGTAATGCATGGTAACACTCGTTGTATGATATCATGCTGCATGGTAGCGCTCGTTGTACGATATCATGCTGCATAGAAGCACTCGTTGAACGATATCGTGCTGCATAATAACACTCGTTGTATGATATCATGCTGCATAATAGCACTCGTTGTATGATATTATGCTGCATAATAGCACTGTACGATATCATGCTGCATAATAGCACTCGTTGTATGATATCATGCTGCATAATAGCACTCGTTGTATGATATTATGCTGCATAATAGCACTGTACGATATCATGCTGCATAATAGCACTCGTTGTATGATATCATGCTGCATAATAGCACTGTACGATATCATGCAGCATGGTAGCACTCGTTGTATGATATCATGCTGATAATAGCACTCGTTGTATGATATCATGCTGCATAATAGCACTCGTTGTATGATATCATGCTGCATAATAGCTCTCGTTGTATGATATCATGCTGCATAATAGCACTCGTTGTATGATATCATGCTGCATGGTGGCACTCGTTGTATGATATCATGCTGCATGGTAGTAGTCGATGTCTAGAGGTTCTTAACAATGTTGGGCCGACGCAATGAACGAACACAACTTAGAGAACACATGAAGAAGTACTTCAATGAAATACAAGTAACAACTACATGTGTACCCTGGTGAGATCCGAACATTCTCGATGTTTCCATGTTAATGTTCTCTTATACTTCAATTTTGTATTCTTGATTATTATTTACATACAACATTAGTCATACAGAACACATATGGTGGAACAAATGGATCGTTTAAATCTAGACTAATTTATTAGGACACTATGTTTACAAATGTGCGGTCGTTTTCTGCAGTGGGCCGAAGCAATGTACGAACACAACTAGGAGTTCATATGTTGAAGCACTTCAATGAAATACAAGTAACAACAACATATGAACCCTGGTTGGAGCCGACATTTCTCGATGTTTCCTTGTAAATGTGCCCTACATTGCAATGTTGTATAACCTTGGATGCATACTTACGTACATTTTATTCTGATACTGAGTAGCTTTAATCTATTCATACAATGGAACAAATGGATCGTTTAAATCTAGACTAATTTGTTTGGACTCACAACTATATCGGATGTGCGGTCGCTGGCTGCATTGGGCCGAAGCAATGAACGAACACAACTAAGAGTTCATATGTTGAAGCATTTCAATGAAATACAAGTAACGACAACATATGAACCCTGGTTGGAGCCGATATTTCTCGATGTTTCTTTGTAAATGTGCCCTTACATTGCAATGTTGTAACCTTGGATGCATCCTTACATACATTTTATTCTGATACCGAATAGCTATATCTACACATACAATGGAACAAATGGATCGTTAAAAACTATACTAATTTGTTTGGACTCACAACTCTTTCGGATGTGCGGTCGCTGGCTGCAGTGGGCCGAAGCAATGAACGAACACAACTAAGAGTTCATATGTTGGTGCACTTCAATGAAATACAAGTAACAACAACATATGAACCCTGGTTGGAGCCGACATTTCTCGATGTTTCCTTGTAAATGTGCCTTACATTGCAATTTTGTAACCTTGCATACTTACATACATTTTATTCTGACTTTAATCTATTCATACAATGGAACAAATGGATCGTTTCAATCTAGGGTAATTTGTTTGGACTCACAACTCTATCGGATGTGCGGTCGCTGGCTGCAGTGGGCCGAAGAAATGAAGGAACACAACTAGGAGTTCATATGTTGAAGCACTTTAATGAAATACAAGTAACAACAACATATGATCCCTGGTTGGAGCCGACATTGCTCAATGTTTCCATGTATATGTTCCCTAGTACTGTTTTTTTTAGTAATAGTTTTTATGTAATAGTTACTTACATACAATATTAGTCATACATAACATATATGGTGGAACAGGTGGATCGTTTAAACAAGACTAATTTATAAGGACTCTCAACTCTTATGGATGTGCGGTCGCTATCTGCAGTGGGCGGGAGCAATGAACGAACACAACTAGGAGTTCATATGTTGAAGCACTTCAATGAAATACAAGTAACAACAACATATAAACCCTGGAGGCCAAGTCTTGAAATTCACGTTTCAACTCACCACCCGTTTTAAGTCGCAAATTCCCGCGAGTCGCAAGAAAAACAGCAAAACGGTAGTCTTGAGACAAATTTTTGAAACGGGCGGTGACTTAACTCGCAAGTTTTTTTACGTTTCAAACCACGAGCTATAAGGTTGCGAGTTGTCAGTTATTTGCGACTTGAGATGGATGCTATTGATGTTGCAATAATAAATGCGATTGCCGATCTTTAAGAGGCCGAAATAGCAGAAAACAACATAAAAGAACGTTTCCGCACCGTTATTAATCCATTTAATGCGTGATCTGACACGAAATTTCCTAAATATTTCAGGCTCCAATCATGAAACATAGGCCTACTCGGATACTTACATAGCCTAGCTAGGCCTAGGCCTTCGCCTAGATCCTACATAGAAAATGTGTGTGTGTGAGGCACTCTAATCATGAAACATAGGCCTACTTGCATCCTTACATGGCCTAGCTAGGCCTAGGCCTACGCCTAGATCCTACATAGAAAATGTGTGTGTGTGAGGCACTCCAATCATGAAACATAGGCCTACTCGGATTCTGCATGGCCTAGCTAGGCCTAGGCCTAAGCCTAGATCCTACATAGAAAATTGTGCTTTCCCTGGGCCTATCTTCCACGTGAAATATTCTCCCCATAATATAGAGACCCAAAAGGCTTAAAGCCCTAGACATGCCCTAGACCTAACATTTCATACTTATTTCTCTCCCGAGGCCGAGGAGGAGGTTAGAGGTTAGAGAACATTTGTATACGCACGGCAAAGACAGCGAGAGCGACGACAACAAACCTGGTCGTCACGCCTCAATAATCGATGGATCGAAAGATGCAAGTTGTAACGCGCTTTATAATTGGTCATTTATTGAGTTGTTGTGGGCGTAGGCCTAGTTTGATAACTCAAAAAATCAGTAACCCGCAAAGTTTTGATCTCGCAAGCGACTTCAGGCGCAAGCCTAATTTCAAGACTACGACATTAGTAGAAGTCAAGTCGCATGCGGTTTGGAAACAGTGAGTTGATTCGCATTGCGACTTGATTCGCAAGGTTTCAAGACTTGGCCTCCTGGTTGGAACCGACATTTCTCGATGTTTCCTTGTAAATGTGCCCTTACATTGAAATGTTGTTACCTTGGATGCATACTTACATACTTATTATTCTGATACTGAATAGCTATAATCTACACATACAATGGAACAAATGGATCGTTTAAATCTAGACTAATTTGTTTGGACTCACAACTCTTTCGGATGTGCGGTCGCTGGCTGCAGTGGGCCGAAGCAATGAACGAACACAACTAGGAGTTCATATGTTGAAGCACTTCAATGAAATACAAGTAACAACATATGAACCCGGTTGGAGCCGACATTTGTCGATGTTTCCATGTACATGTTCCCTTGTTCTTCTATTTTGTAAAAATAGTAAGTACTTACATACAATATTAGTCATACATAACACATATGGTGGAACAGATGGATCGTTTAAAAAAGACTAATTTGTTTGGACTCACAACTCTATCGGATGTGTGGTCGCTGGCTGCATTGGGCCGACGCTATGACCGAACACAACCAGGAGTTCATATGTTGAAGTACTTCAATGAAATACACAACTCTATCGGATGTGCGGTCGCTGGCTGCAGTGGGCTGAAGCAATGAACGAACACAACTAGGAGTTCATATGTTGGTGCACTTTAATGAAATACAAGTAACAACAACATATGATCCCTGGTTGGAGCCGACATTTCTCGATGTTTCCTTGTAAATTTGCCTTACATTGCAATGTTGCCACCTTGGATGCATACTTACATACTTATTATTCTGATACTGAACAGCTATAATCAACACATACAATGGAACAAATGGTTCGTTAAAATCTAGACTAATTTGTTTGGACTCACAACTCTATCGGATGTGCGGTCGCTGTTCTGTATTGAGCCAAAGCAATGAACGAACACAACTAGGAGTTCATATGTTGAAGCACTTCAATGAAATACAAGTAACCACAACATATGAACCCTGGTTGGAGCCGACATTTCTTGATCACTAAACTTGGCTTTCGGGTATAGCCGCGTCGATTGTTGCTTAAAAGCTGACGTTTCGGGCAGGTTACACTACCCATCTTCAGAGCTAAAACCTGAAGAAGTCACAGAATGAAACCTACTCGGTCCAGCTTCACTCGACACGGCTATACCCGAAAGCCAAGTTTAGTGATTGACTCGGGCCGCGAAAGCCTACGTGAGTGTTTGACATTTCTTGATGTTTCATTGTAAATGTGCCCAAACAATGCAATGTTGTAACCTTGGATGCATACTTACATATATTTTATTCAGATACTGAATAGCTTTAATCTACACATACAATGGAACAAGTTGATCGTTTAAATCTAGACTAATTTGTTTGGACTCAGAACTCTTTCGGATGTGCGGTCGCTGTCTGCAGTGGGCCGAAGCAATAAACGAACACAACTAGGAGCTCATATGTTGGTGCACTACAATGAAATACAAGTAACAACAACATATGAACCCTGGTTGGAGCCGACATTTCTCGATGTTTCCTTGTAATTGTGCCTTTACATTGCAATGTTGTAACCTTGGATGCATACTTACATACATTTTATTCTGATACTGAATTGCTTTAATCTATTGATACAAAGGAAGAAATGGATCGTTGAAATATAGACTAATTTGTTTGGACTCACAACTCTTTCGGATGTGCGGTCGCTGGCTGCAGTGGGCCGAAGCAATGAACGAACACAACTAGGAGTTATGTGTTGAAGCACTTCAATGAAATACAAGTAACAAGAACATATGAACCCTGGTTGGAGCCGACATTTCTCGATGTTTCCATGTACATTTTCCCTTGTATGATGATGTTACTAACATGATAGTAGTTACTTACATACAATATACGTCTTACATAACAAACATGGTGGAACAGATGGACCGTTAAAACTAGACTTATTTATTAGGACACTCAACTCTTCTGGATGTGCGGTCGCTATCTGCAGTGGGCCGAAGCAATGAACGAACACAACTAGGAGCTCATATGTTGGTGCACTTCAATGAAATACAAGTAACAACAACATATGAACCCTGGTTGGAGCCGACATTTCTCGATGTTTCCTTGTAATTGTGCCTTTACATTGCAATGTTGTAACCTTGGATGCATACTTACATACATTTTATTCTGATACTGAATTGCTTTAATCTATTGAAACAAAGGAAGAAATGGATCGTTGAAATATAGACTAATTTGTTTGGACTCACAACTCTTTCGGATGTGCGGTCGCTGGCTGCAGTGGCCGAAGCAATGAACGAACACAACTAGGAGTTCATATGTTGAAGCACTTCAATGAAATACAAGTACCAAGAACATATGAACCCTGGTTGAAGCCGACATTTCTCGATGTTACCATGTACATTTTCCCTTGTACTGCTATTTTGTAATGATAGTAGTTACTTACATACAATATTAGTCTCTTATAACACACATGGTGGAACAGATGGACCGTTAAAACTAGACTTATTTATAAGGACACTCAACTCTTATGGATGTGCGGTCGCTATCTGCAGTGGGCCGAAGCAATGAACGAACACAACTAGGAGCTCATATGTTGGTGCACTTCAATGAAATACAAGTAACAACAACATATGAACTCTGGTTGGAGCCGACATTTCTCGATGTTTCCTTGTAATTGTGCCTTTACATTGCAATGTTGTAACCTTGGATGCATACTTACATACATTTTATTCTGATACTGAATTGCTTTAATATATTGAAACAAAGGAAGAAATGGATCGTTGAAATATAGACTAATTTGTTTGGACTCACAACTCTATCAGATGTGCGGTCGCTGGCTGCAGTGGGCCGAAGCAATGAACGAACACAACTAGGAGTTCATATGTTGAAGCACTTCAAGGAAATACAAGTTACAACAACATATGAACCCTGGTTGGAACCGATATTTCTCGATGTTTCCTTGTAAATGTGCTCTTACATTGCAATGTTGTAACCTTGGATGCATACTTACATACTTATTATTCTGATACTGAATAGCTATAATCTACACATACAATGGAACAAATAGATCGTTTAAATCTAGACTAATTTGTTTGGACTCACAACTCTATCGGATGTGCGGTCGCTGGCTGCAGTGGGCCGACGCTATGAACGAACACAACTAGGAGTTCATATGTTGAAGCACTTCAATGAAATACAAGTAACAACAACATATGAACCCTGGTTGGAGCCAACATTTCTCGATGTTTCCTTGTAAATGTGCCCTTACATTGCAATGTTGCTACCTTGGATGCATACTTACATACATTTTATTTTGATACCGAATAGCTATAATCTATTCATACAATGGTACAAATGGATCGTTTTAATCTTGAGTAATTTGTTTGGACCCACTTTGTTCGGACTCATAACGGATGTGCGTTGCGATTGCTATCTGCAGGTTCTAAATGATGTTGGGCCGACGCAATCAACGAACACAACTTAGAGAACACACGCAGAAGTTCTTCAATGAAATACAAGTAACAATTACATGTGTACCCTGGTTGGATCCGAACATTCTCGATGTGTACTTGACATGTTCTCTTGTACTTCAATTTTGTATTCTTGATTGTTATTTACATACAATATTTTACATATTACATATGGGGGAATAAATGGATCGTTTAAATCTACACTTTTTTTTTTACTCAAAACACCCTAAACGTTTTTGAAGAAAAAAATAATTGTCTGATATATAATTTATTTACCTCGTATTTTTTGATAAATACATTTCGTTTTTTTGTTCTTGAGTGATATTTATTTTTGATGGGCATTGTTTTTTTCTTTTAGATAATGATAACTGATAACAACCCAATACTCAACTAATTTCCTGTTATAGGCTGACAAATTGTGAAGATATTTCTCGATTTTTTATGTGGCTCATATACACACATATCTTCTAAAACAGTTAACATTAGATTTTAATGGGTACATTTAAGCAAAATGTTTAAAATACAAAGGGGTAAGCCAAGGAATAGTATTTACTATTTACCCGAAAAGTTCTTCTCAACAGGAAACATAATTGGATCGATTTATGAAACCTGGGGTCCTAGCTTTCAAATTATACCACTTTCATGTAAATTATCTAATGAAACTATAATCAGACATGTTGGGTTGACAAGATAAAGATGCCGACACTATGCTACTCTATGATAGCTATATTAATTTGAAGCTCTCGACCATCTTCAATCAGTTTTATCATTGCATCATTGTTTGTGTGAGTGTGCTGGAACGTTGTTATGCAAATGTTTGTATGTGAGTGTGTAGTTTTTGTTAGGCTGTGTATGTGACCATGTGCAGGGCACAATTGTCATTAATAGTTAATAAGAATAAGAAGGCACTATTAAGGGGTCATAGGGTTGCAGCTTCCTACATTTAAAAATGTTGCTGTAAATATGCGCGTCCTTGAAAACAGTTTATATGAAAATGAAAAGAGCATTAGTTAATCTAATGTTTTTTTTACAGAATTGTGATAACTTAAAATTTTGTTAGTACATATTCGCAATTACAAGCCATGTGTTTTATACCCAATCACTTTATTATCATTACCATCGCGCGATCAGAGTAGGCCTATACGATACCAAAAGTAAGGCATTATGGACATGGCGACGCAGGTAAGAGACAGTGTCAGTCATGTTTCTTTCGGTTATCTAATTCTCAAGCATTAGAATAAAGATGATAAAAAATTAACAATGAATACTTGCATGCTTACAATGCTGAGATAGTGATGACTAATATCGATGAAAGTTTGGCAAGTTATGTTTGCATAGCACAATCACTGCACTATTTCAAAAGCAAGGCTTTAGAAACCGTCCAACACAGTCAGCAAGCAATTAGCAAGCGCTATTTTAAGATTTGTTAATGAAATCTTATTCGTGGAACCCACATGATATCCATTTAAAACATATTGTGCCGCTTTATTCCCAACCATTACACAAAGAAGTATATAATAGCATATATATATATATATATATAAACTTTCCAATGTAATACGAATGTATGCTGGAGATGGTTTAAGTTTTGGTAATCAAAAAATCAATGCGACATCAATTCTCAGATATATCTTGTACACTTCCCGAGCCGAAATATTATCACCATCTACAACACCATTTAGGTCGTGAAAAGAGTATATGAACGCTTATCAATGTAAATATGTATACAGGTGCTAGACGATTTAAGTTCTGTTACCAAAAGAAAACATGTTCTCGGATTTTTTGTAATTGTTGTTATTACAACAAAATTTAAGAACAAACACCTAATTCAGTAGGAACAAACTATAGGTATCATTATAACCACACCCTTTTCTGCTTTCTTATCGACTTATCCTCTTATAGCGAGGTAAATGCGTATTCGTGCGCAACAATCTACATAAACATTGTTTGACTGTTCACCAATACAAGCCATAACCACAGATAACTGCCATAACTGGTAACAACACAAGGTATGCTTGATCTCTGCTTAGCGGAGGCTCGCAGAAATCGCAAGTAAGGTCGTCGCAGTCCGTTCAACAATATTAAAAATCTTGTCATTCAAATGGAAGAAACGTTAAAGATAACATATAAAGGGATCTGTCAAAATAACTTGGGTCTAAACGGACATATCAGCACACTATTTGAAGACTGTTATTCATTTAATGCTATCAAAATGTCTTATTTACATGTTGTAAGTATTAGTTTATATGATCTACAGAGTACATTTATTTATGTTATGCTGTTTTTGTATTGGGCGACAAAATGACAGTTTTGGTTCCCTTGCGACGACAAAACTTGTGAGTTCGACGAGCCTCCGCTAGGCGGAGATCAAGTGGACTTTGGTAACAACATAACTAACAGATCGTATATAACTTACCAATATAAATATGCATATGTGCAAGATGATATTCAGGTTCTGATACTAAAAGGTAAGGTGTTATTTTTCGATTTGTTTGTCATCAGAACTTTCAGAACCGGACAAAGTCATCATTATCAACACCTTTTACTGATCTATTCTTGACTATTCCACTTATAACTATAAGTAAACGTGTTTACGTGCGCATCAATCTGTAAAACAAAACAAAAAAGGTAACTGTTTGCCACAAGTCATAATAACTGATCTTGTATTACTTATCAAGGCAAAAATGTATATGTGCAAGATGATTTTAAGTTCTGATAGTAAAAGATAAGGTGTTGCTCTCAGATTTGGTTTTCATCAAGGCGTTTCAGCGAGACAAGGAAGTCATCATTAACAACACCGTTATCATATATATTCTTAACCATTCCTCATGCAACGAAGTAAATGTGTCTAAATGCGCATCAATGCAGAAAAATAGATTTACTGTTCACTACAATTGGCATAACCACAAACTTATCTTGTATAGCTTAACAATGTTAATATATGTATTTCTGCAGAATTATTTGAGATTTGATACCAAAAGGTAAGGTGATAGTATTAGATTTTTTGTCATCACAAAAAAAATCACAAAAAAATCGCAGAGAGCCAAAGAAGTCATCATTGACAACACTTTTTTCATATATCTTCTTAAATCTAAGAACTGGGCTTGGGATTATTATTTAAAGAACATTTTCAAATTTGGTAGTGCAGAGTTTACGTACAACCGGGTGTGTCAATATCCAGGCTTTCACTTCTGGCAATTAGTCCTCAGGACGTGTCCGAATTTAGAAGACTGCATACATGTATACTTGTACTTGTACTTGTCAACTTCACTCGCTACCTCGCGCGCTCGTATACTTGAATTTCGGACAGTTCCGTCCATGCGTGATCTCTGACGTGTAAAGAAGTAACTAACAAGTAGCCGCCTTCTTGATTGCCTCGAACTCCCATTTAAGCCCGGTTTACACACCGTAATAAGGTTTAAGGTCTAAGGTTTAAAGCAAAGTTGAATCAAGCTAGTAGCATCATGGCGTTCACATAACTTCCTAAGATTTAAGGGCTAGGACGAAAGTTGAAACTATTCCAAATTGTTAACTCTTATCCCAAAAATTCTTAGCCCAGCCAATGAGAGACGAGCTTTTATAAATCCGGCCAATGGTAGCGATCCTAGAAGATCAGTTTGGAAAATACTTTCCTTAGAAAAAAAAATATTAAATGTTAAACCTTAAACCTTATTCCGGTGTGTAAACCCAGCATTAGCGGGCGGTGAATCAGCTGATTCAGTTCAGTGACACTTGTTGAAAGTAAACAAAGTAGCCATGGAGGTGGAAATGTATTTATTGTTAATGATGAAACTGTATATTCAAAACGTCAGACGTAGAAGAACGTTACGGCGAAAAATAATTATGATAATGCGTAAAAGATTACGTGATAAAGTAGGTCTAAGGGTATTGTGGAACAACATGTTATTTAAAAGTGAGGTTACAGTGCGTTGTTTGGGGCCGCCATGACTGTTCAAGTACTCAAGTTGAGTGCGCGAGCACGAATGATCTGTGCTCTCGCAGTCTCGCCATCTTCTACTTGCAAACTTCTAATTCAGACACTTGAAATGACGTCACTTCCGTACTTTTCACAAGGTCAAGTCCGAACTTGGTAAGAAGTATGCATTTTTCGATGAATTCAGACACGTCCTTAGTCAAGAACTGCAGCCCAGAAGATGTTCAGCAGAGAATATAAAAAATGTTAGATTTACATCAGATTTAGAAAAAAAAACACAATTTCCACTCATTTATGGGGCTCTCACGCACACTTTCTCTCTTCTCATTCTTACATTTATCACTTATCATATCATCCTTTTCTATTTTCATATTTTTCTTCTCCATACATGCTTGCTTGCCCTTCTCCCATTTGGCCTTTCCCTCCCTTGCTAATAGACCAACACGTGTTCGAGGAGTTGGGCTTGACTCACCAAATCAAATAAAAGGTGAGCCAAGCTAAACTCCATGGACACATGTATAGTGAAGCTTCATGTCCTCTCGTTCTTGCATAACTCGTTTTGCACGCATTGGTAGTTCAAGTTCACATTCTCGTTTCAAAAATGTTTCCTCTTAAACCATATGACAAGAGACTCGTCGACTTGCCGTTATTTTTCACACTTGTACGAGAAGTGGGACATACATGACCAAATCAAATTAAAGGTAAAGCAAATCCAACTTCTTGTACACGTGTGAAGATGATTCTTCATGGTCCTCTCATCACATGATCGTACAAATATTATATCACCTGCTCCGGTACACACTGAAACAAAAGTTATTAGTATCACGTAAAACTTCTGGAAGTAAGTGTGTTCCTAAAATAGTAATAAACTATGAGTTTTGATGGAGATAATGTTATCTATCCTGCTAGCAATATCTGTTAACAAACAATGATTTACGAAACAAACTAATTCTTGCTTTTTATATTTAACTTTTTCATTCATTCCATAAATAAATTCTATATGGTACAGCCTTAATAATTCGTTCAATGTGATACTGTTATTGCAGCATCATCCAGAACATGACGGATGCTATGAGCACCCAGTTTGCTGTCAATACTGCAGGGGAAGATTCTTAAAGGAAAGGGGAAGTGTCCTTAGTTTACCATGGTTGTTTGTATAGTGTGTAGTGAGTAGTCTTTGGGGTTACCACTCGGTGGTGCATGCATTGAGCCGACTCATAGCGACTTTAAATTACGAACAACTTATATAGCTAAATAATTTGTGCACCAGTGTAATGTGATTTGAGTTTAACTACTTCACTTGTACACTACTTCTTATATAATAATTGTAATAACTACCTTATTAATTACTAAGTTACTAATTACTATATAATAATACTAAAGCACCAGTAATGTTCAAATGGAAAAAAATGAACAAGAAAGGATTAAAATTTCAGACATGATTGTCAGATATCTACTGTACTTGTACACTGTATTGTATTCCCGCTTATAGCTGGCCCAAGGTATATAAGGTGTTGTTTTCAGATTTTGTTGGCATCAAGGCGTTTCAGCTTGATCAAGAAGTCATCATTAACAACACTTATTTATCATATATATTCTTGACCATTTCTCATGCAACGAAGTAAATGTGTTTACATGCGCATCAATGCAGAACAATAGGTTACCTGTCCACTACAATTGCCATAAATACACACTTATTTTGTGTAACTTATCAATGTAAATACGTAATTCTGCATAATGAATTGAGTTTTGATACAAAAAAGTAAGGTGTTGCCCTCAGATTCTGTTGGCATCAAGACGCTTCAGCAGGCCAAGATACTCATCATTGACAACACATTTTTCATAAATCTTCTTGAATCTATCTAATCTTGAATCTAATCTAAATTTCCTTGGAGAATATTATTTAAGGGGCTATATCCAGTTCAAAAAATATTTGACGTACATTTTTGGTTGTTTTTCCTATCTTATTGTCAATGTTATGAAGTTGAACTAGCTGAAGGAATTATGAAAATATTCCTTGTAGAAGTAAAGATATACCTCAAAACACATAGCATTTCAATTAATATGTTTTCGTTAACTTGTAGAAAGCCTTCAGACACAGCATCAGACATGTTTCAAATTGACTATACAAGGTGATTTGAATGCTTTGTTTGAAATTCCCGCTCCATTATTAATTGAATAAAGCAATAAATTAAATTCTCATCCAGGAATAAATGCATAAGAACTTCAAAATATTTAAGTAGAGATTAATGAAAGTCGAAGCATATATTAAATTAAACTGTATCTAGTAAAAGTGTTTAACTCGTGTATTCATTTCATGAATAAATTAATTTGAATTTAAAGTCTATCCACTCGGTTACTAGTCAATTTCCAATATAAATAAACACCTTCTCGAACTGGGATTCGAACCTTGGACCTTCTGCATGGGAAGCACTAATAAGCAATAAACCAACACGTGTTCGAGGAGTTGGGCTTGACTCACCAATTTAAATAAAAGGTGAGCCAAGGTCAACCCCATGAACACATGTATAGATGAAGCTTCATGTCCTCTCGATCTTCCATATCTCGTTTTACACGCATCGGTAATTCAAATTCACATTCTCGTTTCAAAAATTTCCCCTCTTAAACCATAAGACAAGAGACTTGTCGACTTGCCGTTATTTTTCACACTTGTACGAGAAGTGGGACTTACATGACCAAATCAAATTAAAGGTAAAGCAAATCCAACTTCTGGGACACGTGTGAAGATGATTCTTCATGGTCCTCTCGTCACATGATCGTACAAATATTATATCACCTGCTCCGGTACACACTGAAACAAAAGTTATTAGTATCACGTAAAACTTCTGGAAGTAAGTGTGTTCCTAAAATAGTAATACACTATGAGTTTTGATGGGGAGAATGTTATCTATCCTGCTAGCAATATCTGTTAACAAACAATGATTTACGAAACAAACTAATTCTCGCTTTTTATATTTAACTTTTTCATTCATTCCATAAATAAATTCTATATGGTACAGCCTTAATAATTCGTTCAATGTGGTACTGATATTGCAGCATCATCCAGAACATGACGGATGCTATGAGCACCCAGTTTGCTGTCAATACTGCAGGGGAAGATTCTTAAAGGAAAGGGTAAGTGTCCTTAGTTTGCCATGGTTGTTAGTATAGTGTGTAGTGAGTAGTCTTTGGGGTTACCACTCGGTGGTGCATGCATTGAGCCGACTCATAGCGACTTTAAATTACGAACAACTTATATAGCTAAATAATTTGTGCACCAGTGTAATGTGATTTGAGATAAACAACTTCACTTGTACACTACTTCTAAAATATTTTTTGTAATAACTACCTTTTAATTACTAAGTTACTAATTACTATATAATAATACTAAAGCACCAGTAATGTTCAAATGGAAAAAATGAACAAGGATTAAAATTTCAGACATGATAGTCAGATATCTACTGTACACTGTATTGTATTCCCGCTTATAGCTAGCCCAAGGTCTATAAGGTGTTGTTTTCGGATTTTGTTGGCATCAAGGCGTTTCAGCTTGACCCAGAAGTCATCATTAACATTAATTATTTATCATATATATTCTTGACCATTTCTCATGCAACGATGTAAATGTGTTTACATGCGCATCAATGCAGAACAAAAGGTTACCTGTCCACTACAATTGCCATAAATACACACTTATTTTGTTTAACTTATCAATGTAAATACGTAATTCTGCAGAATGAATTGAGTTTTTATACAAAAAGGTAAGGTGTTGCCCTCAGATTCTGTTGGCATCAAGACGCTTCAGCAGGCCAAGATAGTCATCATTGACAACCCCTTTTTCATAGATCTCCTTGAATCTAAGTCATTTCCTTGGCGAATATTATTTAAGGGGCTATATCCAGCTCAAAAAATATTTGACGTACATTTATGGTTGTTTTTTCTATCTTATTGTCAATGTTATGAAGTTGAACTAGCTGAAGGAATTATGAAAATATTCCTTGTAGAAGAAAAGATATACCTCAAAACACATAGCATTTCAATTAATTTGTTTTCGTAAACTTGTAGAAAGTCTTCAGACACAGCATCAGACATGTTTCAAATTGACTACACAAGGTGATTTGAATGCTATGTTTGAAATTCACGCTCTATTATTTATTGAATTGAAATTTAAAAATCAATCAAACAAAATTCACCTCTAGGAATAGATGCATAAGAACTTCAAAATATTTCAGTAGAGATTAATGAAAGTCGAAGCATATATTAAATTAAACTGTATCTAGTAAAAGTGTTTAACTCGTGTATTCATTTCATGAATAAATTAATTTGAATTTAAAGTCTACCCACTCGGTTACAAGTCAATTTCCAATGTTAATAAACACCTTCTCGAACCGGGATTCGAACCTTGGACCTTCTGCATGGGAAGCACTAATAAGCAATAAACCAACACGTGTTCGAGCAGTTGGGCTTGACTCACCAAATCAAATAAAAGGTGAGCCAAGGTCAACCGCATGGACACATGTATAGATGAAGCTTCATGTCCTCTCGATCTTCCATATCTCGTTTTACACGCATCGGTAATTCAAATTCACCATCTCGTTTCAAAAATTTCCCCTCTTAAACCATAAGACAAGAGACTTGTCGACTTGCCGTTATTTTTCACACTTGTACGAGAAGTGGGACTTACATGACCAAATCAACTTAAAGGTAAAGCAAATCCAACTTCTTGTACACGTATGAAGATGATCCTTCTTGGTCCTCTCATCATATGATCGTACAAATATTATATCACCTGCTCTGATACAAACTGAAACAAAAGTTATTAGTATCATGTAAAACTTCTGGAAGTAAGTGTGTTCCTAAAATAGTAATACACTATGAGTTTTGATGGGGAGAATGTTATCTATCCTGCTAGCAATATCTGTTAACAAACAATGATTTACGAAACAAACTAATTCTCGCTTTTTATATTTAACTTTTTCATTCATTCCATAAATAAATTCTATATGGTACAGCCTTAATAATTCGTTCAATGTGGTACTGATATTGCAGCATCATCCAGAACATGACGGATGCTATGAGCACCCAGTTTGCTGTCAATACTGCAGGGGAAGATTCTTAAAGGAAAGGGTAAGTGTCCTTAGTTTGCCATGGTTGTTAGTATAGTGTGTAGTGAGTAGTCTTTGGGGTTACCACTCGGTGGTGCATGCATTGAGCCGACTCATAGCGACTTTAAATTACGAACAACTTATACAGCTAAATAATTTGTGCACCAGTGTAATGTGATTTGAGTTTAACTACTTCACTTGTACACTACTTCTTATATAATAATTGTAATAACTACCTTATTAATTACTTAGTTACTAATTACTATATAATAATACTAAAGCACCAGTAATGTTCAAATGGAAAAAAATGAACAAGAAAGGATTAAAATTTCAGACATGATTGTCAGATATCTACTGTACTTGTACACTGTATTGTATTCCCGCTTATAGCTGGCCCAAGGTATATAAGGTGTTGTTTTCAGATTTTGTTGGCATCAAGGCGTTTCAGCTTGATCAAGAAGTCATCATTAACAACACTTATTTATCATATATATTCTTGACCATTTCTCATGCAACGAAGTAAATGTGTTTACATGCGCATCAATGCAGAACAAAAGGTTACCTGTCCACTACAATTGCCATAAATACACACTTATTTTGTGTAACTTATCAATGTAAATACGTAATTCTGCAGAATGAATTGAGTTTTTATACAAAAAGGTAAGGTGTTGCCCTCAGATTCTGTTGGCATCAAGACGCTTCAGCAGGCCAAGATACTCATCATTGACAACACATTTTTCATAAATCTTCTTGAATCTATCTAATCTTGAATCTAATCTAAATTTCCTTGGAGAATATTATTTAAGGGGCTATATCCAGTTCAAAAAATATTTGACGTACATTTTTGGTTGTTTTTCCTATCTTATTGTCAATGTTATGAAGTTGAACTAGCTGAAGGAATTATGAAAATATTCCTTGTAGAAGTAAAGATATACCTCAAAACACATAGCATTTCAATTAATTTGTTTTCGTTAACTTGTAGAAAGCCTTCAGACACAGCATCAGACATGTTTCAAATTGACTATACAAGGTGATTTGAATGCTATGTTTGAAATTCACGCTCTATTATTTATTGAATTGAAATTTAAAAATCAATCAAACTAAATTCACCTCTAGGAATAGATGAATAAAAACTTCAAAATATTTCAGTAGAGATTAATGAAAGTCGAAGCATATATTAAATTAAACTGTATCTAGTAAAAGTGTTTAACTCGTGTATTTATTTCATGAATAAATTAATTTGAATTTAAAGTCTACCCACTCGGTTACAAGTCAATTTCCAATGTTAATAAACACCTTCTCGAACCGGGATTCGAACCTTGGACCTTCTGCATGGGAAGCACTAATAAGCAATAAACCAACACGTGTTCGAGCAGTTGGGCTTGACTCACCAAATCAAATAAAAGGTGAGCCAAGGTCAACCGCATGGACACATGTATAGATGAAGCTTCATGTCCTCTCGATCTTTCATATCTCGTTTTACAGGCATCGGTAATTCAAATTCACATTCTCGTTTCAAAAATTTCCCCTCTTAAACCATAAGACAAGAGACTTGTCGACTTGCCGTTATTTTTCACACTTGTACGAGAAGTGGGACTTACATGACCAAATCAAATTGAAGGTAAAGCAAATCCAACTTCTTGTACACGTATGAAGATGATCCTTCGTGGTCCTCTCATCATATGATCGTACAAATATTATATCACCTGCTCTGATACAAACTGAAACAAAAGTTATTAGTATCATGTAAAACTTCTGGAAGTAAGTGTGTTCCTAAAATAGTAATAAACTATGAGTTTTGATGGGGAGAATGTTATCTATCCTGCTAGCAATATCTGTTAACAAACAATGATTTACGAAACAAACTAATTCTCGCTTTTTATATTTAACTTTCTCATTTATTCCATAAATAAATTCTATATGGTACAGCCTTAATAATTCGTTCAATGTGGTACTGATATTGCAGCATCATCCAGAACATGACGGATGCTATGAGCACCCAGTTTGCTGTCAATACTGCAGGGGAAGATTCTTAAAGGAAAGGGGAAGTGTCCTTAGTTTACCATGGTTGTTAGTATAGTGTGTAGTGAGTAGTCTTTGGGGTTACCGCTCGGTGGTGCATGCATTGAGCCGACTCATAGCGACTTTAAATTACGAACAATTTATGTAGCTAAATAGTTTGTGCACCAGTGTTATGTGATTTAAGAGAAACTACTTCACTTGTACACTACTTCTTATATTATAATTGTAATAACTAACTAATTAATTACTAAGTTACTATTTACTTTATTATAATACTAATACACTACTGATGTTCAAATGAAAAAAATGACCAAGAAAAGGTTAAAATTTCATACATGATTGTCAGATATCTATTATACACTGTATTGTATTCCCGCTTATAGCTGGCCCAAGGTCTATAAGGTGTTGCTCTCAGATTTTGTTTGCGTCAAAGCGTTTCAGCGAGACAAGGAAGTCATCATTAACAACACCTTTATCATATATCTTATTGACCATTTCTCATATACCGAAGTTAATCTCTTTACATGCGCATCAATGCAGAATAAAAGATGTACTGTCCACTACAATTGACCAGTTTCCTTAACAGCGCTGCGGCGAGTTTTGGAAGCTCGCATATGACATAGTTAACATTGAAGACATAGGCGAAAAACCACTTATCTCGCTCTAGCTACGAAAATAATTTTTTTAGCGGGAGACTTACTTGAAAGCGTTTATGGGAATTACAATTCTACGTATTACGAAAAATCTACATGCAGCAATGAGGGAGTTATTGATCGTAAATGATCTTCTTGCGTGTGTCTGCTGCGCGAATCTCGTCTCTAAGGCGTGACCTTCTGTCGTATGAGCAGGCTGAGCCGTCGCTGGTGTGCGTAAGGTCGACTAGCGAGATTTGAGTGAGATGCACATTTCTAACGAACAAGCCGCGCCAAGAAACCGTTGTACAACTAGCAAATATGAAAATAGAACCACGCTCATTGGATCTGACAGATCGGCGCGTCAAGTTGACTTAAATGTGCAATACTAGGATCATGATTTGTAAATCATATACAAAGGAAGTGTAATTATTTATTATTTTTAAACTTCTCACAAACGTCTGGTAGACTATGTATACAGCATTTGTTAAAAAATGAATTATACAAATAAGTGATAAACATATCGAGGCGGAATGTTAAATTCAGTGCTATATTACCAGTTTGTCATATTAAGAATTCAACCGTAAGAAAAAAATACACTTGCTTGGTGATGTACACTATTCGCCTTTAAATCGAGATGTAGGCGCGCCACCGTCGCGACCATCATGGCCGTCCGAGCCGGGATAAACAACGCACGGCTAACCTGTGTTCCATATGTTTCTGGCAGTAGGTTAGTGAGTGACAGGGTGATGGTGTCTGTGATACACATTTATCACATAAACGCGTTTGTTGGGAACATACAGCGACCATTTGTCAAAGCAAATAGGATTTTAAACGGTTATCGTTTAATTTTACAGTAGTAATATTAAGTTAACGGGTACTATGTAGGCAAGCATCCCTTCAGACATCATAATTACATGCAAAAATCACATCTGATAAACGTGAATATTTACTGCACAGATGAGAACAACGAAGTTAATGCTACTTGCTCATATAAAGCAGGTTCGAGGAAGTGTAAACATGACTATTTTCTATTTGTAAGTAAGGCAAAGGGGCTCCCGTTCATATTTCGGATCACAATTCCTCTTTTATCTCTTCTTCAAATTTCTTTTCATTCATTCCGGCCCACTTTTCTACCTAAACGCCCACCGAACTCCCACGCCTCCCCCCCCCCCCCCCCCCAGTACCTCCCAAGCCACCAAAACCAGAAATGAGTGTTCTCTACGACATAGGCCTATACTTGCTAAAGCTAAAGGTAATTGCAACGCAGCTGAATCTGATAGGCATATGCGTAGGCGCATGCTAAATGTTGGATTCTAAAAATAGGTTTTAAGTTGATCATTATTTTGTATCAGTATAGCCTATTATGATTATTGATAACGGTAGTTGAGGTGTTTTATGTCTCCCACCCCCTTACACCCACATCCCACACCCACGCAATCTACTCTATGAGGTTAATTTTTCTGTATAATGCTGAATTTCAGTATTGTAGGTTCAAAATAACATTAAGAATTATATTGTGACAAATACATTGTCACAATTCTGTTGAACCATCAAGTAAACATAATCTACCGTACGCATATTTAGTATTTGTTTATGAAATATATAAATTTAAAAAAAAAAAACTCCAATATGTGAGTAGGCCTAAATGTCAATTTATGTTAAGACTACCTATGCACTTTTTTTTACACAGCATCACGAAATATATTTTAAAAAATGATTTATTTAACGGCACAAAATAGAAAACATTGTGTATTTTTTTTAGACTGAATACCATACCAGCATGCATTTTGACACCTACGCAACTGCGTAAGCGCCAAACTCATTCGGATTTTAAAACACTTCGTATTGAGAGAATATTTGTTTCGCTCGCCGGTTGCTGCATTGTGGCATAGATCAACAAGGTATTGATTGTCAATTTTAACATGTTTACTGCCCGACAATAATGTTGATCATGTAATTCACTCATACTCTCTATCGCCGTCTACACACAGCGAACACCGGCCATCATTCCGTAACCTATCCCGGCTGTACTGGTTCTCGATTTGTCCGCCAGAGTTCAGCCACTTTGGATTTAAACGCGAATTCACCGATCTATCAGATCCAATGAGCGTGTTGATAGGTTCTATTTTCATATTTGCTAGTTGTACAACGGTTTCTTGGCGCGGCTTGTTCGTTTGAAATGTGCATCTCACTCAAATCTCGCTAGTCGACCTTACGCACACCAGCGACGGCTCAGCCTGCTCATACGACAGAAGGTCACGCCTAAGAGGCGAGATTCGCGCAGCAGCCACACGCAAGAAGATCGTTTACGATCAATAACTCCATTTTAATAAAATACCTTAATCAATCAATCAATCAATCATTGCTGCATGTAGATTTTTCGTAATACTTTCAAAATACGTAGAATTGTAGTTTCCATAAACGCTTTCAAATAAGTCTCCCGCTTAAAAAATTATTTTCGTAGCTAGAGCGAGATAAGTGGTTTTTCGCCTATGTCTTCAATGTTAACTATGTCATATGCGAGCTTCCAAAACTCGCCGCAGCGCTTTTAATGAAACTGGTCAATTGCCATAAATACACACTTATTTTGTGTAACGTGTCAATGTAAATATGTATTTCTGCAGAATGAATTGAGTTTTGATACAAAAAAGATAAGGTGTTGCCCTCAGATTATGTTGGCATCAAAGCGCTTCAGCAGGCCAAGATAGTCATCATTGACAACACCTTTTTCATATATCTTCTTGAATCTAAGAAATGTCCTCGGGAATAATATTTAAGGGGCTATATCCGGCTCAAAAAATATTTGACGTACATTTTTTGTTGTTTTCCCCATCTTATTGTCAATGTTATGAAGTTGAACTAGCTGAAAGAATTATGAAAATATTCCTTGTAGAAGTAAAGATATACCTCAAAACACATAGTGTGGTGAGGTGAAGGTTTTTATTTAGAAATGGTTTAATTTTAAGCATTGTTTCTAAATCAATTCATAATTTACATCATGTTTTTTCTTCATCAGTCTTAAATATTTCGTTACTTGACAATTATCACCAGACACAGGATATGTATATCCTGTCGTGGGGTGGAATTACACTAGACTCAGCTATAGTTGTCCCAAGACTACCTTACACATGCTTTCGTCACAGGCGACTGGTTCGTAGCCAATCAGCGATCGCGTGTGTGTCTCGGGCGGTTCGCTGGTTGGCTACGACTGTCCCGGATGTGACGAAAGCAAAAGCAAAGTAATCTTGGGTCCAGTATATCAGGCGTGCAAAAGTGCAGGTCAGCTTAACGGACGGCACGAACACGTGTACGGGAGAGTTGATTCTAGCCTTTGAAACAGTAAAGAACTATGTATTTTGGATCCGAAATTATTATTGACAGCTCAGTTATTTGTTAGTAAACAGTGTTATGGGTACCTCCCCCATAACACTGGTGGCAGCCAAAAATAACTAAATGTGTTATTAAGTCAGTTGTGAGTGATTGGCGGCTGACGTTGGAATTTTATTTAAATTACGGAGTTTTGGCGGGTGTTTATGCATTTTTGTTAATTACTTGTTGTCGTTACTACACGGCAGTGTTGCGTTACTGATACGTGTGCTTCGTGTCGGGGAAAACCTCAAATCTCCGAGATATATGGAAGTCGCCATGGCAGAGAAAACAGCCACTACGGTCCTTCACCTAATCACTGAAGTTTTCCAAATTCTTCAAGTTCCTGGCCAAAGAATGAAGAGAGGTACCCCCTGGATTGGAGCCGGTGGCAAAATTCTGAAGTCGCTATAAGTCGCCTGAATTCCGTAGTACGCCAGTTGACGGTGCAGCAAGAGACCGACGATCGAACATGGTTCCATCAGTCAATGAATTATGGACTGTCTACCTTCGGCCTATCCACTGCCGTCATCGCTGCAATATCATCTACCTGGTTCGGCACATACGCAGGACACGAGTCACGACCCCAGGACAACCCCGAGCTGCACCGCGTGAACATCGCAGAGCCCTACCCACGGAGTCATCGGCAGGTTCAACGGAAATAGAAATGGCAGTTCTACCCCCCACAACGAGGATCCACTCCTACATTCTAAGTTAAGTATTATTGGTCTAGTTATATATGTTACCTATGTGACAACAGCATAGGGTCAATGTACATTTTAGTGGGTTAGTAAAATGTCTAAATGGTAGTTAAAAAAAACAAAAAACAAAAAAGGTTTGCTATTAAGTTAATTTTATTACAATCAATGGCGAAATAACCATGTGTTAGTTATTTAAATGACAGGATGTGTTATATTCCTTATGTTAATTATATAGGTCATATTTGTGCTTACGCTTCTTGTCATGCGTAAAACGCTGTTAAGCACATTCGTTTCAATGTCAAGTACACTCCATTCAGATTAAGTCGTATCGTTGTTCGTAGAATAATGTTTTGGTTTCACTTTTAATTGTTGGTGACTAAGCCATTACAGTTTTTTTTTCTCTTTTCTCTTTTTAAATAACTTTATTATTGACTCTTTTATCTTTTCAGAAGATGGTTACACACTAAAATATTGCGTTAGCTATTTACTTATCGTACCTATTTATAAGATAATTTTATAATGACACAGGCAGTGTGTAGTCTATTATTTGCCTTCGCGAGTTCAAGTTGGCTATTTTCGAATAATTAGTGCCTCAAGTTAATTTTTCGGCTCTGTAAAGATGTTCTGACGTGATTCTGGTTAAATTTTGTAGTTACTATGGTAGTGTTCTATGATTCGGTATTGAAATATTTGTGGAAACAAGGTGAAGGTTCAAATGATACATTGTTAATGAAGTTACGACGAAGTGAATATGAGTATTGAAGATATATGCAGTGATGATGATACTTTTGTGTGATATTGTGTGATGATGATACTTTTGTGAAGCCATTGGAGCTTACGTTGATGTTGAAGATGAGTATTTAAGTGATATGAGTTTTTGTTTTGTTTTTTGTGTGTTTTTATGGAGATTCTGAGTTGAGTTACACGAGTTATAATTAAAGTTGATACTTGATTTTGGTGGTTGTTACCGGAATTCCTCATGGCTTAGGCTGTGTTCCTGTGAGGGTGAGTCCGTCCTGTTATCAAGGTAGATCCTTTTAAACGTCCTTCGACAGATGCAGGCACAGATGCGTGGAAAAGTAGGTGACAACGCACCTTATTGTTATCGGCGTACGGAGAGGTGTGTGTATCATAGCGCTCCTTGCGACTGAGGTCGTATTCCTATGAGGCTTCATACCGCCCATTTTCACAGTCGATCTGTTTAAAAGCCCGTCAAGGGAGAATGGCATGGATGGTTGGAGACGATTGATGTACATAACCAATGTTATTGGGAAGAATTCTATTCTATTTATTTTTTTGTTGTTGTTAATGGTGTATGGAAATGACGAGTTTTACCTTGTGTTAAGATCAGTTTATCAAGATGTAGCTAATCGTATTAAGTTTTTGTTCGAGTCCAAAATTTTTATCAAATAATCACGTTAGAAAGTGGAGTTGTTGCACTTCGGTGTTGTTACATCTCACTCGTATACGAACGTCATTATGATGGCACATTTCAATTGTTGAGATTTTATCACGAATGACAGGCTACACACTACTCTTAAATCAATTAAGAAATAGTAATAAATAATAATGTCATTTAAATAATGTTTTATAATTCTTACACATCAACTTTGTACGGAATAACTACGAACATTGGAGTTTCACTGACAACTTGTATTGTTTTTATATACTGGATTCATGATTTTGGAGTTATAGTCAAACGCAAAGTAACCACTGGTTCAGTAACATTAAATTCCAATTTTTATGTAAGGGAGGGTTTCTTGAATTGTTTAAAAAAAATTTGGATTATGATATGTTTATAGAAAATGTTGGTACTGGTTCTGTTTTCTTTTCTTTTATTGTTCACAGGATACGTAATCAACGCTTCTCCATCTGGAACCACTGACCCGGACGACATGTACTGCCACTTTAAGACCGCATCTACCAATCTGGACCGATATTATTATTGCGCCAAAGTCATAAACACTTTAGAGCACTAGTTTCTACATGATTCGTCAACGGAACAGCTTCCAATTGGGGACTCGTTGAGAGTGTTTCTTTTTTTTAGTTTTTGTGTAAGCAGTGTAACGGGTAGAATTAAATAAAACATTGTTATTATTAATGTATCAGGAGTGAGGTATCATTACAAAACAAAAAAATGGCTCTCAATGTTAAAAATTACCCACACATTGACCTCGTAGCACCTTGGTATAAATGCTTTTATATTGTAATCATTTTGTATAAAAAATTAATTGATTAATTCAGTATTCAGCTAAATGTTTTGATGTACTTTGTATTTGTTTTGCTTTTGTTGTTTTAGACAACAGGAACCATACCTATGGAGGTATGGCTCTATTTTGAGAGGCGCAGGCAGTGTGGTGAGGTGAAGGTTTTTATTTAGAAATGTTTTTTTAAGCATTGTTTCTAAATCAATTCATAATTTACGTCATGTTATTTCTTCATCAGTCTTAAATATTTCGTTACTTGACAATTCTCACCAGACACAGGATATGTATATCCTGTCGTGGGGTGGAATTACACTAGACTCAGCTATCAGGCTTCACCAATAATAATTAAGAAAGGAGACTGGAATGCGTAGCGTGCAAAAGTGCAGGTCAGCTTAACGGACGGCACGAACACGTGTACGGGAGAGTTGATTCTAGGCTTTGAAACAGTAAAGAACTATGTATTTGGGATCCGAAATTATTATTGACAGCTCAGTTATTTGTTAGTAAATAGTTGTAAAGTTTTCCATTTGTAAGCGACTCGAGAATAAATGATTGACCCATTACCTCGTCACCGTTTTAATCACCTACAACTGACTGGGTAACTGACTGGGTACGTGCTTCCACTCTTTCCCCGCTACCACAGCACTAAGGCTTGGAACTCTCACCCATAACATTTCAATTAATTTGTCTTCGTAAACTTGTAGAAAGCTTTCAGACACAGCTTCAGACATGTTACAAATTAACTATACAAGTTGTTTTGAATGCTATGTTTGAAATTCCCGCTCTATTATTTACAGTTGGTAGTAGACACAAGTGTATGTCGAAAATTCTTGTTTCCAATGTTTTCTAGCATGTAGACATGCTTGAAATAACGTGGTATGTCAGCTGTTTCTTGTTTACAAACTGTAATTGTTGTTTCTTACCACTAAAATTCGAGTATTATCACTATGGGTGCGAGAAAGACTTCTTACAAAGGTAAAAAACGTGCGTTGTGTCTAAACCGTCATGCCAGAAAAGTTTTAGTAAGTGGAGGCCTAAGCCTACCAGCTGGTGAACCAGTTCAAGACCCGGCGAGTCCAGATGTAAGCCTAGCCAATACATCTGTATCAAGATCTAACACGAAACTGTCGTTAGGCCTAACAAGCAGCCTAGATTCTAGTAGGCCTACTGGTTCAACGTACAGGATTATAAATTCTGTAGGCTAATTGCATTTGAAGAAATTGAACGTTGTCTTCGGTGTGCCGCTTGCAACAGTTCAATCTCGATCAAAGAACTGTCAAAATGTGGATTGGGCTCTAAGTTTGCCATTGAATGTGAGCAGTGTCTAGAAGTGGGCTCCTTTAGGAGTAGTGAAGTTTTTGAGGGCACACAAAATGCATACGAGATAAATCGTAGTCTGAGTGTGTTTGCTATGCGGAGCCTCGGTCTTGGCTTGGCGGGCCTAGAAACGTTTTGCGGTGTGATGGATCTTCCAGCCCCCGTCAAAAAAAGTACATACTCCTTGATTACTACTAGACTATTGCAAGCTGCTACTGAAGTGGCTGAAGAAAGCATGATCAGGGCTTGTAATAAGGAGATAGCAAAATCAAGCAATCCTGTGACGAGACAGGTTGCCGTCAGTGGTGACGGAACCTGGATGACACCTGGGTTTGGTTCACATCATGGTGTGTGTGCGGCAATAGGGGTGGAAACTGGCAAAGTTATTGACATCGATGTGATGTCATCATACTGCCATAGTTGTGAGCATTGGTCCAGCAAAGTAGGTACAGTACAATACACTAATTGGTTAAAAAACCACAAGCCCAATTGGGATGTAAACCACAAGGGCTCAGCTGGAAGTATTGAAGTGGAAGGCATGCAGTGCATCTTTAACCGCTCCGAGAAAACTTGCAATGCCAAATACGTCACGTACGTTGGTGACGGTGACACCAAAACATTTCTTGCCATTTCATAGAGTAGGCCTAAACCTTATGGGCCTGATATTCCTGTTAAAAAAGTAGAATGCGTTGGGCACATTAAAAAAAGAATGGGAAGCAAACTAAGAAAAATAAGGGATGAATACAGGGGTAAAAAATTATCTGATGGTAAAGCCATCTCGGGTAAGGGACGTCTCACTCCTGCAGCCATGAGAACCCTTACTACCTACTATGGAAATGCCATAAGGGCTAATAAAGATTCTCCAGCTGCAATGAGGAAGGCAATATGGGCTATTTGGATGCACAAGATATCTTCCGACGACAAGCCGAACCACGTGTTTTGCCCTCACGGAGAAGATTCCTGGTGTCCATACCAAAAGTCAGTGGCATTAGGCACTCAAGCCTCGTACAAACATACTCATAACATTACAGCAGCTGTAATGGAAGCAATTAAGCCAGCTTTCAAGGTTTTGAGTGACCCAGAGTTACTTGAATGCTGTGTAGGTGGCCTAACACAGAATTCAAATGAATCGATCAATAATTTGATATGGAAAATGAATCCAAAAACAAGTTTCTCTAGGCATAAAGTTGCCAAGATAGCTGCATACCATGCTGTAGCTATATTCAACGATGGCAACAAAGCGAAGTTGAAAACCATGGATAAAATGAATGTAACGCCAGGACAATTTTCGAAGTCCTTTTTTAACAAACAAGACGAGAAACGCGTCAAACTTGCTGACAAACAAGCCGCTGCGGTAAGTTTTACGGAGCGAAGAGCTAGAAGAGAGCTTAAGCTACACAAGGAGCAAAAGAACTTGGATGAAGAAGGTGTCACATACGAAGCTGGAGCGTTTTGAAGTGAGTATCCTTATATTTACACAAAAACGCATGTAAATCTTTGTCGCGTTTTTGTGGCAAACTATCTTTTTTGTAACCGTTTCCCTCATAACTTCTGAACCATTCAAAGGAATTCCATAAAAATTTTCCCTTATGCTCATATAGTGCATATATCTACAAAGTGACATAGGCTAATTGGTGTATGTGGACTAGTTTGCATTCTATTAAATAAATACTTCCTAAAATAAGTCATTAATTATAACTAAAGTAAAAAAAATTGTCACAGTCAAACCACTAAACCTACAGACAAAATCCTACTTTAATTTGTTTATCTGTATGAGTATAGTAGTTCCTCTCAAATCACAAATTACACTGGTGTACAGGTTATTTAGCTACATAAGTTGTTCGTAATTTAAAGTCGCTATGAGTCGGCTCAATGCACCACCGAGTGGTAACCCCAAAGACTACTCACTACACACTATAGGCTACTAACATCCAGGGTAAACTAAGGAGTAAGGACACTTCCCCTTTTCCTTAGGAATCTCTCCCCGCAGTATTGGCAGCAAACTGGGTGCTCATAGCATCCGTCATGTTCTGGATGATGCTGCAATATCAGTACCACATTGAACGAATTATTAAGGCTGTACCATATAGAATTTTTTTATGGAATTAATACAGCTCAAGCAGTGTTAACTTGTAAGCCACAAACTATTTTCTATCTCAGCCATTTGGCACTTGAGGAACATAATTATTTGCACATAAGTAGAATCATTGTGGAGATACATAATATTTTTTTTTTCTTCATACTTGCATGTTATAATTATTATTAGGTGTAATCAAGTCTTATATTTTTGCCCAATCATGTAACTGCTGAACTTCCTTCATAACTTTTTTCATCTATATGCAGAGGACTGATTTTTTTTACAGTGCTTCACTTGTACACTATTTCGAATATACTAATTGTAATAACTACCTTATTAATTACTAAGTTACTAATTACTATATAATAATACTTATACACTACTAGTGTTCAAATGAAAAAATGAAAAAGAAAGGGTTAAAATTTCAGACATGATTGTCAGATATCTACTGTACACTGTATTGTATTCCCGCTTATAGCTGGCCCAAGGTCTATAAGGTGTTGCTCTCAGATTTTGTTGGCATCAAGGCATTTCAGCTTGAACAAGAATTCATCATTAACAACCAGTGTTGTGACTAGATAATTTATTTTTTATCTAGATAAAGATAAAGATAATTCCCCAAAAAATTATCTAGATAAGATGAAAGATAAAGTGTACAAAAATTATCTAGGTAATATGTAGATAAAATGTTAAAATAATTATCTAGATAATTTTGAAAAGATAAAAGATAATAATGATATTATTGAGTTATTGACATGTTTCTTAAAAAGCAATATTTACTTATTTTTTTTTCCATATCTATCATAACGAGGATGAATTTTAAAGGATGGGATAGTTAGGTTTAAAGTAGGGCTGGGCTATGACATAAAGTTCAAATATCGATATCAGGCAAAAATTTCGATATCGATATCGATATATCGAAAGCAATACATCTGTTTTCAATATCCCCTCCCACTTCCCAGTTTGCAGTTAAATGAAAAACAAAATATTTTCTAAACCATTGTGTCTTTTATTTATTACTTTAGTACACTGATCTGGTCATAAAACTGTTAATGAAGGGGTATTGTATTGTTATTTCAGTCAAAAGTCGTTACATTACAACGAACGCCCTTACAACGAAATCATCATTTTAACGAAATTTATTTGTGGTCCCGCCCGAATCCCTATGTTCACAATGTTAATTTGTTATCATTACAACGAAAATTCGTTATTACGAGAAGATCATTTTAACGAACAAATTTTGGTTCCCCTTGGTATTACTAAACGTTGTTACAACGAAATTATCTTCCGAAATGTGGATTATTTGGAATTCCCAGTCGCGTAGATTGGTGTTTTTCTGTATATCGCCTCGTTAGATAAATAAATAAATAAATAAATTCACATTTAGAGTCTACCCACTCAGTAACTAAACTGATTTGCAGTGGGGGACTTTAATTGAAAGTGACTGAACCAACTCTGCAGGCTTCGAACACCATCGACGAGTGAGCGATAACCAATCAAAGATCGATATTTCAAATACGAAACATATGAATCAATGATTGGACAGTGCGAACACCTGCAGACAAATGCCAGAATCAACAAGGCCGATTCAGAACAACTTTGAATTTATTGAGTGCTTCGTTGCTAGGACGGCTCCAAAGTCACCGTTTACTTATTCCTAAGCCAAGGTCATTGGCCGCCGCAAGACGAGATCCCCCCAGCCGGCCAATCACGATCGAGGTTACGGAGCGATGGTCGAACTGAACTGTCAACAGGCGGCTCGCTTGCATGTTGCATTCGCCAGCGGCTATCCGCTATCGCGGTCTTGCTTCCACTCACGCGTCCTACGACTAGCGCTTTCTCTCTCTCTCACGTCGGACTACTTCGTCACGTCTCGCTCAGACACGATAGCACTCCATTGTTCTCTCTCGCTCGGCCGGCCGCATCTGTTCTCACTTTGCTGCCCTGCGCTAACCGCCTGCGAGCCTCCCGCAACACACATGTGTAATGCAGGTTGCGGCTGCGGGCCACACAGGGGCCATGCGTTACCTGCCAATCCTGTATTTCGATATTCAACCAAATATCGATATCGAATAAATCGGCTCGTATCGATATCGTATCGAAATATCGATTTCCTTGCCCAGCCCTAGTTTAAAGTTATTAGAGAATAGAGATACAGGACTAAGGATATTCAAATTTCAAACTTTATTGTAAAAATCAGTACAAGATACATTACTATTAGGGTCTGTTCAGGAAAATGTCTTAAGTTTGCAAAATGCAAAATTCAATTAATTTAAACATGCTCGGTGTCAAATTTAAGATATAGTCTCCCAAACACTAATTTTAAGAAGTATAATACATAAATACAATATGATAGCCCCTATCATGTTAACTGAAATGTTTAGATATTACAAACAGAAAACCAACAAAACATTGATGGAAATTTAGCCGATGATCGTGTGTAAATAGCAACGCGTGTTGCGGCCTATTGCCTGATACGTCCGCGAATATATCCAGTGAGCTGCGTAGATCGAGATCAGTCAAACTACTAGTCTTTACTATCGACTATAAAAACATTGTATTGATGTCTCTTGCGTTGTATATGTTTAGTAGAGTCAGTGTGTCGTATCTCAATGAGTGCTCTCAAACTCAAGTAATTTCCCGAGGAATCATGAAACTACGTGGGATTTCTACCAGTCAGGCCTGGAAATAATAATAATAATAATAATTGATACAAATATATTAAATAGGCCTTAAGAACACGTCAAAACTACAATTGTCGTGTGTGTCATGGTTTGGTTGTGTGCGTGTGCGTGATTTACATATTATTCGTGTTTGCATCATTATAATTATTATTATTGTTATTATTGGTGGTATTATTACTTTTATTATTATATTATACTATTATTAATATATCGACTTTATTTTATTATTGGCATCAATGGAAATTCTGTGGCTAAAAATTGCCGGTACTAACTAAAATTACAAATCTTGATAACCGCAGTACTAATATTAATAATATCACGTTTAAGCTTTTTTGTTTCTTTTTAATAACTGTAGTATTATTTTGTATTTCAAATTCAAAATATAGTTTGTTCAGTTATTTGAAGTAATTATATATGTGTTTTTTTTTTTTAATATTAAAGTGTTGATAGCAATGGATTGAGACATACAACTAATAAGTTTATAATTGAAACATTTTATTTTGTACAATGTACAAATGCGTCTATGTTTTCAGCCAAGCTATTAAAGCTTGACAGGCCATCGGCAGCTTTGCCCGCGCTCACCGAGTTGTACTCCGCGGCAGTGAACGGACAACACGCATTATTATATACATAAGATAATCGGCTAAATTTTCATCAATTTCTTGCTGGTTTTCTGCTTGTAATATCTAAATATATCAGTTAACATGATAGGCTTGTTGGAATTCTGATTTTTAAAGCTAGCTCTTCATAACATTTGCTTGAAATTGGTTGTTTCCATCTAAATTATGTGGTAATTGCTTCATGTTTAACATTTTATTGAATAAGTTGCATACATGGTAGAAGGTTGTTAAACACTCATCGTGTAGACCGAAGTAAGACGAATTCAGTAGTATGTTTGATTTGTGCTGAAGTGAATTAGATGGATCTGGACGACGAGATATATTTGCGCGGGCCTCGAAACTCAGACGATGCTCCATATGCAGCGTGCAGCGCGTAGTTTCATCTACGTCACAACGCCTGGGGCGAAACACTTTTTCTTGGATTTCAAGAGTTTGAATACACTAGGCACCTTGACACATGCACTAACCGTTACAGATTAGGCTTACAATTACACGTTTTAAACGAAATGTGAGGGTTTAGTGGGCCTTTAACTGCCCACTTCAATTGCTATAAATACACACTTATTTTGTGTAACGTGTCAATGTAAATATGTATTTCTGCAGAATGAATTGAGTTTTGATACAAAAAGGTAAGGTGTTGCCCTCAGATTCTGTTGGACTCAAAGCGCTTCAGCTAGCCAAGATAGTCATCATTGACAACACCTTTTTCATATATTTTCTTGAATCTAAGAAATGTCCTCGGGAATAATATTTAAGGAACATTTCAATTCAGTAGCAATGTCTTTTATTGCAAAACTGAATAAGTAAGAAAGTTCCTTTTGTATTTTGAATGGGAAGGTTTATCCCCATGGACATGAGAACTGATTGAATTGAAAAAGCAAACTTACACATTAAATTTAGTAATTAAATAACTTCAAAAATATTTTAGTGGAGGATAATGATACGAAAGTCAGAGCACAATTCTAATGAAAGAGTTTTACTCGTTTATGTATTTTGAGCTGTATTAGTATAAGACGAATAAAATCGACCTATGTTAATAATTAATTAGGGGGCCTACAGTTAATAAGTATTTTAAAATAAATGAAAACATCATTTTGGTCAATACAGTGCTGGCAATTTGAAATAGCCTATGTTTGTTAAATCGCTTTTGTATCACTAAAAACTCAGACGATTAAACACATCACTGACAATCACATCCCTTTTGCTGAGTAGCGGTAACATCTACAAAGTAATTAATAATTATATATTAACGTATAATTGTTATAAAATTTTAAATCCATAGGCTTACCGCCAACGCTTCAAATATAGCCCCGCCCCTAAACACCGCCTGTGTACAATACAAGGATGCTATCTATGTATGCATGGCTGTGGGAACAGTACAGTAATGGATGTAAACGAATAAAGTACATGGTAATTGAATCGTATCTTGGTATCGAGTGTATAAGTAGTAGGGCTGCCCAACGATATTGATAATTCGATACGATATCGATATAAGAAAAATAATTCGATATCGATATAGAATAAATATATCGTACGTTTCGCGATATCGAACAAGTATGAACTATCATTAAAAAAAAAGTTTGCTGGTGTTGTGCTTCTGCATCTTTGTGATACATACACTGCAAAATTCGCGTTGGTACCTACTCGCCTTTCGTCGCGCGGTCTCGCCTTTGTGTTCGCGCTCCACCTGCTGTCTGCCAGAAACCTACCCCTCCCACCCCCCCACCCAGCCCCACTAAGGGCGCTAGCTGTACGTGAAGCGAGTGGCTCGGCCGGCCGGGAGTCTGTTGCGCCCGCGCTCATTCTGACAGTCTGTCACACTCACGTCATGTCACGCCAATCACAACATCGCTGTTTTTGTAGATACATTTTTAATAATACAACACACAAATTGACGCACATAAAAAAACATTTCGACGTTAAATTATTCACATTTAATTGTTTTTAATGAATGGTCTCTGGCTGGTTTGAAAAAAAAATTACGGTATCAGCGATATCGATACTGAGTTTAAAAAATTCGATATCGCGATACGATATCGATAAATACATCCGCGATATCGATATGAATTTTTTTATCGTTGGGCAGCCCTACTAAATAGAAGACATGAAATGAAAGTAAATATTATGAGAGCATGTTCACAGTTTTCTGCAACAAAACAAGAAGCTTACTTGTGGCAGGAGCACAGTGCATGCAATGAGCTAATGGATGTTTGACTTATAATTTAGTGTTCTACAGTTTGTATTACACATTAATATAGTATGTATTTATATTTTTATATTATCATTATTATAATTATTTGGGTGTTGTGTTTGCATGTTTGTTATAGTTTTGTGAGGTATAATGGATTTATGTTTGTGTGTCAGTTACTTGCATGCCATTCAAACTGTTACAATACACCAAATCCCAAGGTTGCATTTAATTGTTTATTAGGAAACATCTTGCTTAGAAGAATAATTGCTGTCTTACGTAATGCAGGACACAATCTTGGTCTGAGTAAACGTATCACGTGTTATCTATTATTTGCAGTAATACAAATTACAAACTAATGTTGTACCGGTACATACCCACAAACACAAATACCAGTAGACTTCAGCCAACTTCCTACACCAAAGTACCACCAAAAATAATTGTCGATGTGCCGATATTTTTCACACGTGTTTGAGGAGTTGGGTGCGGTAAACCAAATCAAAACAAAGGTAATACCAAACACAACTTCCTGGACACATGTAAAGATGATGCTTCATGTTCCCTCGTTTTTGATCATTCGTATCACATGAATCGTATTTCAAATTCACATTTCTGTACCAAAAATGTCTCCTCTTACATAAACCATATGAAAATATACTTGTCACGTGCCGATATTTATCATTCTTGTACCAACAGTTGAGGCAAGCTTGTCCATATCAAATAAAAGGTAAGGCAAATAAAATAATAATATATGAGTAAAAAAATAGTATACTGTGCAATGTGTAAGTATCTCTCCTACAATGCGGCTGTGAAGATTACATCGAGTACTGTGGGTTCGAAAACCAAGTTTAAATGTATTATAGTTCCCCTCGTACGACACGTAGAGTATATCTAAACCTAGTTCACCCCGGGCCTTAACGGGCAACTTATTAGTTATTTGCAAATTATTTTTTGTGTTTCTCCCTAAACTTCACTCGTGAACATATCAAAATAAGCCTCACTCCTACATAGTGTTCGAAACTTTTATGCAATTTATTATTTTGAAATATTTCATGAAATATTTCGTGAAAAACTGTATTTCATGAAATATTTCAATGATCAAAAAAGCTATTTACTCTAATATGCTGCTCAGTGGCCATAGTCATTCGAACGTAAGATGTAAACAGGGGCTATTTTAAGGTAGGCCTACATTTAGAGATGTGCCTAGGTATCATATTCATTTACTATGGAAATAAATATTGTTCATATAGAGAGTACTGATATTTTTTTATTTCAAATGCATTTTTTAGAATAATTTACAAATAGAATAGGCCAATACTTAATATACCTAACTGTAAACTAGTTTCAAGGTACAGTAAATAGATGTAGGGCCGGTATTATGAACAGCTAATAAAATTTAGTTGCTAATATCTTGTTTTCATTATGGTAAACACCAATCAGAAGCCTTGAAATCCACCGAATAGCTCATAAGCTCATATTAAATTTTTATTAGCTGTTCATAATACCAACCCTAAGGGAAATGTTGTTGTTGCTGTTGTTGTTGTATTCTGGCCACTTGGGCATTATTGGAGGTATACTATGTTCATTATTTAAATGAAAAAATTATTTGAAATTTATTGAAATATATAAAAAAAATGGCTTGAAATATTTCAATAGAAATATTTCACACTTCAATCACTACTCCTACACTCACTGTTTGGAGCTAGCAGGTATCCTACATATGTTCGTGACTATTATCATAATTCATAATATGTCCCACCCATTTCAATTAGAATGATAGAAGAAGAGAAGGAGAAAATTATATTGCTACTCTTTCGTAAGCATAAGACGATTGTTCCCCCCAGCAGACCAAAAGGTCTGCTGGGCTCCATTTATCTGAAAGCTCTTTACTGTGGATACGTCAGCCATGAAAGTAATGGAACAAATGAATGACAAGATTGAAGTACGCTGTGCCAGACCTCCACTGGCTGTACTGATCGCTCAGTGTCTGTGTTACGCACAACGTGATTTCAATCATGTTTCTGCGATAAGAACTTACCAAACTATCCATGAATCGTTATGATTAAAATGGCAGTAGTTTATTCATGTCCTATTCTTCTGCAACTAATTCCAACCACCTTCTCTCTCTCTCTCTCTCGCTCTCTATTCACACATATCAGATGCTCAGGAGTGTTTTACCAGTTTCAGTATAAAGGTATGGTCACACAAAACATCTTCAACACTTGCGAAGATGATTCTTCATACTGTCTTGTCTTATCATACTCTGTCTCCTAAACGTGTATGTGTTTGTGTTTTTAACAAGCGTGATACAAGCCAAGATGCTGTCAGACGTGGTAGTAGTTTCTTCACATATAGTTCAGATTACCCACTCCTATAATTATCATATCAACATTATTGGGGGATTTTAGTTTCGTTATCCTACAAAATTAACTTTATAATTTTTAATTTACAAAATAATATATTTACGTTATAAAAAATGTTGTAAATAAATACTTGAGCATTGAGCACAGCAATAGAATCTGTGACAATGTCAATTAACTATTAATTGTTCATAAAAGTGTGATTCAAGCTATGACGTACATTCAGATTTTCTTTTGCATCACAGGCAGATCAGAAGCATGGCTAAAATAATCATAATCAACATCAACGGAGGTAATGATCAAGTTAAATTATTTTAGATGTGTTCTATCACAAAAAATTATTAAACATTATTATGAAAAAAGTGTAGGCCTACGCAAATAACATCATCATCAAAATCATCATCATTGGCAATTTAAAACATATTTCAAGGACACATTAATACTATTATTTGTGAAGGTTGCTTCTAGACTAGTGCATGAATGTAACTAGTGTGACTGGGAATATTATTTAAAGTACATTTAAAATTGAGTGTAGCTATGTCAAGGTTATTGGCTTTACTAATAAAGTAAGTAACGAGGTCCATCATTAATTCTATTTAAAGGTTCACCACCATCGTCCTGAGCTTGAAATTAAAAAATCGATGGTTAAAATTACATCTAGGAATTAACAGCATAACTCCAAAATATTTTAGTTGAGGTTATTGAAAGTTGGAGCACAAATCAAATAAAAATGTATCTGGTAAAAGTGTATAACTCGTGTATGCATTTTATAAATAAATAAATGTGTATTTATAGTCTACCAACTCGGTTCCAAGTCAATTTCCAAAGTTAATAAACCCCTTCTTGAACCGGGATTCGAGCCTTGGACCTTCTGCATTGGAAGCACTAATAAGGCTAAGACCGGCCCGGTCTTACAATCTCGTATTAAGAAAGTTATTTGTAGCAATTAAGCTATTTGGAGGATTTTAAGGATTTTGATTGGTGGTTGCCATGGAAAAAACAAGCTATTCGACGAATAAATAGTTATTGGGACATTGTAAGACTGGACCTAAGCCTAATAGACCAACACGTGTTCGAGGAGTTGGGCTTGACTGACCAAATCAAATAAAAGGTAAAACCAAACACAACTCCCTGGACACATGTAAAGACGAAGCTTCATGTCCTCTCGTTCTTGCATAACTCATTTTAAATGCATCGGTAAATTCAAATTCACATTCCCATTGCAAAAATGTTTCCTCTTAAACCAAATGACAAGATACTTGTCGACTTGTCGTTTTTTTCACACTTGTACCAGAAGTGGGGCCTGCTATACCAAATTAAATTAAAGGTAAAGCAAATCCAACTTCTGGTACACGTGTGAAGATGGTTCTTCGTGGTCCTGTCATCATATGATCGTACAAATATTATATCACCTGCTCTGGATACACACTAAACTAACTAACAGTTGAGATTAATTAGTTGAGATTATTAACAATAACATGACACTGAAAAAAGTTATTAGTAGGTATCATGTAACAATTTTGCACGTAACTGTATTTCTAATATAGTAATACTTTATCAGTTTTGTTGGGGAGAATGTTAGATATCCTATTAGCTATCTTGAGTAACAAGGAGTTATTTAAGAAACTTAAACAAGTCTCGCTTTGTACATTTAATATTTCTACATGCATATTCATTCCATAAAATAAATTCAATACTGCCTTATAATTCGTTCAATGTGGTACTGATATTGCAGCATCACCCTATCTATATATCTATTATACACTGTATTGCATTCCGGCTTAATTTCCGACCACAACTAAACAAATGATGAGTACATAAAGACACACATATGTATATATAAATACAAGCTTTTCAATGTAAAATATACTGCCGGAGATGATAAAGTTCAAGGATATATTTTAAATATTGAATTTTTTTTTTTAATTACAACGCAATTTAAGTCATCAATAGAGTATATGAAAGCGCATAAAAGCTAATCAATGTAATTATGTATTTGTGAACGATGATTTGACTTTTGATACCAAAGGTAAGGTGTTGTTCTCAGATTTGGTTTGCATCAAGGCGTTTCAGCTAGACCAACAAGTCATCATTAACAACACCATTATCATATATATTCTTGACCATTCCTCATGCAACAAAGTATATGTGTTTACATGCGCATCAATGCAGAAAAAAAGATTGACTGTTCACTTCAATTACCATAATTACAAACTAACTTGAATGTTTATCTTATCAATGTAAATATGTATTTCTCCAGAATTATTTGAGTTTTGATGTTCAAATTCAGAAGCAATGTCAATTTTATTGCAAAACTGAATTAAGTACGAAAGTTCGTTTTGTATTTGGAATGGGAAGGTTTATCCTCATAAACCTGAGAGCTGCTTGAATTTAAAAACATTTTGCACTTTAAATTTAGGAATTAGATTACTTCAAAAATATTTTAGAGGAGAATAATGACACGAAAATCAGTGCATAAATGAAATTAAGGTTATTTTACTCGTTTATGTATTTGATCGAGATTAGTATGAAACGAAATAAATAGGTCACCGTCAATAATTAATTACAATTAGTAAGTATTCTAAACAAAATGAAAATATCATTTGGTGCATGACAGTGCTGACAATTTAAAATCTGATTGTTAGATCGTTTTTGTATCACTGAAAAGTCAGTCGATTAAACACATCATCTGACAAACACATCCCTTTTACTGAGTAGCGGTAACATCTACAAAGTAATTAATAATGATATAATTACTAATAATTATTACTAAATACAAGACACGAAATGAAAGTAAATATAATGAGAGTATGTTCACAGTTTTCTGCAACAAAACAAGAAGCTTACTTGAGGCAGGAACACAGTGCATGCAATGAGCTTATGGATGTTTGTCTTATAATTTAGTTTTCTGTAGCAATTTGTACTATACATTATTAGAGTATGTATTTATATTTGTATATTATTATCTTCATACTATTATGTGGGTGTTGTTTGGATGATTGTTATAGTTTTGTGAGGTATAATGGATTTATGTGTGTGTGTCAGTAACATGCATGACATTAAAATTGTTACAACACCAAATCCTAAGGTTGCGTATAATTGTATATTAGGCAAAATCTTGCTTAGATGAATAATTGTTATAACGTTGATTAAGATTTTCTTTTGCATCACAGTCAGATCAGAAGCATGGCTAAAATCATCTTAATCAACATGGACACACAAAATCACAAACAATAAGGGAGATGTTTACGTTAATATATTTTTAATGAGTTCTATCACAATCAATTATAAAACATTATTATGAACAAAGTGTATGCTAATAACATCATCATCAAAATCATCATCATTGGTAATGAAAACAATTTGTCAAAGGATTATTCTCTACTACCATTGGTGAAGGCTGCGTCGAAGTAGTGTATGAATTTAAATATGGTACTGTGCCTGAAAATATTATTAAATAACATTTTAAATTCAGTACAGCTATGTCACGGTTATTGGCATTGATAATAAAATAAGTAAGAAGGTTATTTTTTATTTCAAATTAGAAGGTTAACAACCATCGTCCTGAGCTTGAAATTTAAAAACCCATAAATTAAATTCACATCTAGGAATTAAATTCATAAAAACTTCAAAATATTTTATTAGAGATTTATGAAAGTCGAAGCATGTAATAAATTAAAATTAAAAGTCCACCCACTCGGCTACAAGTCAATTTCCAATGTAAATAAACACCTTCTCGAACCGGGATTCGAACCTTGGACCTTCTGCATGGGAAGCACTAATAAGCGATAAATCCAAACGTGTTCGAGGGGTTGGGCTTGACTCACCAAATCAAATAAAAGGTGAGCCAAGGTCAACCACATGGACACATGTATAGATGAAGCTTCATGTCCTCTCGTTCTTCCATAACTCGTTTTACACGCACGAGAACTTACTAAATAATACAATGTTAACACGGGAAATGTCTGAAAAATGTTAGTTTCCCTAAGTCGTATGAAAATCTATAACATTTCAAATCCTCTCCGCTGAATCTCTTCTGGGCTGCCGTCCTTGACTGAGGACTAAGCCAAGAAGGAAAGAAAGAAGACCAAATGTACTTAGAATTGTAAGTATACTCAGTACAAATCGTCTTCCTCCTTCACTGCGGCTGTGGAGTTTCCATCGAGTAGTCTGGGTTCGAGTTCCAAGTCTAGATTTATTATTATTTGCCTCGTACGACATGCATTGTTGCTCTAAGCCTAGTTCTCCCCAGGGTTTAGTTGCATGATAAGTACAGTGTAGGTACAGTGTTGCTGTTAGTTGACTTATTACCGGGACACCTTTTTTCTGACATTCCAAATTGGTACAAATTTGTCATTTAAATGAGTCAATCGGGACACGTTACGCCTGTTATCTTAAGGGGGTAGTCAAGTGAAAAACTAAAAATCACCAATGAGTCATAAGTGCATAAAATTCAGTTATGTGTAAAATAAAATTGATATAGGTTGCTTCAATGCAAGAAAAAAAGTAGTGAACATTTAGCTATTCTACTAGATTCACTTTGCCGGCTCTGCTGCATTTTTCTTCTAAGCGTAGTACAGCTGTGTCGGTTCTGAGCTCACTAGCGCCTTCCCGATAGACAGAGCACTCATTGTATAATATGAATCCAGCCACAACACTCGGCGACTGTGGACAGTATCGCTCAAAACAGATTGCAACTTTTCTACACATCGTCACAAAAAAAATTAATTGCAGGGCGTTTTGTAGAAGTACACGTTCGTACAAAGAAGCATATTATCGGTAAAAAAACGATGCACATTGAAACTCCGGATCGATTTTTGATAAGTGCCCTATTTTAGAGGTGGTTTTACTATCTTGAGGCAACATTTTTTTATATGGGAATTTCCATGAGAAAAGTTGCTCGGTGCTTCTGGGTAGCAACAAGCCAAAATATCACGTTTTCTTTAATTTTGTAACTGCCTGCTTTTGAAGTATGGTATCTTTTAGTCATGTTTTCCATACATGAGGGTGGACATATACAAAATGGTAGTTTTTTAGTTTTTCACCTGACTATCTCTTTAAATAGTCACCCTACGCACGTGGTTACTTACTAAATAATACAATGTTAACACGGGAAATGTCTGAAAAATGTTAGTTTCCCTAAGTCGTATGAAAATCTATAACATTTCAAATCTTCTCCGCTGAATCTCTTCTGGGCTGCCGTCCTTGACTGAGGACTAAGCCAGGAAGGAAAGAAAGAAGACCAAATGTACTTAGAATTGTAAGTATACTCAGTACAAATCGTCTCCCTCCTTCACTGCGGCTGTGGAGTTTCCATCGAGTAGTCTGGGTTCGAGTTCCAAGTCTAGATTTATTATTATTTGCCTCGTACGACATGCATTGTTGCTCTGGGCCTAGTTTTCCCCAGGGTTTAGTTGCATGATAAGTACAGTGTTGCCGTTAGTTGACCTAATACCGGGACATATTTTAATCTCAAAACTTCTGCCTGTACTGTGATTTGAACCCGGGACCTTCTGCATTGGAAGTAAGGATGCACTGGACCAACAAGCCACCTAAATACACAATAATAATACCCAATTTGAAGAACTGGCACACGGCTGCCAACATTGCACTATAAAGTGGTACTTATGATTCTGTTGGAGAGCTGGGACACTCGCTCGGACACTTGAGCTTTCCGATTAAAACAATTTATCTGTGCAAAACGAGCATTCTCAGCACTTGAAAAATAAGAACAAATACGGAAACAAAGAGACGGCATACGACATTCTACGCTCGCTTCGAATAATTCGAGAACTATTGCTATGCTACATATGTTATCAGGGGTAGACTCCCGGCTAGGGTTGCCGGGATGGGATCGGATCCCGGACCCCTAGGTAATCCGGGCCATTTGGCAGTCCGGGCTCCCGGGCATGACCACGTTTTATGTAAATTAAATGAAAAATTAGCTCTATATAGGGGTTCTAAATCTCACAACGCCAGAAAGCTCCTATGATGTAAATTCTAAGGCAACGCGCGCTTGAACGTGCGCTACGTGCGGCGGTTTTGGCAAACACGCAAGGATTGCAGCTGTTGGCTGTGCATGTAAACAAATGCTCTCATATCTCGTTAGACCAGACTTTCTTTGCAACAAATACATGCAGCTATGCAAAACGAAAGCAAAAGGACTTCTAAAAGGTATTGCTGCGTTGTTGGATGCCACAATTCCAGACGAAAGTGGGTTCAAGCTGTCAGCAGAAAGAAGTGAGTACGCTTTTAACTTTTCTTAAATAAATAAATAATACAATTACAATTAATTGAAACACATATCACAATATCCAACATGGCTTTGTATGGACTTCTTTGTCATAAAGGACGTAGGCTAGACCCTAGAATATGCTAAGGAAGCCTAGCAGTGGCGAGGGTTCGGCGCGTGCAACGCATGCAGTGCATGCCTTTACATTTTAAAGAATAGAATATTATTCTACATATTCCCTTAGTTTTGTGACAACTGTTACTTCAAATTATGTCTGAGTACGTGGGAGCGATTAGCCTTCTTCAAATAGCGCCGACAGCTCATGTTATTGCAAGTTACAGGCTGAACGTCGAACGAACCGAACGTAGCCAAAAGGCTATGATTTCAGTGCATGAATAGAACACAGGGATTGGGCAGAAATGGGGCTCGGGAATATTACTTCCAAGAGCGCGACCTAGCAGCCTACACAGTATTAAACTGTATACCCAAAAGCTGCGTTCTCTGCTGCTTTTTATCCACATCCCTGTTAGACCTTTGGCCAGCTGTAACCCCCCCCCCCCCCCCCCCCCCCCGGTGTGGAAGGTCTGAAAGTGCTTTTGAGTACTTTGGCATATTGACTTTCGATTTTCACTTGTTGGCCAACTGGCTTTGGTGGGTGCACCCACCAGGGGTGTCCAAATGTGATACTGTAAAAACCATAAAAATATTAATTGAGGTATGTTGCTAGTTGAAATAACTAACTGTATTTATAAGGATGTACTCTTTTATTCGTGAGCTACCAAATAATACGATTTTTTTTATTTTCATGGTTACACAAACCAGTTATATATACATGTATTGTTTTTATTTCGAGCATAAAATGTATATAGTTTGGACGCTCTGTAACCTCTCACCCCTCAAATAATGGAAGGTCTGAAAGTGGTTTCGATCACTTTTATTTATGGACTTTCGATTTTCACTTGTTATGGCGGGTTTACATAACTGACTAGTGACTAACGACTAGCGACTAAGAGCGCGTTCATGAAACTGACTAGCCGCAACAGGCTTCTCTCATTGGCCGACAGTGGGAATACTGCGTGCTGATTGGCCGTGACTAAGGACTTGACCAAGGAGTTGAGCTATGTTCAACTTCTTAGTCAAGTCAAGACAAACCTTAGTCACAGCCAATCGGAGAGCAGTATTCTCATTCGTAGCCAATGAAAGAAGCTCGTGGCTTAGTCACGGGCTCGCTTAGTCGCTAATTGTTAGTCACTAGTCAGTTATGTAAACCCGCCATTAGCCAACATGGTTTTGACGGGTGCATCTACCAGGGTTGTCCAAATGTGCCACCATACAAATCGATATTAATATTATATGCAATTCTTGAGAATAAATTAAAATGGTTGTAATTATACAACCACAAGCACCTAAAATGCTTGATAAGATGCATTTTTTATTTGTAAGGGGTGAGAAAAACATAATATATACATTTTATGTTTTATTTTTTAGTTAAAATGTATCATGTTTGGTCCAGTTGTAACCCCCCAAACCTCCAATGGTGGAAGGTCTGAAAGTGTTTTTGTATACTTAGATATTCGATCTTCCGATTTTAACTTATTAGCCAAGCTGGGTTTTGTGAGTGCACCCACCAGGGCTATCCAAAATGTCAAAATAATGAGCAATATTAATGATAATTGTGATTTTGACAATAAAATGTAGATTTTTGGAAGTAAGTAACCTTTAACACATTGAAATTGTTGATTATACTTTTTTCCATTTAAAAGGTTGCACAACACAAGATATAATGTATATAGTTTAATAATTTATATAGGCCTACTTAAATAAATAAAATAAAATAAATTCACATTTAGAGTCTACCCACTCAGTAATTAAACTGATTTGCAGTGGGGGACTTTAATTTAAAGTGACTAAACCAACCCTGTAGGCTTCGAACACCATCGACGAGTGAGCGATAACCAATCAAAGATCGATATTTCAAATACGAAATATATGAATCAGTGATTGGACAGTGCGAACACCTGCGGACAAATGCCAGAATCAACAAGGCCGATTCAGAACCACTTTGAATTTATTGAGCGCTTCGTTGCTAGGACGGCGCTTCGTCTCCTCACCACTCACCCCTTACTACCCCTCCAATGCTGTATCGCTAGCCACTAATATAGTCAACGCGAGTGTGAGCGGACGTCTTATCGCCGAGCTCCGCCAAGCTACAGTTCGAGCCCCGGTTTTCACCGCCTACCCAGGTAGGCCTACCACGCACTCCGCACAGACGCCGATGTCCGGTAAGTGGCAACGATATTGCAGCTTCCCTTTCTCATACTCTTCCCTTTCTCACAAAAAAGCGCTAACTGTCCACTTCTCTCCCGCCCCCCTAACTGTTGAGTTGACCCAGCCCTCTCAGCAGCTAGGCGCCAACATTTTGGTCCTCCGGTGCCACGGGTGCATTTTTGTCCCTCGATGTCTTGATACATTTGGTCATCCATTGTCGCAAGCATTTGGTCGTAGTTTCGTGCTTTCTTCATACTTCGTTGTACAGACACTGTTCAACATTCAGTCGCAACTGCAGTACGTTGAGTCACCGCATCGCGTAGTATCGTGTTCCCGTACTGTTACCAGCCGCTAATCCCCGCTATAGTCTGTTCTGCAAATATTTTCAAGATTATTTCCTTGCATACCTTATTATTTTAGAATATTGTATTCGCCTTCTCGTCAATGCACGGATGTTGATGTTCTCTGCAGTTCTTGAGCATCAACTATTTGTACATATTCGCCGCTCACAAATCAATAATTGTTTGTTTACGCATCTCTCGCATGTTGTCGTACAATACTTCGACCTTGAACTTACTAGGTTATTATTGTCTCTCAAAATCTCATCTCGCATTGTGCATTCGTATGAACAATGGCCGAACTTCAACTTCAAAATAATGTACTAATTAAGACTAGAGAGGAGCTATTTGCTGATGCGCAAAACATCTATGACGCGTTCAAAACGCTAAACGCCGATGAAGTAGATCTTTTCAAACCTCGTTATGACGAATTGACGTTACTTCTAACGAAATTCGATCAACTGCAACAAGCAGTTATCGAGTTCAATTCCAAACTCGATGAAACCGTCAAACCTATTGAGCTAACCAAAGTCAGAGCTAGTTTTAAGGACGTTGTCTTTGCTGCTCAGAAACGTTACATCGCTGTATCAAAGTTAGCACACACTACCGCTGCGATTACGAAACCTCAACCTACGGCTAACTTAGTGAATTCACTTCCCACTATTCACATACCCACTTTTAATGGTGATTTGGCATAGTGGCCTGAATTCTTCGCATTATTTAATTCGTTAATAGATCAGAATACTCGATCATCTCAATGAAGTTCAAAAGTTTCATTACTTGAAAGCTTCTCTTCAAGACACCACTTTATCTGCAATTTCCAGTTTCCAGATATCTGCTGAAAATTAATCAATCGCTATCAAAACAAACGCTTACTTGCGTCTATGTATATGCAACAGGTGTTGGACTTTACGCCACTGAAATCAGGCAAACACGCGTCACTTCAACATATTCTCAACGTTCATAGAAGTTCCATTGACGCAATTAAAAGTTTAGAAATAGTTGATCTTGCCGATTTCTCGCTGTTATCACTCACTGTTTCGCACTTACATCCCCAAACGCGCAAACAGTTTGAATCAACATGCTCTTCGCACGTTACGCCCACCTATCAGCAACTGATCCAGTTTCTTGAAGAGCAGAGCCGTACTCTTGAGTTATGTGGTTTAGATCATCCTACAAATGCTAGCTCGGCCAAACCCAAGCATTCTAGTGGCTCCAACCTAAACCCTCCTGCGCGGAAAATTAACTCACTGCTGGCTGCTGAAACGCCCCCTGCTGATAGCTCACGTATACCCGCACAACCGCGAATTCGAGCGCTCTCATGCCCCGCGTGTAGGCCTACAGCAAATCATACTCTGTACAATTGTCCCAGCTTCCTGAACCAATCAGTAGAAGACAAATACAATACGTTACGTAATTTAAAACTCAATTGTGATGCTTCAATTGTTTGGGTAACCATGCTCGTGACGATTGTATATCCAAGGGATCGTGTTGCGAGTGCAACAGTAAACAGCACCACTCGTTGCTCCACTCCGCGACGCCGACTCATCCCCCTGTCAACAACTCAGTTGACTCGCGTTCCGCATCGGCTAGCAAACCTACAATCGGGCTTGCCTTGGCTTGCCAGCTGAAGGTTGGCCAACCTCTCAAACGCACCGCTCTACTCGGCACTGTACGTGCGTTGATCAAAGACAACTGTGGTCGTTATCAACCTTTTACGGCGATCATCGACTCAGGCTCTCAAGTGTCTGCGATCACACTCTCTCTCGCCAATCGTCTTGGATTGAAACGACATGCTAGCGTTATGGAACTGTCCGGCATCGGACACGCATCCGCGAGAGTACATGGCATTGCCCACTGCGAGATCGCACCGCGTTTAAACCCGCGTCACATATTCGGCGTTCAGGCTCTGGTCCTGTCCACCATCACAGGCCAGATGCCCGCTACCTCAGTACCCGTCGAGGTTTTTGAGAAATATCGTGGCCTATCTTTGGCTGATGATAAGTTGCTGACAATATTGACTTCCTCATTGGTGCCGATTTATATCCATACCTACTCCAAAGGAATGGAGACACAGTAATTGGAGGTAGTCCCTCAGCACTGAATACTGTTTTCGGTTGGGTTGTAATGGGACCCGTTCATACATTGGAATCTGAGTCTCACACCCCGCTCTCTCTGCTCACGTGCTCTACAGGATTGGACCGCACACTCCGTCTCTGAAGAGGTTTCGCGACCTCTCCAACAGGATCCCGAAAAGCAGTTATGTGAAGATCATTTCGTATCGACACACACGCGTAATGAAACAGGACGTTATTCAGTCTCGCTTCCGTTTAAGTCGTCAGTCTCACCTCTCGTCTCGAATCCCACTGCCGTTTTCCAAAGCTACTTGAATTTGGAGCGGCGTCTCAAGCGCAATCTCGAACAACGCAACGCGTACCAGCAGTTCATGTCTGACTATGCTGCTTCTCAGCACATGCAACCTGCGCTTCAACCAGCTCAGTATGTGATTCCTCACCACTGTGTGCATAAAATCACTAGCTCCAGCACAAAGCTGCGCGTCGTCCCCAGACCCTAACGGCGTCTCGCTCAACCAGAACTTGTTGAGTGGACCGAAGTTGCCGGCTGACCTGCCTACCATTTTGACCACCTTCAGAACACACATCATCGCTATCTGCGCTGACATACGACAAATGTATCGCCAGATCCTTGTCCACTCTGATGATCGCGTTCACCAGCACATCTTCTGGCGGCCATTTCCCGACTCTCCTGTAGTCGAGTACCAGCTCAACACTGTCACGTATGGTCTAACGCCTTCTGCCTTTTTGGCCCAACGTGTGCTACATCAACTGGTGGAAGACGAAGGACAACGGTTTCCACCTGCTTCTCACGCAATAAAGTACCAGACGTACCAGACGTACCAGACGATAATATCTTAACATATCAGTTAACATGCTGGTTGGAATTCTGATTTTTAAAGCTACCCACAATTACATTACACAAGCTTGAAATTGGTTGTTTCCATCTAAATTATGTGGTAATTGCTTCATGTTTAACATTTTATAGAATAAGTTGCATAAATGGTAGAAGGTTGCATAAACATTCATCGTGCACACCGAAGTAAGACGAATTCAGTGGTATGTTTAATTTGTGCTCAAGTGAATTTGATGGATCTGGACGACGAGATATATTTGCGCGGGCGTCGAAACACAGAAGATGCTCCATATGCAGCGAGCAGCGTGGGGTTTTGTAGACGTCACAACGCCTGGGGCGAAACATTTTTTCTTGGATTTCAAGTGCTGGGTTACACTAGGCAACTTGACACATGCACTAACTGTTACAGATTAGGCTTACAATTACACGTTTTAAACGAAATGTGAGGGTTTAGTGGGCCTTTAAATGTTCCGTTTAGTCGTCCATATAATTGTCATTTAAATTGCCATTTAAATAAGACACCCATTTAAAGTAGCCATTTAAAGGCCCACAAAACCCAAACATACATGTCGAGTCCTTAGACGCTGACGCTTTTACGTAAATCGAGTGAAAAAGTCCCACCGCTCAACGAAGCTTAATTTGGCCTACAGCGCAGGTTTAGTTTTGTCAGTGACGTAGATCTCGATACGGTTTCGATCGTGTGGCTGATATCCCCATTAAAATTAAACGCGAGAAACAACGTCTCACTTCCACGTCTCGTAACTCACTCAATTGTAGCTCGATTTTCAAATGAGTGACATCGAGGTACTCTGTGAATCATTGTGATTTTTTTGAGTGGTTGTTCTTGTCGATTCTGATATATGCGACATTTTTGTAATGTAATGATGGAAACAAAACCTTGTAATCGCCCTCCCGCTAAAAGCTGCGTGCTTTCTCGCCTCGCCCACCGATAGAGGTGGCTCAGCGGTAAGACGCGAGACTCAAATTCGGGAGGTCGCCGGTTCGATTCCGGCCACCGGCAGTCCTGACTGAAGGTTTTTTTCCGAGGTTTTCCTCAGTCGTAAAAGCGTATGCTGGGATTGAGTCATACTATCAGCCCTCGGACAATCCTGCCCAACTATCCAAACACCCAACCTAGTTAGTCACCTGAAGAAGGGCACATCAGGTAAAGCTGGTGTGCACCCTAGAACGGCTATTCCTACAAAAACTATTATTATTCGCCTCGCCCGGCTATTGCAACAACACGGTTTAAAATAACACGTCGTAAGTAATTTGTTTGCAGCTACAGTTACAATCTGTTTCCTTGATATGAAAGATGACAGTTTGATGCAGGAGGGATACCAAACTCAATCCTCGTATTACAATTAATTTGGTCTTTTGAAGCCTTATGCGTGAACTCGGTATCGCGCATGCTATTAGCGGGCGCGCGATTACAAGGTTTTGTTTTCATCATCATAAAAACCTCGCATATATCAGAATCGACAAGAATAACCACTCAAAACAATCACAATGATTCACAGATTACGTCGATGTCACTCATTTGGAAATCGGGACGTGGAAGTGAGACGTTGTTTCTCACGTTTTATACGGATTTCAGCCACACGATCGAACCTGTATCGATCTACGTCACAGACAAGACTAGACCTGCGCCACCCTGCGCTGTAGGCCGATAGAAGCCTCGTTGGGCGGTGGGACTTTTTCATTCGACTTATGGTCGGTCCACACAAATGTTTAAGGATTTAAGGTTTATGATTTAAGATTCTGTCCTAAGAAACGAATTTCTCTAATGCTGGGTTTACACACCGGAATAAGGTTTAAGGTTTAACATTTAATATTTTGTTCTAAGGAAAGTATTTTCCAAACTGATTTACTAGGATCGCTACCATTGGCCGGATTTATAAAAGCTCGTCTCTCATTGAATGGGCTAAGAATTTTTGGGATAAGAGCTAACAAGTTGGAATAGTTTTAACTTTCGTCCTAGCCCTTAAATCTTAGGAAGTTATGTGAACGCCATGATGCTACTAGCTTGATTCAACTTTCTTAAACCTTAGACCTTAAACCTTATTACGGTGCGTAAACCGGGCTTAAACTACTTTAGTAGGATGGCTACAATTGGCCGAATTTATAAAAGGTCACCTCTCATTGGCTGGTCTAAGAATTCCAGGTCTTAAGTTGAATCTTAGTCAACTTTGTTAAACCTTAAACACTGGCTCTTAAAACTAGCGCTGGTTGTGAACGCTAACGTTGTTTTCCTATAGTTCAATCTTAAATCTTAAACATTTGTGTGAACCGACCATTACGTAAAAGCTTCAGCGTCTAATGACTCGACATGTATGTTTGGGTTTACTTGACCTTGAAGTAAAACATGCCGTATACCAGTTGCGCGAGGTGGCCGCTAGTCCGCGCCAACAGGCCTAGCGGTGGCGCGCTCACCGGCCATGCACGGTGCCGCCCAGTGGCGGCTCTACCTAAGGCGCTGTGGCGCTGCAGCGCCACCTAAATTTGAGAGAAACTTCACTTATCTATGTATGTCCCCAATATTGACCAAATGGCTAAGATAGACTGACAAGACTTCGTTTGATGTGTGGTTTTTGATGCATTTTATTTGCACGTACAGCACGATTACGTGTATCCCCGATGGCGGCCGTTGCGGCAGTATGTGTATTCTGCACTGCGCGCTGTGAGCGATTCTGCTCGATCTAGCTATTCCCGCGCGTTTCCCTTCACCCCGCGAAGGAGTTTTCTATCCACAAATTTACGGCGCGGGTGCTCTGTGTTTCAAACAGCGATATGCAATGTCCAGCCGGCGAGCTTCCCTTGCCAAGCTATAGAGCGAGTCCACCTTACCACGCACAGCCGTGATTGGTTACTTTCTCATAGCGAGTCCATTCATTCATTTTTTTTATCAGCCTTTGAGATTACATTGTGTCGTCAACCTGTCGGCTGCTGTGCTGTTACAGTTCTGCAAATAGTTTCGTGTCGGTGTTGTGTTTTGAATAGCCTGTTGTGCCTAATTTAGATCATAACCAATGAATGTTTTCGTTATTATATTGCGTGGTGTTCTTTGCGTGTGTTATTCCGCATTACATCGGTGAGTAATTTTATTAAATAGCAAACATTAAACTAACATTATGTGTGGCGAAGCACATGGCCTAGCACCTGTGTGCCATGTTCCGTTTTATGTATGGCGTGGTGCACGGTATTCGATATCAAGTAATTGACAGAAATGTAATAATATTAATCAGATCAAAATGATTTCTGTAGCTCCGTTATTGGAAAGACCTTTTGCTTCTCGTAGACTGGAAGAAAAGTTGGAGATTAAAAAATTCGGTTGCCAAACCCCAGAACTCACTGAAACAGGTCAGTAAAAGTAACAGCAAGCAGTGCGAACGTAAATTCCAAAACTGTTTATTGGTTGTGTGCTTGCAGTGTTCTGTTTTCTATGCATTCTTGTTGGGGGGGGAGCCATCGTGTACGAAAATAGGTGTAACGGAGCTAAGCCACATGTTAAATAAAATTAGAGCACAAGACGGTTCTAAAAACCCCATAACAAACGTTATGCAGCTCGATAATATCTTTGATATTATTTAGTCTAAAGTGCCATTCGTTTTCGTTTCGGTGGGGAGGGGGGGGGGGGGGGGGGGGGGGCGTGTACGTTTTTGTGTCTCTCAAGAAATTCACATGTTGTATTACAGCTCCACCTCCCATAACCCCCACGAGCCGCCACTGGTGCCGCCTAAAAAATCCAAGTTCCACTCGATAAGTATTATATTATGTATTATTTTGAAATATGAAAAGGTTTGTTTTTTGTCCTGCATAACCTGCACTGTTGCAGGCTTTTTGGCACCGTTATGTTATTTTGTCTTCGTGGAGGTTACACTGCTCGCGTTATTTTGTCCAGTGGACATTGCACTAGTGCAGCGGTGTAGCACCGGCTACCGAGCTGGTGTGGCAGTGCAGTGTAAGGAAATCTGGCGGCAACTTGAATTAACATGTGGTTGTTATTTTAAGTATCGCGTCGACTGATAATTATTTAGTTGAGATCCGATGTTACACATTTGAAACCATTGTGAAAGACTTTATCAAATTTAAATATTATCTCACACATTAACCGTTGCTACACCGGGGTGTTTTCTTGTCTTCCTTCAGTGCAACCTGCATGCCTTGAACTATTGCGTATTTCCGGCTTGCACCGTAAAGCTGCACCGCAAGAAAGTGCAGGACAAAAAAACAAACCTGTAAGGTTTGTTTTTACCCTGTTAAGTGGGCTAGGGAGCAGGGAACACAATGCTAGCATTTTGTTTGCGAGTGACTATTTAGTACTTGTCAGTAACACTTTAAGTTCGTTTATTTGTCCTGTTTGTAGCTGTTCGGTAATAAGCTAGAACCCGGCGGAAACGCGTCATCGAACAGGAAGTTTACGAAAAACATGTGTTAGGAAGTTTACGAAAAACATGTGTTCTGCCTTCACACAAATGAACGCCAATTTAGTCAGACACCTGTTAATTTTAGGTTAAACCTGACAAATCCAAAGGCTGTCTCTAAAGTCTAAATGGGGCTCAAGATGAATTGAATTAATCTTTGGTAGAGCCTAAAGCCAAGTCTGTGATGGTTGAATTTAACGTACGGGATAAGCAGCGAGAGTACGAGCGTCTAGGCTTAAATAAAGTTAGGTAGGCCTATTGGACTAAATCATTATTTTCTTACCTTAATTTAACAAACATAACGACCCTATTCAATTAGAAGTTTTTACGTTATCTCAGACGACAGATAAATATTGCAATCTGCATTTGAATGTATATTAATAAACAGGTTACCGCTATGTCTAATTTGAATTCCCGCTCTACTTCTTGTTCTACCTAACTCACTCCTCTTTAGGTTCGTTCATTTGTCCGTTCCGAACAGTCCGAACAGGTTGTTCACTGTTCATCTGTAAAAAACAAATGTTCTGATTGTGTTCAGTTGTCCTCCGGCAATTGTTTGCAAACAGGCCGAACATGTTCGAACTGTCCGGAATGAAAAAGAGGAGTGAGTTGAGTAGAACAAGAAGTAGAGCGAGAATTCAAATTAGACATAGCGGTAACCTGTTAATTGATATACATTCTAATGCAGATTACAACATGTCTGTCGTGTGAAATAACGTAAAAACTTCTAATTAAAGAGGGTCGTTATGTTAGTCACATCAAGATAAGAAAATAAAAATCTAACGTTTATTTAGTCCAATAGGCCTACTTAACTTCCTTTAAGCTTAGACGCCCGTACTCTCGCTGCTTATCCTGTACGTTTAATTAAACCATCATAAACTTGGCTTGGGCCCTAACAAAGATTAATTCAGTTTGTCTTACGCCCTATTTAGAGATAGCCTTTTGGATTTGTCAAGTTAACCTAAAATTAACAGGTGTCTCTGACTGGCGTTCATTTGTGTGAAGGCAATACACATGTTTTTTCGTACTAGATGTAGCCAACTTCCTGTTCGATGACGCGTTTCCGCTGTGTTCTAAACTTGTTACCGAACAGAACAAAACACGACAAATAAACGAACCTTTTTTCATTTCGCCGCACAGTTTGAACATGTTCGGCCTGTTTTGCAAACAGTTGCCGGCGGGCAACTGAACACCATCAGAACTATATTTTTGTACAGATGAACAACAAACAACCTGTTCGGACTGTTTCTAGACTGTTCGGGACGGACAAATGAACAAAACCTTAATGGTCGTAGGCCTACCTCGAAATCGTTTTCCTTGAGATTTGAATTACGCGCCTGGGTAGTGTTACTGGTCGCGTCCAAAATTGCGTTATCTGGCGACCCCCAGCTGTGTAGCGCCACCTCGTGCCCCCCCC
>OX246746.1:35262637-35382335 GCA_945910005.1 Isoperla grammatica | reverse complement strand
AAGGCGACTACGCAGTATATAGTAAACTGAGCGAAGCGATATATCTAGACGGACGGCCTTGACTGAACGCAAAGTCTGCGTTCTCGCCACTTCATCCACACCACCATGCCTGTGCCAGACAGGCAGATTCGCGCGCACGCCAGTGTGTTGCGGTGTTGCCGGCTAGGCGCTGTAGCCACAGCCTACCAGAAGGCTGAAGAAAGTCACAACCCACAAGTCACTGTTAGTGAACATTGTGTTCACAGCTGACGACGTGTTTTTGTTTACTATACCGGTAGTTACAGAGTATAAATCCTATTGTCTGTGCTCGACTAATGGATACTCTACTACGCCGAACCCATATTATATCACATTTAAATTATTTTCACGAATCGTGTCAGGAAACTGTTTTTTGGGCATTTGACGCATATGACCTTGAACAAATTTTCTTTCTCTTTGCCTCTACCTTTGCCCCAGACCCCGGTTTGTGCGGACTAAGTTTTTCCCGGTTTGTTACGTTTAAAATATGGTCGCCTTATTTTTAGTGCATGCCTATTTTAGAATGTCACGCCTCGCCACTGCAGATAACGGACCGTCCGCTAACGGCCCCGATAATGACCGATTGAAATCCGGGCCTAAAACCACTTAAAAAATATCGATTTAAAAAAAAATTGCCTGCGGCTCTATTGGGGGGGGGGGGGGGGGGGGCGCATCAACCCATTGTGTCGGTTGTTGAGTAGCTTTTAACAGTTATGTTCTACTCTGGGCAGCTCCCCCCCGAAATATATTCCTGCGTACGCCACTGGTCGGTCGTTTTTACGTTTTTATGAATGTATTAATTCGGATTTTATTGTATTTCGTGGAAAGTTGTTATCCTTAATTGAAGCTCTTAAATTCCACAATAAACGTAATTATTAAACGATTCTAATCTAACTCACCTGAATGTAATTTTAGGGAATGAAGGTACTTGAAAATAGTTTGTACGTAAACTTTATTGTTTATTTATTATTTTATTATACTTTATTTGTAATTTTTATTTTATTTATGACTGACAGTCATCAGATCAGATATTTTGCAAACACATTGTTGAGTTTCATTTCGTTTTGAAAGAGGATCGCAAAGCCGTTGCATTGCGATACAAGCCCGGGCCCCACCGTAGTTTTACGTTCTGTCCCTATGTGATCCTCGGGTGGGCGTGGCGATCTTTACATGCAATGAAATGCTGTGGCCGGAATAGGAGGCGGTGTTTATTACATTGTGGAGACTTGGGTATGCAAGTAATGATAGTTTGCTAAGTTATTTACTTCCTGCGCCTCTTTGAGCTCCCAGTCTTCCATTTTGAATAACTTAACCACACTTTAGTATCCTAAAGAACATTCTACAGCATGTTCAGTTTGAAATCCCCGCGCGGTCCCAAGCAATGCCCGAACACAACATCGGACTTCTGAGTCGCGACCGAACAATGACCAGGAAAGCAACGGAATACTAAGAGCTAGGCTTATTGCAAGGTCTACTTAATCTCCGCCTTGCGGAGGCTCGTTGAACTCGCAAGTTGGGTTGTTGCAAGGGAACCAAAACCATCATTTTGTCGCCCACTGCAAGAACAGCTTTTGTAAATAAATGTACGCTGTAGATCATAAAACACGTAAATGGGACATTTTGTTCGAATGCAATGAATAACAGTCAAATTAATGATGATATGTCATTTTAGGCCAAAGTTATTTTGACACATCACTTCATGTTATCTTTAACGTTCCTCCCATTTGAATAACATGTGATTTGGAACATTGTTGAACGGACTGCGACGACCTAACGTGCGAGTTCGACGAGTCTCCACTAGGCGGAGATCAAGTAGACCTTGGGCTTATTGGGCGACCAAAGAAGCTTACGGAATACTACGGTCGGGCTGATCGAGCCCGGTCGACCTTACGGAATGCAACCTTAGTTTGGCATCACTAGGAACGGACAGATTTCTGTTTACTCGACAATCCGCGAGAAAATACTAAATTCGCAAACTGTACAGATGGTCGGACTACATTCGGCGACACCGACACCTACTGGTACAGCAAGTACTTCACCTACCTTTGATTGATGCGAAGCCAGGGTGCGAATCATCTTTGCCTGGGGGGGGGGGGGGAGGGGGGGGGGGGTAATAGCATGATAAACGTTCCATATACGAAGTTCCGAGAGAATGTATTTGTTGACCGATAGTTTTTCTGTCACAAGGCAACTGTTTGCATATTGAGTAATATCAACACCTCGAATATTCCTGCCCAACAATTCTAAATACCACAGTACCTATACTTATAGTCACCTGAAGCATGAATTTTCCCTGGGCAGGTTTCCTAATCAAAAATTCTTGGTATTATAAACGTCTTTGTAGTTGTAGGTTATGGAAATATGTACTAGACAAATGATAATATTATACCAAATTTTGGTATATATGACGTATTAGATTCATTATTTTTAAAAGTTTATGCAGAAGTAAGTTGAGTTATTGTTTTATACTTTTCAGAGGATATGATATAATTAAACAGCTTAATAGACATGCGGTTTTTAGCGTTTTAGGTTTATGCTAAATCGGTGAATCTGAGTATATTACCGAAAACGCTACAAAATGACAATTTTATAAACACAAAATATGATGTTAACATTCGTACTGAGATTAAGTTAAGAATTGCTTTCTAACTATTTAGGCTTATTGACAATTGAATTGATTTGATCTTAACATAATTTTCTATTAAAAGTCCAAGAAAACCTCTCATATTCGAGATTTAATAAACAAAGTAGATGCTACAAAACGTTAAATTTAGAGAGAATTAATGCTAAAAAAACGTAGGATGAATAGATAGATATAACTCCACCCTGGTGGTAAAAAAGAGGGGGGGGGGGGGGGGCGTCTTCGTCAACTCGCACCCTGTTGGAGCGTTGAGACTGCGGCGCTGTAAGATGTAGAGGGCACAGGACCTAATTGCATCTATCTATCTAGGACCTAGTGTTCTCAATAGCTCAAAGCTGACGCGATTGGTTAGAGGTGAATTCTGCTGAAAATAAACGTAATTCCCTAGGATGAATTATGTATGTTCATTGATGAACGTTGGGCATAGTAATTGAAATCTACCACTATCCAAATCCCTACACTAAGATACCTATAACCTAATACAACAAAATTTGAAAAATAAAGACAAACAAAATAGTGGCCCAGCTGTATACTAATTGGTAATATGTATTTTGTGAGTTTTCTGCAAGCGCTTTCATATGGCTGCCCCTATTTGCACCTAAGTTGGGTGAGCCAAACATTTAATATACTATTTGCACCCAAGTTGTTTTCATCCAAGTTGGGTGTGTCCAACATTTAATATGCTATTTGCACCCAAGTTGTTTTCACCCAAGTTGGGTGTGTCCAACACTTAAAATGCTATTTTCACCCATGTTGCTGTCACCCAAGTTGGGTGTGTCCAACACTTAAAATGCTATTTTCACCCATGTTGTTTTCACCCAAGTTGGGTGTGCCCAACATTTAAATGCTATTTGCACCCAAGTGAACCCCAACTTGGGTGAAAACAACTTGGGTGCAAATAGCATTTTTAGTGTTGGACACACCTAATTTGGGTGAAAATAACTTGGGTGCAAATAGCATTTTTAATGCTGGACACACTTGCGCATGCGCAGAACTTGGGTAAAAATAGCATATTAAATGTTGGACATACCCAGCTTGGGTGAATACAACTTGGGTGAAAATAGCATTTTAAGTGTTGGACACACCCGCGCATGCGCAGAACTTGGGGGAAAACAGCATTTTAAATGTTGCGCTCACCCAACTTGGGTGCAAATAGAGGCAGCCTTTTTAATGCTGGACACACCCGCGCATACGCACAACTGGGTGCAAATAGACACTCCGCTCTCATATCCCGATACATGTGCCTGCAAGAATTCTGCTCTTCACACTAGAGTGGGCCCTACTAATATGTAATTTTTTTTAAATGTGTGGGAAATCTTAACTGGTTTGTTTCACACCTTCCCACACGAAGCCGTTTCCTACACAAAATTTAAAACGATAATGGGGAATGAGATTGCACAATTGTCATTCATAAGAATACAAACATTCTGCAGTATCAATATTGTAGAGGGGGGGGGGGGGGGGGGCGGCGGTAGATCCAGGTTGACATGTTGAGCTGAAAAGTGGAACAATGTGACAGCTCTAAACCTAAAACTGATGGTGGCCCATTTTTGATCATATCAAACTACAGTCTTATACGCATCAATCGCCTCACACGTCTCAGAGACTGAATTGCATTCGCAGGCCTATGCTAATAAATATTGGAACTTGCTCTCTAAACCTCAACAGATCTTTTCTAGCCATGAATAGTGCCAGAAGTGTGAAATGCTCTGAACCTGACTAGAACTGCAGCTGCCCCCCCCCCCCCCCCCCCCCCCCCCACCAAGCATACGAAAATGATAGGAAACCCCCCCTCTAGGCTGTGTGCTGGCTGGATGGATGGTTACAAAAAAATAAAATCGCATTTAAAAAATCGAAAATATGTATTTTTTAAATTAATCCATAGCATGATTTAACAATTAACTAGTTTTATGGATACCGAATCTGCTCATAACTCGAGAAGTTATTTCAAGAAGCCTTCTCACTTAGCTTGGATCGAATCTATGCCTAGGCGTAGGCCCAATACTAAACTTGCTCATCCCCAGTATTCAAACATGCCAAGTATACAATGCACCTACCTTACCTTCAACATCTGCCTTCGACAGCCTTCGTTGCAGTCATCCGCTGGTTACTGTGGAGTCCGTTGAGTCTCGCCTCTCGAATCAACAATTCTTTGCTGGGGTATCCTCTGTTTGTTGGCTTTATACACCCAGGAAGAGCCTGCCTGAAAGAGGATATCGAAAAGATAACCACAAATTATCTTCTAATAAAGTTGGGAATTTAGGCTCCAACAAAGACCTAACTAAGCATGATCTTACATCTCCTCAGATCCAGGGACTCTTAAGCCCATTCACTTACTTTCCGTAATATGCCCCCTCTCACTAACAGTTTCTCCCTCAAATAATGTACTAGTGGATACCTCCCCCCCCCCTCCCAATCATCATTCACTTTATTCTAAATGTCACAAGAAACCTGAATAAAGCCATCATAACAGTAAAAAGAAATCACAAAATCCAGCTCTGCACTAGCTGCTACAGATGCACTCAGCCTTTTAAGCTTAATGAAGATTCCAAAGAAACATTCTGAGTTCCCTGAGTCACACATGCATATCATTAACCTTCAGACTGCTTTAAAATGACTAGCGTAAATAAACAATTGTGTTTAATCATCCACTCGGCCTGGACTGCCTATCTGCATGATAGGCCTGGAGACTGATTTGGGTACAGGCCTAGGAAATGGTTCAGCTATGATTCAAAAAGCTCCCTGCTAGACCTAGGGTTTGGTAGCCTATATGCTAGACTGTGCTTAGGGCCTGGAAATGAATTCGCTATATAATAATCATCACAGGCTATAAGGTCTACATAAAGTAGACTTCTTTCGAAATTATATGCCTAGCCTAGGCCTTACTGTGCATGGCTAAATCACATCCACAAAATACTCTTGGCTTAGGCATTAAAGCCTACAACTAATCCTACTGTTAATATGGGTGAGGAGCTAAGTCCCGTTTTGAGTGAATACTTATGATTGAAGTACTTGTGATTTATTGAACATAGTGCACTCCTCACTTATTGACAGTAGGACTGCTTGTAGACCTTCTTATGCCCAAGCACGTGCACGTGGTCTAGGCCTAGGCCTAGGGCTAGGCCAAACTGTTTTTTATTTTAAAAATCAATATCACTTCTCAAGCTGTATAAGCATACGTAATTACAACACAATTGACACCTTAGAAGAAATCACTGTTAAATTAATGATTATGCACCCAGCAGTATGTCACTCCACGCCACTTATTCCCTCCTGCTAGGCCTAGGCCCAGTGACAGTTCCTAGGCCAAAACAGGTAGGCCTAGGCCTAGGCCCTAGGCCTAGTTTAAATCAGCTTGCTTGAATTTAGAAGTCACACGCAATTTATTTATAACCTTCTCACTTCATTTGAGTTATTCAGCTATCAACTTACCGTTAATAAATATAGTAAATAAACTAACTGTGCTTATAACCCTTGAAAAGTCGTTTCAAGGAAAATAGGCCTAGGCCTACCCATAACTATGAATTGACCTTGCTTGAAGTTGATACAGCGATGACGCCACAAACACAAAACCCACGCTCTTTTCTATTGGCTTAGAAATGCACGTGATCTCTATCGAGGGCTCTTATTGGATACAGGCTTGCATTCCTTTCTTTTTCTAATATCAATGGAAATTTTCCAAAATGCAATTAAAACCTATTCCAAAACGAAAAAATGAAACTTATTTTCACATGAACCACATGGAAATCAGTGCATCCCAAAATCACATGCCTTAAATAGAATGCCTAGGCCTAGTCCTACCGATAACCGCCGAAGAAATGAAGAAACAGAATGGCGTCTAAAACCATGCTCGCTCAGAAACGAAATAAAAAAGCTTTAACTGATTTATCTAATCTTTGTGTTGAAGACTCCAAGTACGCCAAGTTCAACAATAAATAAAGGAATTCAACATGCATACATTAGGCCAGAGGCCTAGGCCCTAGGAGACTTAACTTTTTCTGGATGAAGTGGTGATGCACACTAGCCTAGGCCTAGGCCTAGACCACGGCGTAGGGCCTAGGCCTATATTCCTGCTGCTTGAAGGCGAACGATCGAGTTAATGAATAACCACTTCTAAAAGACCCATCTTGGGTAATTATCAACCAATTATGTTTCACTATCACTTCACTGTTCACTTCTTACACTTATCTTAACACACGAAATAGTATTACCAACATTAAACATGATATTTAAACAGAAGAATTCAGTCAGTCGGAACTACTGCTTTCCATCCACACCGTTGCCGTGAACAAGATGGCTATCCTTCCCAGTACCCACAATGCATATGAGTGCAGGTGCTGCTCCCTACAGTGTTGCCAATAACCAAAGCACTACGGTCGCTATAGTAGTATCATTAAATACCGCCAGGTTCACCTGTCACACCGCTAACATGTCAAAAAGTCATCGTAAAACAATTATTGACAAACATGAAAAATACAATCTAACAGATTAAATGAAAAAGGCACGTAATACCGAAAGAGACGACTCAGCGGTAAGACGCGAGACTCTAATTCGGATGGTCGCCGGATCGTTTCCGGCCATCGGCAGTACTGACTGAAGTTTTTTCGAGGTTTCCCTCAGTCGTAAAGGCGAATGCTAGGACTGAGTCATACAATCAGCCCTCGGGCATTCCTTCCCAACTATCCAAACACCCTAATATACCTAGTTATAGTCACCTGAGGGACACATCATGCTGAAGTGCACCCTGTATCAGGGATTCCTACGAAAAATTATTAATTATTCAAGCATGTAACAGATCGTCAGGATACTGGTGGGAGGATATTCATTCAATATGATTTTTAAACCTAATAAATCACACTGTACATTCTTATTTTTCATTGAAATTCTGTTACTTCATAATCGCGTTTTTTTTTTGTTTACCAATGTTTTGAGAGTAAACGGGACCGCATAATTTTGTCGCCGCGTTTTGAAAAGCGTTAGTTTCGAATACAAAAAAGTCACTTCACAGTGTTTTGATTCAGACAAACATTGAATGTGCGCCAATCAAAGAAATACAGAACATTAAAATCTACCTAAAAAAAATTTTTAAGCAACTAATTGTTTGTCCAACCTGTTCTGTGTCGTCACAGACCCATTCTTCGTTACTAACGCAGAACGCTATTTCAAAAACATTGGATATCTAGGCTAGCGGCAGAACCTCTAGTTTGGCAACACTGGAGCCATCCGTGTATAATTCCGTACTAAAGTAGTCGCTTTGGCGGTGGCCGCTTCCTGTTGATTAAACCTCATTTTAACTTAAATGAAGTTGATTTTGAATTGATTGAATGAATAAGAAATGCAATCTATTTAAATTAAGCACGCCAAAGGATAGTATGTTTCATCATTATTCCTTTCTTAATAACTTCATTATTTACGATTTTCCTTACGACGACTACGCAAATCAAAACCGCTGGTGGTTGGATGTGAGCGGAAGATTCGTAATCACTTGGTAATACCAACACCTGCGCATCACTGCGCAATAAAACTGCACCCAAATGAATGTCACAGAGAACTGAAAAGTTTTAAGTACAAACAAAAACATATTATATTTTGATGCTGATAGTAGTGTCATTTGTCATTTGGAAATCAACCTATATTTTGCGCAATGAGAACAAATTGATATAATTTTTGTTCACACAATGAAGAATTGCTTAGGAATTATGTTTTTTCAACTTTATATAATACATCACTCATCATTGATTGTCTCGATTGTAATGGTTCCCATGAGACGTACGTAAGGGACAAATATCAACAACCATTGTCTTAAGAATACGTTGTGAGTGAGGATGTATTATTGTTTTGTTATACAAATGAAGAACAAAATAGGTAATAAATACGGTAGATACAAAATATATGATAAATAAAATTAATTAAGTACGAAATGAAAGGAATACCAGCATGAAATATGACGTTTTCGTTTTTACCAAAACCTTTTGTAATATTGTTTTAATTTTGACCTTCAAAACATGTGTAATTAATCTTACGTTGAAACTGAATTTTGACTGAAAAATCTTTAATTATCAATATTTTCCGTAGGCTACATATCTGCTACTTTGGACCTTGGTCCTTGGGTGGTCTCGAAGTCAAAAACTATCTCCCCCCCCCCACCCCCCTACCCCCGTCAACGAGTGAGTGATTGAGCACAATATGCACAATTGATTCAGCTGGCTCATTTATCAGGGACGTGTTTCCCACGCTTCTTGTCTCTTTATTCCCAACACTCTTCGTGCTGTGCTGTACATGTAAGCGTACTTAGCAACCTTTCCTTTCCTTAGCTTAGGCCTATAACGATCACATATTGTACAAGATACTTGAGTGCATAATGTAGTGTATACATAACTCCGTGCTGTGCTGTACGTGAAGCCTACTTAGCAACCTTTCCTTTCCTTAGCTTAGGCCCATGGCTTAGGCCTATAACGATCACATGTACAAGATACTTGAGTGCATAATGTAGACAAAGTCACTCCAGAGCAACTTTGGGGCGGGGGACGTCACAGATGAGTGAGGCTTGGCCAACCAAATGTGAGTATTAGTAAAAGCCGCCCGCTGATTGGCTCCGACACGCCCATCTGTGACGTCCCAGTCCCAAAGTTGCTGCATGTGGAGCGACTTTTGTGTACCTCACGCATCGACTGCACATAATATACATATAACTAAGTAAGTTACTTATGTACATAGTGTAGACAATCATAGTAATAAGACAATACCTTCAATAATAATATGTGGCCTCGGTGCTACTGCACGGAAGTTGGTCTCGGAATGTTACGGGTTCGATTCCCGCCCTGTCCTGACAGGTTCTCCAACGTTTTCGTCACCCATTTACAACGCTCCAATATTTTTTTAAATAGTTGATGATAATTACTGTAATATTTTGGCAACGATACTAATCGATGAAGACTTCCTATGGATACATCTGAATGATGCTTCTTGGACGGGGTATTCGGAACAAGGCGTCGCACACTCGCACTGTAGCCCAGACACGCCACATGTATGCTTTTGTGTGTAGGGTCATACAATAATGTCTCTACTGAGGGGGCATTTGATAATGCAATTCTGTTCTCTCCGAACGCTCCGCCGAGCCTCTAGCGTATTTGATAATGTAATCTGAGCGCTCTCAGTTCTGTTTGATATCTTGGAGAGCTTCGCGCGGACAGCGCTCTAATCGCACGGTGGAAATCGAGCGAACGACAGAGTCCTCTCTGTTCAAGGAACGAAATTCAAATAATGAATCTTAAAAATGGCTGCGCTGTCAGAAGACCAAGTGCTTTACGGATGCCCAATGTGTGCCTACACTTCCGCAATTGAGGAGGAAGTGATACATCACTTTGAGTTCGAGCACAACAAAGCTGCTCGTACGTTTGAGTGTTAATTTTTCAATACCTTTAATAAGCTTGTGTGCAAATTAATGTTTATGTTTATGTTTTTATTTGCAGCCTTGTAAATTACATACAATACAATAGTTTATATTTGTAATATTTTGTAGTTTATAGTTGTAGTTTATATTTGTAATATCACTTTTGTTGGGCTGGGTCACATGGAGCATGTATAGCCCTAGGCTAGGCCTAGCCCTTGTGCCTAGTAATGCTTGTCGTACGTGTGCAATAGTTTCTTCTTCCATATTGTTGTTGCAGCCTTGTTTAAGGTTGTGTTACTTTTAAAAATGCCGCGTAGCTACTTCAAATCGCGTTTTATAAAGCCAGCTTTCGGAGCGTTGTCTGTTCTCTCTAGTCACGTGACCGCGCGGACTCTGTCTCTCTGCGGGATTTCATTATCAAACGCGCCCTGTGTCTATACATTCTATTGTGAATTATAATTTAGGCGGCACTTTTAAATCGTTATTTTCTTATAGAAGAAAAGTCATATAAGTAATTGCAATCCTACCTAAAGCCTTCTATAGCAATCTTTTATACACACTCACGTAGGCTTTCGCGGCCCGAGTAAATTAATGAACTTGGGTTCCGGGTATAGCCGCTTCGATTACTGCTAAAAAACGGACGTTTCGGGCAGGTTACACTGCTCATCTTCAGAGCTAAACTTGAAGAAGTCACAGAATGAAACCTACTCGGTCCAGCTCACAGCTCACTTTGTGACTACAAAGTGGAGCTGGACCGAGTAGGTTTCATTCTGTGACTTCCTTAAGTTTAGCTCTGAAGATGAGTAGTGTAACCTGCCCGAAATGTCAGTTTTTTAGCAGTAATCGAAGCTGCTATACCCGGAAGCCAAGTTCATTGATGACTCTTTAGTATGTTTGAATAATACATTTTTGTATTCTGCAGTGTATTTTTAATTTGTATGCATAATATCGTTATTTGTTCAATATCTTATATTGTACTGATTAACTTGGAAAGTAACATGATCATATTGATATAAATAACGATTTTACTAGAACGTGTAACTTATGTTATTATGAGCAACCTAAAGTAACGGTTACCTATTTCACATAGTGTTACCGCGCCGGCTCATTTGAAAATACCAGTCACACATGGCACAAATCTGGAAAGCACATGCTTTACCATTGGCGCCAGCTGATAACCGAAAGATCGAGGAAACGCACCCCGAATACCATTCTATCCTTCAAGTTAATTTGATACAAAATATTTGTTTACCAAATCAAGATCCCAGTACCAACATATAATTTATCAACCAAGTTACACCTTATAGGATCAAAATAAGATTAAAGTAGATATGGACGAAATAACCTTTAACTAATTTATCGTTTCTGGTCAGGAGGAGTAGTCCATATCCAGCAATGAGATCACTGTTCTGGCGTGACAACAATGGGGCAACTATGAAAATACTTCTAATGTATCTGTAGGCCTACTTAGCCATTACAATTAAGAAATGGTGGATGGCTTGTATGAGGTTAATGGTGGGTTTACAGCTACGCGTTGCGAGCGAAGCGAGGGCGCGAGCTCCAATCAGCGGCCGAGTTTCATGCAAAGAAGTTACAAACTCGGCCGCTGATTGGAGCTCGCGCCCTCGCTTCGCTCGCAACGCGTAGCTGTAAACGTACCAATATGGTAAGAGTACAATCAGTGTAACATTCAAACCCTGTTTAAAATGTAATGTAGGCTAGCATACAACAAGGCCAGAAAGGCAGTAAAAATGATTTGAAATCGCTCATGCTTTTTTATTAACTGACTTGCCCCAAGCGCATCGTGCAAGGGGTCTACATTACTCAAATAAAATATAACTATAAATACAAAATACTAAAATAAACTCGACATGGAATTCTTTCATTAGTGTTCAGTATTCAGTTTACAGAAGAAAAACAATGTTTATCGCACCGGTATTGTCAAAAACTATAGCACACATCTAAATATTGTTTTCTAAATGGCCATGCACAGTCCACACCTCAGGAGATTTTTTTCCTACTGCGGCCAAAACAACCAATGTATATGTAACTAATATATCTTAATTATTCATACATATTTTATTCTATTCTTTAACTCGAACATCGGTCTGGAAATTCCATTACTTCTTGGCTTAGGAATAAGTAAACGGTGACTTTGGAGCCGTCCTAGCAACGAAGCACTCAATAAATTCAAAGTTGTTCTGAATCGGCCTTGTTGATTCTGGCATTTGTCCGCAGGTGTTTGCACTGTCCAATCACTGATTCATATGTTTCGTATTTGAAATATCGATCTTTGATTGGTTATCGCTCACTCGTCGATGGTGTTCGAAGCCTACAGGGTTGGTTTAGTCACTTTAAATTAAAGTCCCCCACTGTAAATCAATTTAGTTACTGAGTGGGTAGACTTTAAATGTGAATTTATTTATTTTATTTAAACCTGTATCGTGACGGAGCATTTCGGGCAGTTAAGCATTTTAGATGTAAACCGTGTAAAAATAACATTTTAAAATTGTAATGCTTTATAAAAACCCATAAATAAAGAAATAAAATAAAATAAAGAAGTAAAACAAAACAGCCCCTATGCGCGAGTCTATTCTGGACCACACATAGCCGTGATTGGCTGGTTGGCGTGGCGTGGGCGCCGGTCAGCTGCCACTGACGCTTGCAAACCGAACTTCCGAACTTTCGGTTATAATTCTGACTGTTTTAAAGGGATAGTCAGGTGAAAAACTAAAAAATCCCCAATGAGTCATAAGTGCATGAAATTCAGTTGTGTCAAATAAAATTGATATTGGTTTCTTCAATGCAAGAAAAAAAATAGTGAACATTTAGCTATTCTACTAGATTCCCTTCGCCAGCTCTGCTGCAATTTTCTTCTAAAGCGTAGTACAGTTGTATTAGTTCTGAGCTCGCTAGCGCCTTCCCGATAGACAGAGCACTCATTGTGATATACGAGACCAGCCACAACACTCAGCGACTGCAGACAGTGCCGCCAAAACAGATTGCAACTTTGCTACACATCAAGTCACAAAAAAATGAATTGCAGGGCATTTTGTAGAAGTACACGTTCGTACTAAGAAGCATCTTATCGGTAGAGAAACGATGCACATTAAACCTCCTGTTCGATTTTTGATAAATGCGCTACTTTAGCGGTGGGTTTACAATCTCGAGACAATATTTTTTTTATATGGGAATTACCATGAGAAAAGTTGCTCGGTGCTACGTGGTAGCAACAATCCAAAAAATCGCGTTTTCTTTAATTTATTAACCGCCTGCTTTCAAAGTATGGTATCTTTTAGTCATGTTTTCCATATTTGAGGGTGGACATATACAAATGGTAGTTTTTTAGTTTTTCATCTGACTGTCCCTTTGAAACATTACTTAAAGATATATTTAAGTATAGCGTGTAATTGGCGTAGGCCTAGGCCTATCCAAAACGTAACCAGTTCCAAAGTTGGAATTCCTAAATTTTACTTAAATATTTATTTTTACTACAATATGGAAGTCTCATTATTAAAAAAAATGTATATAAGTTATTCTATATTAGCTTAGGATCACTGACAAAACACAGAAATATTTCATTTGTGAAACTGCGAACATGTTTTCATTGATAAAAACGAGCTTAAAGTTACCCATGAAAAACGAGCCATTACGTCACTATACTCGTATGATCCAGTCAATCAATCAATCCACCACATAAAATTAACCTACTCGTCTTTGCGAATCGTTATGTCTGTGGTTATGTCATGCTGCATGCTTAAGGTGAATCTACCCCCATATATATTTTTTTTTAATATGCATAAAGAACACATATGGAGTTAGTATATGTATGGAGTTAGTAGTACAAAACTAGTTTTCAAGCCTATTTTGGAGGAGCCGCATGGTATTTACAACGGGTTTTATGACGAATACGGCTAACAACCACGTTTAAACCACATACGCGTTTTGTGTGCGATTTTTTGTTTAAATAAATCGTAGAAAACCAAATATTGAAAACACTTATTTCAAAACACTAAATCCACATAGCCAATAGTGAGGTAAGGTGTAAACAAAAAATCGCATACCAAACGCGTATGTGGTTTAAACGTAGTTGTTAGCCGTATTTTTCAGAAAACCCGTTGTAAATACCATACGGCTCCTCCAAAATGGGCTTGAAAATTAGTTTTGATATTCTCAAATGAGCGTATTTCATATACTAACCCATATGTTGTCTTTATGCATATTTAAAATTCACTTTAACCATTAATTTTTGACATCAAACAATATTATAAAGTAATACACGTTCAATATTTTCATACAATATGAAAAAACCTTTTGTTTTGTTAATTTTCTGAGGATTTGACAGCCCCTAGCCATTTTTGACAACAGCTCGAGTTCATTGTTGGTTCATTGTTCCATTTGGGAGGCAGTGGAAAATTTATTCATGACCAGTGCCAGTAATGGGGTCACATGCCGTTTGAAAATAAAAGTGCGGGAAACAGAAAATCGACAACTTTCGACCCTTGTAGAAATTGCATTACCTATTTTTTAAACTTTTTCACTATGTATTTGGTGTTTTTACAAAAAAAACCTATTTATTGAATATACTTAAACACCAGTGGCGTAGCCAGGTTTTGGGTAGGGGTGGGGTGGGTAGTTTTAGGTGGCGCCGACTCTTATTAACAGTTTAGAAAACATTACAAAGTTACAAATGGTGGGTTTACACACCCGGAATAAGGTTTAACATTTAATATTTTGTTCTAAGGAAAGTATTTTCCAAACTGATTTACTACGATCGCTACCATTGGCCGGATTTATAAAAGCTCGTCTCTCATTGGCTGGGCTAAGAATTTTTGGGATAAGAGTTTAAATAAAATGGAATAAAATAAATAAAAATAAAATAAAAAAATAAAATAAAATAAATAAATTAAATGGAATAGTTTCGAAGTTATGTGAACGCCATGATGCTACTAGCTTGATTCAACTTTGTTAAACCTTAGACCTTAAACCTTATTACGGTGTGTAAACCGGGCTAAAACAAAAATGCAGTGATTCTACATAAAAATAAAATAATAACAACCGGAAATTACGTGTTCGATTTTTTTTTGTTTCAATTTATTTCAAGAGAAAAGACAGTGTACATTTTGTATAATTAACAAATACAGGTTATTGGGCATATGCAGGGCTTTTTTTCGGCCGGTACGAGCCGGTACGCGTACCGGCTAACACAAGAGGCGTACCGGTAAAAGGCAATAAAGTCACACTATAGCCGGTACGCTACGATTAGCCAAGCGCGTGAATAACTTTGAATTGTGCAGTGTGACAGGCTTGTGTCTGCAAAATATGTTTCATTTGAAATATAAGGCTGTTGCCACCTGCTGGTGACATGGGTGTGACATATTGCAGTAAATCACTTCTTTTTAGACTCTTGGCGGCCACTCACTACAGTAATCTTTTCTATTATTTGGGTCATCAGTTCTAAGGAAAGATAATTAGTGTTGTTTTGACTAAAATGTCAACTGTCAAGAGTAGCTTCTGGGAACCGCAAAAGAGAATAACCCATTCTTACTTTTCTGTTTTCCTTGAAAGCGCCTTTTCAATTTACAGACAACGATTGGGTTGTGTTGGGGGAAGGAGGGGGGGGGGGGGGGGGAGATCGGTGGTCAAGGGATTGTAAGTTGTGTGTGGCAGGGTTAGTTACCTCTCTGTTGACGAGTGGAGATGTCGTCCGTGATTAGCGAGTGTGTGTGTGTTTAGTGAGAGTGTAAAAAATAAAAATAAACCGAAAAATAACTTCTTGGGTCGTCACCTCGCCACCTATGCCCGAAACAGAGCAAGAGACTGACGTGTTGTTGACGAGAACACGACGACGTGATGTGCAGTCATGTTTGGAAATTGCTTTGCATTCGATATCAATGATATCATTGATGATGGTGAGCTATAAATGATTTTAAACAAATGCACGTCTCGTGTATGGGTCACATTAAACAGGGGCGGATTCAACATGAGGCGGGGGGGGGTGAAAAAATAATTTTAGTTTCCGTCTTATTACAATGAAACCATCACTATTGGCACGTTTAAAAAAAGATATTTTATGTTTTCTGCGGACGCTGCTCGATCGTGTGGACACAGGATCTAATCCTAGTCATGAGCTGTGCAACAAAAGCTTCATATTTCGTCGATATCTACGATACAAATCCGCCTTAAAATTGCGTTTTTGACCATCAAACTTAATGCAGTACCCCAAAAAATTTTCGCCTACGGCGAATTTGCCTCCGGCGGCTGGGGCTTCGCCCCAGACCCCAGCTATACCACGCCAGTCACAGGAAATATTATACCGAACGTACCGGTTAGCTTTATTTTAGAAAAAAAGCACTGGGCATATGAGACATCACATGAGTCGTCACTTTCTAAGATGACTTTCTAAATGCAATAAAGATCAATCAATCAAAACATCTTAATTTTATAATATTTGTACGTTTCCTAGTTTTTTTTTAAAATTTTATTTGATAGTTCAAAATCATGGTCCAAAATGCTCAGTGCCACTTTTTGAAAACGAAAACCAGAAAAGTGGGTCACACCTGTGAGAGCGCACAGCCAATAGCCTAGCACAGCGCCTGCGCAACGGCCTAGGCCTAGTAACAGAACACGTTCGCTCGTCCCTCTGTCAGGCTATATTACTGTTGGTTGTGTCGGGGAATGGAATTTGTGAAAGACATGAAGAAATCTCTTAATTTTTCGCCCATGGTTCACTCGGATGGCCTCCAGTGTAAGATTGGGCCTTCTGTATTAAATGCGGACTTATCTCAACTATATACGGAATCGCAACGTCTGTTAGACAGTGAAGCAGATTATCTTCATTTGGACATAATGGATGGCCACTTTGTACCAAATATAACCTTTGGGCATCCCGTTGTCAAATGTTTAAGAAATAAAATTCCTGATGCCTTCTTCGAAACACATATGATGGTGTCAAAACCTGAACAGGTATGGCCTTGCGTATTTGTATTGTAGGCCCTACCTAACCTAGGCTCCTGATTGGTTGGTAGGTAGGGGCCTAGGGCTAGGTCCTAGGCCTAGGTATGTGCCCATATTATGTTCGGGCCGAAATGGGGGTTTCGAGAGTGCTGACAAGGTGCATATTATTTTATATTTCTTAGCCTAGGTCTTCGAGTAGGCCTAGGCTAGGCCTATGTTTACATTTTAATGACAATGCATACTGTGTTGGAAATAGTCATAGGTCTAGCCTAGGCCCTACCTTGCTGAAAATTCTTGCTAAGAACTTGTTTAAAGTAAAATCTTAGCCTTGCCAAGAGTTTTAAAAAACAAGATCTTGTTTAAATTAATAATTAGGGCGACCATTTTTCTGTAAAGAAAACAAATAAACATAACCAAATAAACACGAACACAAGTAACCGTGGTAGGCTAGTCGTGAAGCTGACGAATCACAAGGAGTTTGGGGGGTGTGAGGCCCCCCCCCCCAATAAACAGCCCCATAGGGATTTTAATTAAAGAGTTTGTGGGGATTAGTGAGATTTGGAAGTGGATGATGTCATCTTTGATGAAGGACGTGTGAGGCAAGCAAGAGGAGAGGTAGGCCTAGGCCTAGAAGTAAGAAGTAAGAAGTAAGTTTATTTCCAACACAAAATGCATACAGAATATACACATACATAGTAATAGTACCTATAGTACACATACATATACATAGTAAATAAACATTTTGCCTTGACCCTTACCAGTGTCCCATCCCTAAAATATCTTGGCCTTATATGCTAATCTTGATGTGTATTTCTTTCACTTTCTTTCTATGTATCTATCTATCTTCGCTCTCTTCTGCGGCAGTGCCACATAGCCCGGTGGCAGAGGCAACCCTCCCCTCAAGATTTCCTAAGTGTGCTATATTTATTATTCATATCTTTTGCAGTGGATTGAGCCTATGGCAGATGCTTCTGTCAATCAATACACGTTCCACATTGAACCGTGCCAAGATGTCCCAACAGTTTGTCGCAAAGTCCGAGAAGCCGGGATGAAAGTTGGTTTGGCTTTAAAACCAGGGACTAATGTAGAAGCTGTATCAAAATTCATTGAAGATGCAGATATGATCCTAATCATGACAGTTGAACCAGGATTTGGTGGTCAAGCATTCATGCGAGATATGATGGATAAAGTCAAATGGTTACGACAGAACTATCCCTTGTTAAATATTGAAGTTGATGGTGGAGTTGGACTCTCTACAATCTACGAATGTGCACAGGTAACATGCCCACGCTTTTCTTTAAAAAAGAAACATCTTCATTGAATCTTATTACCTTGATTAAGGTCAATTAAAGCAACCAATCTAATCTTGATATTTATGTATCCTATATTACATGGCAACATGGAGGAAGGCCTAGGTTTTGACATTATTAGAGGCCTAGGCCCTACTGTATTATTAGCCTGGGGTTGTATCTTGACTTTTAGACAATGAAAGGCCTGGGGGCTATTCCTGAAATTTTTCACTGCATAGAGTCAATCAAAGACTTGTAAATAGTAACGGAGCAAGCGCAGACTGGCTAGGGATGCCGGGATGATGCGATCTCATCCCGGGCCCTTTGACAGTCTGGGCCCCTGGGCTGCCACCAGAAAGTTCCTATGATGTAAATACTACTCTGTATATTGCTAAAAAAAATCTTAACCCCACTCTATACGTATTATTTTGAAATACAGCGCGCCGCGTGTCCGCGCGACTTGGTGACTAAGGGCGGGGAAGCAGCACAAGTCCTGTCTTGTTACATGCACAGTGAGAATTACAATGTTATTAACCACATGCGATACAAAGACGGCTCCCAGCCGTCGTGTGTTTAAAGTGCGTCGCGTACAAAGACGGCTGGGAGCCGTCGCCGCTCCAAACATTTTGAATTTCGCGGTAGCTTATTCAATGTGCGGGGTAGACGCTTGCTGATTAATTCGCGATTCTCCTATAACTTGGAACTACATTTTCATCCAATCAGAATGCTGGTATTGTTTCTGTAAGCATTGCTAAGACGAAATACGCAAAAACAACAGCTGATCCCCGCACAACGTTTAGACATCTTTGTAGGTGTAGAAATGGCGTCTACAAAACGTAAACAATTGATGGAGCGCGAGATTGTTGATAATACCCTTTGTGAGAATGATGTTGAGAGTGATTTAGGTAGTGATTGTGATGTAGGGAGCAATGAGGTGCTAATAGAAAGTGAAATTGAAAAAGTGTTATCATTTGAGTTGGAAGTGGATGATGTGTTGTCAAATAGTGACAGTGACAATCGTGTAGGCCTAGCCATCGCAACTGCCCCTGTTTCAACTACCCGAGTGTTTCAAGCAGTACTACACCCTCAAATGACTAGAATAAGGTTCTAAGGGAAGCTCCAACAACACCTTACCTCAATATAATTTTTTTTTCATTTTTTAATGGTATTCCAAGGGGTTAAAAAGTTAATACACCATGACTCAATCAATAGTTTTATTTAATCGAGACTCACCACTGACCCCTGTCGCCCAGGAAACCTTGTCAAATCCGCTCGCAAGCTAGCATTTTGCAAATGACAATATTTAGTATTTGTCAGTAACACTAATGTAAAAAAAAAAAAAACTAAAAGTAAAAAAAAAAACATTCACTATAGGCCTAGCCTACCTCGAATATCGTTTTCTTAAAATTTGAATAACGTGCCCGGTAGAGCTACTGGTAGGGTGGCCTCCGTAATCGCACCCTAAAATCGCATTTTAGGCCATAAAATTCAATGCAACCCTAAACAATTTTTTGCGCCTTTGGCGCTGGGGTTTTGCCCCAAACCCCAGCTGCGCCACGCCATCTCGTACGGGCCCCCCTGAAACCCAGCATCCCCAGCCTTTTTATCCCAGTCCACCCCTGTAACAGAGATGCTTATTTAGAGGTAATGTATATCAATCATACAGTACAGTAGAGTGTACTCATATTTGTTCTTGTTTATAATCACACAAAATGAGAAATAACTGGACATTTTACTAATTTTGAAAAAGCCACTTGGACCACTTTAAAAAAGAGGACGTGTCCTGCGTTAACCAGACTCATGGTAGGCTATAACCCTATTTTTAGGGTCCCTTGAAATCTGAACTAAAAGGGGACTTCACTGTAGAGGATAAGGATGGGATAGTGTACACGTTTACTGTTTCTCTGGAAACAATAAACGCGCCGCGTGTAATACTAGGCCTATACTGTTGGCGACCGGCCACGGAGGGCTTGGCGCCAACGAGTGATTTCATTCGATGTGCGACCGTCCTCACTCCTCAGTTGTCACTTGTCACAAGTGATCCGAGGTCAGAACCATGAAACACGCTGGATTACGTCTTGAAACTGTTTGCGGGAACAACCCTTTAAAACATAATTTTTCGGCCTAGACAGAACATGATTTTTTTTCGAAAGCGGGACCCCATGGACGTGTACACGGCTTTGCAAGCAGCAGTGTACACGTTTAGTGAAGTACACGCTTTTACCCATCCCTAGTAGAGGACCATAGCATAGTAGGCAACCTATCCCAGTTTTTTGCAAGAACTTAATATTTAGTGTATCTTGTGTACCAACTTGTGAGTGATGAAAGTGTTTCTTTCTTTTAGGCTGGAGCCAACATGATCGTCTCTGGAAGTGCTATTACTGGTTCTGATAATCCTAAGAGAGTGATTAGAACCTTACGAGACGTCGTTGAGGATTTTATTTCGTGTCCTTGTCCTTCTAAAGGGCAAATGTGATTATATTAACGGTTGGCTCACTGTATACTCCTTTTACTATCAAAATACCAATTTTTGCTGGGAGGTAGTTGGGTAAGCCAATTGTTTACAAGGACACAATTTGAAATGACAATGCAAAATGTCTTATGTAGCCTAATTTTACCCAAACCCATATCTTACATTTTTTATATGCTCTAGTTCAGTGTTTCTCAACCTTTTTTCTGTCACAGACTGGTAAAATACACACTATTCTTTGTACAGTACTGTGCATGTGTTGTATTCAAATGAGGGTGCAATTTATAGGCTTAATTTACTCGTGTGACGACATTTGAAATCAATTAATTGGTTACACGGCAACAAGGTCATATGACGCTGGCCTTTCTATCGCCTCATATGACAGAGCATCTTAGACCTATTTTATCCCGGGTCCAAATTGAGGAAAAATCCCCAAATACAATTTTGATCAGAATCCATATGCAAAATTTTGTTTAGAATGTATGCAGTTTGACGGGATTAATGAATCCGTTCGCGATATAAGACTCCATGATACTTTTGATTGAATTAACATATCTTTCTTTGGCTTCTGTCTTGTCAACTAGCTGGCAGGTAGACGATCTGTGTTCCTCAGTAGATGATTTTGCAGTAAAAACACATGTTTGTATCATGATACAAATGAACGTAGAACACTTGTTTACTCTACCTACCTACTTGAGGCTGAAGTAATAACACCATGCTCTGCTCAATGACGAAGACTGCTCACGTAATCAAGTAATCGATAGGCCTATCATTGCTCATCACTAATATTAAATTACCATTGTTAATTTACATAAGTAGGGATATATTATAAGTAGTATATATTACCAATATGTTGAGACTGTTGGTATTTTTTTACAACATTATATCACAGAATAATCGATATCGTTGCTCAACACTAAAATTACCATTGTTAAATTACATATGTATAATTAATTATAGATTTTGATATGGTGAGACTACTGGTGGTATCAAAATTACCCTTTATTTATTTACGACATTGTGTCAAATAAGCGATATTGTTGCTCATCACTGTTAAACTATACAAGCCCAAGTATAATTATAATTAAACATATTTTATTTATAATTATTTTTTTTTTTCTTATGCAATGATGACTTTTCAGCCATTCATTTTTCTTGCTATCCAATACAAATCAGCTTCTTGATCTGGCCTGCTCTGGTTGTCAGGCAGGGAGTCGATATCACTCTTCATTGCGGCACATCTGAAAAGGTGCGCCCGGTATTGATGTTCAAATTTACATAATTTACAGGTGGCCGAGTCTTTTGTGATGTTGAATCTGTTGAGATGGTGCTGGAGTACATCATGGCCAGTTGCTAGCCGGAATTGAGCAGTGGCAGTTTTTCTGCTCCAGGTCTTGTCCAGGCCTTTTTTAATCTCCGTCCACCACGACTTGAGCTTACAAGCTTCTTCTTTAGCCGTCTTATTGAGCTTTTTGAGGGCAGATTTCACTTTTTTCTTTACTCTGTCGTACGAGAGTGGTTCTGCTGGTGGAGGAGGTCTTTTTGTTGCCATCTTGGCCAGGTAGTCAGCTTTCTCGTTGCCTAGGATACCGCAATGACTTGGTATCCATTGGATCTCCACTTCTTTGTTTTTTCTTCGAAGTCTGGAGATTGAGGCTTTGAATAGGAGAGCATTTTTGTGGAGGTTGTTTGGCTTGGTGACAAACTGAATTGCTGCGACGCTGTCGCTGAGGATGACTACTTTCTGCTTTGGCAAGTTGTTCAGGTCTGCGACCCTCTTGGTAGCTGTGGCGATTGCTGCTACTTCTGCATCGAAGTGAGTGGCACCTTCACTCATTGTGATCGCTTCTTCGAATAGAAGACAGTAGGTGCCATATCCTGGGCTGCCAGTGAGTGGGTTGAGAGAGCCGTCAGTGAAGACATAAAGCCATGCTGCAGTAGGGTAGTTTTCCTTCAGGTGGGTTTCAGTGAGTCTGCGGAGCGTATTCAGGTCCAGGTCACCTTTCCTCTCAATTCCTCCTATAACAGTGATTGGTTCAATTTGGTTGGACTGGTCAGGTAGGTTGGTGGGCGCCAAGTGGATGAATGGTTGGCGCTCCATCATCAGGAGCTCAGGGCAAAACTTCTGCTTTAGCTGGGTGGCAGTTTCGGCAAAATTTGCATGGGCGGCTTTTCTGGAGTTCTGGTAGTTGAGCCAGGTGTCAGGGTCGAGTCTGGAGAGTTTTTCATGCAGTTGAATTGCTCTTTGTTCTCTTCTTAGTCGGAGTGGCTCGATTTGGCTATACCATTCCATGGCATCGATTGGTGTTGTTTTTATGGCTCCTGTGATGAGTCTTAGGGCATGATTTTGGACTTTGTCGACTTAACTTCTGTGAAGGGCAGCTGCCATCGGGAAGATCTCTGTGCCGTACTCCATAGCTGGTCTTATGTAGGCTTTGTACGTGAGGGCCAGGGTGTCCATGTTTGCTCCCCAGGAGCTGCCAGCAGCTCTTTGTAGTAGCTTTAGCCGCTTTTTTCCTTTTTCAGCAGCTTCTTCGAAGTGAAGTTTTCCAGTCATTTTTGTGTGGAGGGTCACACCAAGGTACTTCATGTGGTCAGCCTGCTTGATTGCTTCTCCTTCCACTGGGATTACAAAGTTTTAAGGATTGTGTCCCATGGTGAAGTAGGTGCAGATGGTTTTCTGGCTGTTGATCTTGAAGCCGTGCACTTTGAGCCACGTGCTCGCTATTCTTAGTGCGAAACCCATTTTCAACTCCATGTTTGCAGGGCATTTTCCAGAGAAGACTAGTATGAAGTCGTCAGCGAAGACCTTTACGACCAGTCCAAGGATTCTTTTTAGTAGCCGAATGAGTCCATTGATGGCGATTTTGAAGGTGGTGGGCGCTGTTATCGTACGCTGTGCTACTCCTGCATGGGTGTTTCTGGTCTTGCTTTGCGCTCTATGGTGCACCACTTGAATTCGCCTTTTGTTAATAAAGTCATGCAGCCACTTGACTAGATTGTTGGGACTTGATCTTTTATCATCTGTTTGACTGCAAACGATCTGTCGGTTGAGTCAAAGGCACCTGACAGGTCTATTGAGACAACAAGGGTGCTTTGGTGCTGACTGAAGTCCTCCTTGACAGTCTGCGCTAGGAAGGCCACCTGGTCAGTCGTGCTTCTATTCTGCCTGTAGCCTGCTTGATCTGGTTCGATTATGTTGTTACTCTCCAGGTAATTTTCTAATCTCAGGTTGATCATCTTTTCAGCAGTTTTGGCAAGTGCACTGGTCAGAGCAATAGGCCTGTAGCTTGCTGGATTTTTGGAATCCTTTTCTGGCTTGAGGATTGGCGTGATGTAGGCCTTCTTCCAGCTTGAGGAGACTTCACTCGTCATAGAGTTGTTGACTAGATTTAAGACTAGAGTTCTTGGTTTTGGTCCCAGGTGCTTGAGGAACTCAACGTGAATTTGGTCAGGTCCAGGGGCTTTTTTGTTGTCCAGAGTCTTGATGGCCACTCCGAGTTCGCTCAGGTTGAATAACCGGTTGTAGGGATCTGCAGGAAGGTGTTGGTAAATAATGTCTGGCAGCTTTTTAGGTCTTTTCCTCTTTGGAGTACTGATTGATTTAAAGTGGAGGCTTAGGAGGTTGGCCTTTTCTTTGTTGGTGACTGCTGTCTTGCCGTTGCAGATGAGAGGTGAGTTTTCTTCTACAGGTTTGGCATTTTTCCCACACAGTCTGGAGAAGAAGCTGTGTGCTTTTCTGGAGTCTTTTCTGTAGTCCATTTTGGCTAGGAACTCTCTATACTTATGATTCTTCTCTTCTGAGATGGCTTTATTAAGTGCAGCTTGGGCCTCATCAGTTCAGCTTTACTCTTTTGAGTTTTTTGAATAACTGCTTCTTTCCTGAGTTTGTTTCTCTGCAACCTCAGTTTTTCCAATTTCTTGTTCCAGAAAGGTTTGAAGTCCCTGCGGGAGCCTCTAGGTATGTGCTTTTTAGCAGTAGCAATGATCAGGTCCTCTATAATTTTTGTGTCTCTGTGAGGGTTGCCTGTCAGCTCTAGCTTTTCAGCTTCTTGCTCAGAGGTTTCCGTGTATTTGGGCCAGTTTGCTTTTTGGAAGTTCCATCTGAGGTAAGTGGCTTTTGGTTTACTGCTATTTTGTTGTGCAGCTTGGACTTTGATAACTTTGTGCCCAAGGCCTGAAGGACAGTCTAGGTTCACTTGTTTCAGGTCATCGACTAGGAGTACGTGCGCAATTACTAGGTCAAGACGTGAGGTGCTGCCTGCGTTGGACAGGAAGGTGTGTCTATCTTCATCGTCACTTGGTTCGAGCAGCAGGAGGGAGTTAGAGTAGATGAACTCCGCCACTGAGCGTCCGACAGGAGTGGTTGTTGCGTAGTTCCAGTCTTGATGAGGAGCATTGAGGTCGCCGATTAGCATTGTGTGCCTGGAAATAGCTAGTGTCTCAAGATAGTCTGGGATGTTGTTGGGAGAGTTGTACACTAGATGGACACTGTACTTTGTGTCTCCCATCCAAACCTCTATTGTAGCTATTTCGATTCTATCGTTGTCATCCATGCGATGTGTGGCTCTGAATTCAGCGACCAGTTCTTTTCTTACTCCTATGACCATGCCTGATGATATTTGTCTGCATTTCGTCAAGATGTGGATGGTAAAACCAGGTAGGTAGAGGTCTTTTAGATTCTGAGGGTTTTTTTCTGCAATTTTGCCAGCCTCTGTAATGCAGAAAATGTCAGTTTTCTCTCTACAGACAATATCGTAAAACTCGGCCAGTTTTGTTGTGGAGATGCCGCCTGCATTCCAATATAATGTTGTTGGTGGACCCTGAAAAGGGCCGGTTTTTGCTGCTTGAGCGGCGGATCTTGTTGCCATTTTGGTGCCAGTGGATAGCTTGGCGTGGTGCTGCGAGTTTTGGCCCGGGCTTCTGTCCCGGTTTCCAGGGGGCACTTGTTCTGGACTTGTCGGTCGCTTGTAATGAACGCAGCGCAGCCCCCCGACAAAAAAAAAATTATAATGATAGATTTCCGATATGTTGAGACCATTGGTATCAAAATTACCCGCTATTTATTTAAGACATTGTGTCAAATAATCAATATCGTTGCTCATCACTAAAATTACTATTGTTAAATTCCGTAAGTATAATTATAGATTTCCGATATGGTGAGACTATTGGTATAAAAATTATTCTTTATTTATTTATGAAATTGTGTCAAATAATCAATATTGTTGCTCATCACTGTTAAATTATATAGGCCTAAGTATAATTATAATTACAAATTTATTTATAATTATAGATTTCCGATATGGTGAGAGTGAGACCATTGGTATCAAAATTACCCTCTATTTATTTACAACATTACGTATATCAAATTTTTTTTGATCATTATTCATTGCTCATCACTAGAAATTACAGTTGTTACAATTTTATATAAGTATGATTATAGATGATATGGTGAGACTATTGGTATCAAAATTACCACCTATTTATTTACGACATTGTATCAAATAATCGATATCATTGCTCATCACAAGATATTACTGTTGTTAAATTATATTTTGAGAAAGCTTCACCAAATGAAAATGTGAGAATGCAGCACTCTGTGATGGGGATGGCTCATGTGGTTGGGGTGCAGGTCCTAAGCATGTGTGACGTAGGAACGTGGGTTCCAATCCCACCCAAGGCTTTGAAACTGTCCACCTTCATCTATCACCCCTCATCGTCTCGAACAGCAATACTGCAGTAACAGAGACGTAAAGCAACAAGTACCATTAAGGACCAAACTAAATACCTACTGAATTTTGATCATAATATTAAGTAAGTAGGCCTACTGTATGTACATACTGTCCATAGCACCACAGGATGCTGCATTCTCTCGTTTTTATGTGGCATAGCGTTCTTGAAGTACAGTAATGACTAATTTCCCATGGTTTTAATGAGACTGTTTCTCCACCTTAATGAAATAAAGCTGTTGTAGGAGACATATTCTTTTCTGCCGACTATACGTATCTGTCCTATGTGGAAGAATGCGAACCTCTTCAGACAGTGTTGAATTCAGAGTTTTGTCCTATATTAAATCCCGGGGGTGTAGACATCGAATGAGCGGGGGGGGGGGGGGGGGGGGGTAAATTTTCAAAGCCACTGCTGCTTCCACATCACTTTTACTAATAAACTGTCCAAGTGTTCTGATACAAAAACGCTACTTTAAACACTATTTAAACAAAAATATATGTTCAACAAACTACTTGATGCCCAGTTGAATTTGAGACGGAGTTTAGATAATCCTGCCCCTTCTCTGCTTTTTTATGCTTGTTTCAGCTCTCTTGTCACATACTTTTGTGTCACACAGAAAAATGTATTTACTTATTAAACCTTCAAAGCAATATTTCCTTGCCATTTTAAAATTAAGTAATATATAGAGCTTGAAGCCAATTCATTCCCGGGGGGGGCGAATGACAATTCCCGAGGGGGCTTCGCCCCCCCGGGATCATAGCTGAATTCAACACTGTCTTCAGATTGGACAGCAACAGTAGAACCACTCTCGGCTCGGGTGATCTACTTATGGGAAAATTGATTGTTAGCATATTAGTGAATTATATTGTAAGTTACAGTTAGTAATGAGGTTTTTATCCTCCATGGTTCCATTAACATTGCCTGTGGTCTTATATCTATTGCATTCATTAGTATAGTATGTAATTGTAAGTTTTATAATTTTGTAATTGATGTTGAATATTGTAATTTACGACAAGTTCCTTATTTGGTGATTATTAAGGTGACCATGGCAAGCTAAAATGTAAGAAGATTGATGGAGCTCCAGCCACTAGAGGCAACAAGCTTTCCAGGCAATAAATGGAGCCCCAGCCACTGGAGGCAACAAGCTTTCCACGCAATAATTTAGTGAAATGCTCATAAATCAACTTTCTGAGCAGAAATATCAATTTAGTATGGAGGTAGTGATCATGTAAATTTTATATCATAAAATAAAGTGTTGAAATTAGCTATCCGGCAGACTATGAATAAAGCAAGAAATATAATATGATAAATTAAGATGATTGCAAAAAATGCCTATGTTAACCCAATTTCTAACAAGAGAGGCCTAATTAAAAAAACTATTACCTATAATTATTCTGTTTTTGTCAGAGGAGTGATTTTTTAAAAAGGAAAACATCTCTACCCCTTCTCCACGCCTCGTAACCTCTAAGACTAAGGCGCTGTGTGACAGCGTGAGACAGTTGGTTGGAATACCGGGACATTTTGTTCTTCAAAATACAAACTGGTAGAAATACATCATTTTAATTAGTCTCTTGGGACACTTGATACAAGTGCTCCAAAATCGGAACTGTACCAGTCAAACCGGTATGCCTGGTCACCTTAATTAGAATATTCAAATCTCAAATGTTGGTTTTCCCATGAAATGGTTCCTACTTTTCACCCTGTACCAACTGCCATGGGTTTACTGTAAAGCTCAAAGTAGCCTAATTGATAGTTCAGTGAAACTATCATTATGTATAAGACTAAAAAATATGGTTGTGTTCAGTCAGCAAGCATTGTTTTGTTCATTGTTTGTTATTTACAATGATTATTTTTGATCTACGCACTACTGTATTCAGTTTTAAAGTCGATGTAACATGGCATGGCATGCTATATTTCTTATTTGAATCATGGTATTCTGTATATGTAGTAGTGTTTTTAACTTTTAGCCATGGAGTGTACGTAATTGTGTATTTTCTTACATTTCATTCTTTATGATAATTACAATATGTTAGTAGACCTCTAGGAAAATAGTGGTTATAATGTTGGGCATGAATTAATAAAAATAATCCTTATATTTGATTCAGTTTTCTTGTCTTCCTCCGTATCACACTGTCCACCATACCTAAATTTGTTATTATTACGTACTTCATGAAAATAAATCATAATAGTAAGTGGATTTTCCATTTAAACATTTAAGATCCAAGCTTTTTTTTATATCAAAATATTTATTCTCCAATTGTGTTATAATAGGACTCTCTTTAACCCAGTATAAAATTGCAAATGTATTAAAAGAACATCTGTTGGCCTATGGCCACTTTTTTAAGCTGTGCATACTTTCCGGTGACAAGCCTGACATTTACAACCTTGCACAGGGAACGGGAAATAAGCCGCCTGAGGAGTTCGCTTTACTGGCGTGGATGTTGGTATGAGACGAACTTTAATAATATCAGTGCCTGAAACTAATGTTTTGCGTGGTCCAAGAAAATGCATTTTCAAGTGTGCAGTTTTCACTTATTTAATACCCATTTTGCTACATATTTCATAAACACATTTTGAACAGTAAATTATTATTAATGGTCTATACTTTTACACAATTTGATTTAACATTTTAGTACAATGTATTAATACTTAATAGTTAGGTTGTATTAATAACTCCATCATGTATCATTGTTTCTTTGATATGTATTTTTTTAGTGTGCCTACCATAGACATAAATATAATTACATGTGGTGCACTGTTTTGAAGGACAACATTCAGGGGTTGACACCAAACATCATTAATACAATTGAAAAAATACATCAAATCAAATAATAAAAGTTATTAGCATGATAGCACACAGAAAGAATGTCAGTCTGGACATAATCACGGGAAGAAAACTTGAGCATGTACAAGCAGTTTGGAGGTGAAAATGTGCGATGGAATAGTTGCAAAGGCAAACTCATATGCAATGTTACTGTGATCTAAATAATTGTGCAGATGTTTGTCAGTTACTTTTTAAGTATAAAATTAAAGAAATTTGGTGAAATTACTGCAATGAATTGTATTGATTAAATCTTGTAGAAAACATTTAAAATTGGGAATTAAGAGGCAAGACTACCGCCAATATTAAAACATACAAAATTACTATTTTTTAATAATATCTCAATAATGATAAAAAAGGACAACGGTCGATTTCGACTTGCAAGAACTGAATTCTGTTTCAAAACTTGTCTTATATTTATAACTACATAGTATGGTTATTGTGAATTTACTTAATTAGGATGTAATATTGAAATACCAACCTTGCTAGTTAATGTTATAAATATTTTGCACATAGTATTAAGTTCTTACGAACTCAAATTGAGTCTGGTTTTCCCTTCTTCGGTGTGGTGTAGGTAGCATTATTGAGATATGATAGAAAATGTAGTTTTGCATGGTTTTAATATTGGCGATAAGTCTCCTCTTTCACAGGGGAAAATAAAACGCAAAAATTTAGCAGTATAATGAAAAGTAGCCAAATCAAGAAATACCTACCTAGAACCTAGAATACATGCAGGCCTAGATAAAAACAAGTTTAAAGTCAAATCTGATAGATTATCCCTCCCCCCCCCCCCCCCCCAGTTTGTAAATCAGTAAAATTGTGAAGAAACACAAACAATTAATGATTAGTTGTGAAATCCTCATAACCACATTTTAGGAGTATGTATAATGGAAAGTAAAACGGAATCGCATTACTTATCTTACAAAATGTTAGCATATACCTGAGATAAATGTGCATTAACAGTGAAGTGACCTCTACGTCAAAAACCGCACAAGACTTTCATTTTTAAATTGTGTCTCAAGAATGGACTTCAAAATCGAAAATCTGAATTAACAGCACACTGTGGTTTAGTAAGCCCTACATACTGAATGCTCTAAATTGTGTCTTACATTATAATCAGTATTATTTTTATTTTTAATTAATTTTATTACTAATTATCGATTTAATAATCAAAATAACTACACTAATGGTTATAATATTCCATTCAGTCTGTAGGGCTTACCAAAACACAGTGTGCTGTTGACTCAGATTTTCGATTTCGTGTTGCAATCTTGAGATATAATTAAAAAATGAAAATGTTCTGCGGTTTTTGACGTAGAGGTACCCTTTGCCCTTAATTAAAATAATGATTCACTGTAATATATCAAATATTAATTTCAATTTCCAACTTGAAAGATACGTTGTATTTTAAAGCTAAAAATCAGACTTCCATTTCTGATTGCTCTATGAAATACAAGCACAATGAAGTGAAACAGATTAAAAATCTGCTGAATAACTTTTTGGTGTATTGCTTCATATCCCAAAACTATAAAATATGCAATTGTAAGTTGATCATTCACTGTTTGTTCTTTCTTGTGGCTAGAGCCATGCCATGCAGGATCACTTAAGTCCACTTTTGGACAAATTAACTTTTTTTAATTTTTCAATTCATATTACTGAACAAATATATTTTAATTTTATACAGAGAATATTAAGGTTAAATGATTCTAATATCTATCTACTAAGAACAAGTAGGTAGTACTATTTGAAACAAAAAGCCAGTAGTTGCTATGTATATAATTCATGTGCTTCCTTTACCCCTAAGCTTCCTTTGTTGAAGCCACTCATGTTCAGATTTTGTTCCATCAACAAAATATCCAGATTTATGATTTACATTTTTCATATCACACCAAGGAATTAGATTTCATTTGACGACACATATAAAAAATAAATATTGTGCATTTATTGTCCTCCCACTTGATTACATGAATGGTTTTCAGTGAGAGACGTTAAAACTTGGTTTAATGAAAATTATTTTTTATAAACTGGTCGTTATGGGTTTTAGAACTGGACAAAGCTACAGCCTGATCTACGTAAACAGTCTAATAGAAACATCATTATTATTGACTGTATGCATACATACAGTACATAACAATATTGACAAACAGTACATCAAATAAGTGCCATGCACAGTGACATACTTCAGATATAGGTTTACTCTTCAACTTCCAACCAAAAATAAAATATCGACTTTCCAATACGTATATATAGTGTACTCAAGGATTGAGAGGCCACGGTGGCTGAGATAATTGGAACTTAGAACATCAATAAATATGTTCCAGTGGTTTCCAAGATGTTTTGGTCTTACTCAACCTCCTTCACTCGGAGTGAGTAGAATACTAACCCATTAACCTAACCTATGAACTAGCTTGGCCTATTAGCTGTTGATGGGGAGGAAGGGATGGCCTGATATTTAAGAATACGAGATTTGTTGATCTACAGTTTCACTCATGTTTTACAGGCAGAGGTATGGTTCAGCATCACCTGATATTTAAGTTGGGTGGAATACAACATTTGGTGTTCTATAGCTCCACTCATGTTTTACCACCAGGATTATTAAATCACTCCCTACAAGCTGCAATCCTCGAGAGCTACGAAGCTGGGAGTTGGCACACCAGTGGATCACCAAATCTCATACTCCACCCAACTCATCATGGTAAAACATGAGTAGAATGATAAATCATGGAATGTTATGCGTTCTGCCACCATGTCCTACTGGGTAATACTCGGTCTGTCCCCTAATACGAACACCGAGAGGTTGTTGTGATGCCCACATATTCAACCGGACAGCGAGTGCCTTTGAACTGGTAAATCACATCCTCCATGCTGCAGGTGTTATGGTGCTGGGTGGGGCTTGGGTCTCAAAGGTGGTAGGACCCTGGTTTGACTGTCGCGTCTCACTACTAGGTCACCAATGTTGACGCACTCCGAGTGAACAAGGGCGTTTAAGACCGAAACATCTTGAACAACTTGTTATTGTATTTTTTGTTTTTATTTTATCTCTCACCCACATCAGTCTACATTTCAGGTAAGCTGTTGGGGGGGTCTATCCTTCTACCGATCATATTACCAGCCTTTTGGCCTCTCTTTAACGCAGTACCATACATATGTTGTTTCTTATGTTTTCGCGGACGTATGTTATGGGTTTGTTGTCTTCTGGGCGGAATATCCCGGAAGACAACAAATCCACATATATATATATCAATGTTACTGTTCTACAAAATTCATAGCCAAATGCAAACAGCTGGGCTTCATTTACATTCAACTGCCATGTAATAATTCTTGCAAAAGTGGGTCCTTGGTTACACCACTTGCTGTGCATATTGGTGCTCTATAATCAACTTTACTACCAGCACATCTTTGTATTGACGCTTGCACACAAAACAAACGGATATGCGTTACAATAATCATCGACGATTAGAGGCGTGTAAAAATAGCATATTCAAGTTGAATATTTTAGCACTTAGTAGTACTGTACATATTTATTTTCCCATAAAATATTGGGTTCTTGCAATTCTCAAACATTTTTAAATTGTGTAATACATACAATAGGCCCAATCTGATGATAGTTTTAAAGCAAACTTTGGAACCAAAAATACAGTAAGCTGGAAGTGATGTTTTTCATAGCCAATATTTAATTAAGTAAACCACTGTAATGTTGTATTTGTAATAGTTCAAACTAGTGAATATTTAGCATTTTGTGTATTTATTGTTGAAATTAAATTACCATTTGTAGCATACATATATCCTTTATTTAGCACTTTCAATAATCGATATTCATTGACTTAACATATATTGTGCAAAATACGTAATTTACACATCTCTATCCATGATATAATGCATCTGTATCTATGTACAACAGCTTTTTTTTTTCATTTTACATTATCTTTAATTAAAAATAATATGTATAACGTACAGCCTATTCAGTTTTCAATTTCCACTTGCAACATTGATAAGGAAGGCTGATAATTCATGACAAGATACTCTTCAAATGCAACCAAATTAAGTAATAATGCTGCAGGAAGATTTGCGTTCACAGCACTGTGCTTTTACGTTGATCTGACAAGATAGTTTAAGAGCGAAGGGTAGTCTCTACGTCAAAAACCGCAGAAAATGTTCATTAATAAATTATATTTCAAGATTGCAACAAGAAATCGAAAATCTAAATCAGCAGCGCACTGTGCTTAGGTAAGCCCTACAGACAGAATAAAATATTATAATCATTAGCGTAGTATTTTGATTATAATTCAATAATTAGTAATAAAATTAATTATTTATAAAAAAACATAGACTACTGATTATAATATGTCACATCTTAGAGCATTCAATGTGTAGGGCTTACTAACCAGTGCGCTGTTGATTCCGATTTTCGATTTCGAAGCCCATTCTTGTGATATAATTTAAAAATGAAAATTTTGTGCGGTTTTTGACGTAGAGGTATCCTTCCCTGTTAAGAAAAGTAATTTACCATATGCCCCGGTCACTAAAATTATTGACTGTACAGACTAGGTACTTTGTATTGAAAAATAACTTCAATTCTTGCATTTATTAATATTATCATCCTTTTAATGGTAGCCTATACATAAAACATTGGACGTATCACTTTCTTTATAGGCCTACAGTACACATATATATAACAGCACAAGCACATCATCTGCTGCTACCGAGAAAACAAAATGCAACACTTTAACAATAGGCTTTTATGTGTCTTGAAGGTGTACAATGTCATTCCATGTTTGTTAAATTTGTATTAGTACACCAAATCACAGATAAAACAATAAGCATATTTTACTCTTTGGAAACCTAGAAGGTTTTCTTACATAGAATACAATCAATAAGTACACCCTGAGCAATCTTCCTTTTTTACAATTAACTGTTTCCATGTTTATCGTGGCTATTTCCGTATACACAGCTGTGGGTTACTAGATAGCTTATGGCATTGATTTTTTTAGTTGAATGCAAATCATTAAGTACATAGGGCTACATACTTCAAAATTTAGATACATAAGCACATAAAAACTAGGATGAGGTCTTTCCTATCTGTAAATATAGTGCACACTAGAAATAACATCGCTCCCTAACACGTTTGTTTTTTTCTAAATACAGTAATTAAAAGGGAGCCATCTGCCTTACCTATGACTATGGAGATATAGCAATTTTAATAACAGTTTGAACCGAATAGTGATCGAACCCAGATCCTATGCTTGCTATAAGTCGTTGATAGATATTGCCTTTAGTCATAGAGCCCCCCCCCCCCCCCCCCCCAGAACTTGTTTCTTCATAAGACTAAACAAGTTCCTAGCGTCAAAACAAATATTTGGGTGTATGTAATTCACATTTACTTAGACTACATTTACACTACTTCTGAGTTGGGTCAGTGTTGTTTGTTGAAGAAGTTGAGGGATGTAAAAGATTTGTCAAACAAAATGTATATATATATATATTCTGGCCAGTTAAGATCTAGCTAGATCAAGCATGTGCAAACTACGGCCCAGAGGCTGGTCTGGTGCGGCCCAAAGTGGTTGAGGAACTGTCCCATCTTTCAAGTGTCGAGTACTTGTTGAACACCAAATAATAATAATATTATATTGAAACATAATTGTGAATGACTAAAATGATCTTGGTTAACTAACTAAAGAAATGTGACGATCCACGACAGGTAAATACCATAACGAGTGGTATAATTTACACACCGTTTTCAGTTATCCACCAGTGCGGCAGTAAGCCTCATCTGTGAAACTTCGGACTTGGCTTCGCTGCAGTAAGTGTGGCCCAGTTAGGGCTGGTCCACACAGATTTTTAAGACATAATGCATAAGGTTTCAACAATGAAAACAACGTCTTAAAACTAAAAACAACGTCTTAAAACTAAAACTTGTGTGAACGCCAGTACGTGTTTCCTATGATCCAACTTTACGACTACGCGTTAAACCTTAAATCTTATGCTTAAAAAATCTGTGTGGACCATCCTTTAAAGTCAATATTATTTCAAAATGGCCCCGTCACGACAAAGGTTGCACACCCCTGATCTAGATGGTATCTTCACAAATATCCCATGTAAGCCAGAAAAAATATTTGCTGCGATAGCAAGCTTAAAACTACAGTCCTCTAGGTACTGGTAAAACACATCACGATATCTAGAACAATTTTGATTGTCCGATGTCATTTCTGGTATGTACTACAACTCTGTTATTTTGCAAGTGAATCACAAGAAAGGTAAAGATATCACACATCACTGTAGATATTCCAGTCATGTTATCATAGAACAGTAAACTTCCATACCTATTCCAATAAGAATGAATTTTGTTGTAGAAATAATAAATACTAATGACTAAATTAAAGGAAATAGCAGACCATCAGGCCTACTAGTACTAAAACTGTGACTCCCAAAAGTTCTCGTCGTAACTCTGCATCCAGAAAAATGATTTTCCTGCTTCGTTTCAACTCCACCAGAGGTAGTATAAAGTGAAGGATATCCGGTATCATGAATCCAAGATCACGAATAACTTGATGTGTGTAACCTTCTCTCCAAATTACGTTTTGAATAAACTGATCAAAACCTCCAAGCAAGACGTGCAAGATTGCCACTCCGGAGATTCCCAGAGCTTTTCGTACGGTTACCGGATTCCGATTGTCCGCAAGATGCATGACTAAGATGGTAGACACGATTTCAGTTACATTGAAAAACATTTGATGATTCCATTGTGCATAGAAATCATCATTCCAATAATTCAAGGATCCCCACCAAGTATAATAGTGGGAAAATATAGATGCCGAGAACAAGATAAACATACACGGTCGGATACGGCCTTCAAAAATTAGCGTAATTAAGCGACGAACACATTCGTACAGAACTATTATGCTGGTGACTGTCAGAATCCACATTTTTAGAGTTTGCGTTGTTGCATTAAAGTACATATGTTTATACCCGGCGATTCCAGTTTCGTAAGTACCTGAAAAAGAATAAACAAAGGTAAAATTGCAAGTAGTTCTAGGTTTGTGTAACATATAAAGCAGGGTTGGGTCAGTAGAATATTACCCGTAGAAAATACGTATTCTACTCGTATGTAGTAGTATGTAATGTGGAATATTCAGATATTCTACATATTCTACACGTAGAATATTATTTTTTCCATTTACAGCTAATAAATGATAGGGTGAAGATTATTCCTTTTTTTTTATTAACATAGTAATTTACACTTGTAGGTCTACTTAGTTGAATTTCACAAGAGCCTATGATAAGCCAGAAACATGCCATTATTAGGCGTGTTAGGAAACCACTAACCAGTAGGCTTCATATGTAAAAAACAAAACTAAAAATTATTACAGTAGTTATTAGTTATAGCCTACTATTTAGAATTACAGAAATTTCTCAATTTAGGCCGTGATTTTACCAGCTTTCGTAAGGCTTAGTATTCATCAGATTTTACATCTTTTAGTTTTAATGTGTGATTCATGTGAAGCAACTTCTTAGACCTTTCAAATGTAAGCCTGGTCCAGGCTGTGCACATATGAACTTGAAATTATATTATTGATTAGGATTAGGTCTTTAACCAGTTCAGTGGCGACTTTCCCTCGCGCTTGCTGTGCGCGTGGTGGCGACTTATTTCCCCACGCTACTTGCGGTCGGTCGGTCGTACGATCTCCTTCTCTACAAACACGTGTTGCTGACAGCATTTCAATACATGTAGTTCAATCTAGCGGAAAAAGATTGAACCAACTTCTTTGCAGAGAGTGCGTGAAAATTTAAAGCGAGACTCGTCACGGCCCGGGAGCGATTTCAAAATACTTATGACGAGATATTACGTCCAAGGTGCTACTGGGATATGACCGGCGTGACGGAATATCTCGTCATGACCACGGAACTGGTTAAGACCTTTTATTATTATTGTTTTTATTATTATTATTATTATTATTATTATTATTATTATTATTTATAAGTTAACAAACTTAAATTTTATTTTTAACTTTTTTCTTGCATATAAAAAACAATTAGCAAATAAATTAATATTCTACATATTCTACACTATTGTCTACGCGTAAGTAGAATAATATTCTACGTGTAATGACCCAACCCTGATATAAAGTGTGAAGAACAGGTAGCCAAATGACTGGTTTGATATTCTATGTGTTTGTGTGTATAGTATAATATATAAAATACAAGCATTTCGAGACCATAGTTACCACGCAGATTATAAAGGGCTCATTACTCTGAGCATTGAGGCTAATAAACATCCAATGTGGACATGATAATAATTGGAGGCAAAAACTCTCCTACTAGTGCAAAAATTGCTGGGAAGTGGGAACCAACTAAAACTTACGTACTATTTCTTAAAAAATAATGAGTAGGCCTAAGCCTAACCTACATTTCAGTTAGGCCTACATGTAATTCATAATAGGAAAAACAATATATATGAGAGAAATGTAAGGTGTAACATGATTACATGACATAATTAACAGTGCCAACAATAACGTATTGATTTACCATGAAATGACCCTTAGGCTTTAAAGGGGTATTGTTTTGCGTTCGTATCCAGACAAAAAACTAAGACAATCATACAGTTCACACTTGTCTAAGACTAAGAGGATACTTACAATGAACAAATCCCCAAAAGTAAATATAACCTTTAATGGGTGCCTAGAATGGGGGGCCCGACCTGATAAGAGTGACTGCAATAGGTACTTAAGACATCTAGAGTCTCGTCGAGCGAGTTAGACTAGCTTGTTAGATTAGGAGTTGGGTAGTCAACCTCACCTCCCCCGCACACCGTGCAAAGCAATGCTCGGAGTGAGAGGGCATAAGTACTGCAAATCTGCCACTTGCCGGGAAAGGTGTTAATTCAGTAGAAAGTTAACTTCATTCTAACCAATGGCAATATTTCAATGCCAGTTACATGTTTGGCAAAAAGAAGATCCTGATTCACAACAAAGGCCCAAGTTGCTTTAATTTGACTTATCGCTCTAGGGTAAACATCAAGTACATCTTAATTCTTGTTGAAGAAAAATAATTGTTTAGCAGCCTAGCTCAAAATTGGTATGCAAAGCTAATTTTTTCTAGGAACTGAGACAGGAACCGTAACCAATATTATCTTTTAGGTTTCGGATCTTTTTTTGTCTTGTAAAGGTCCAAGGTAGCAAATAGGCTACATTGTGTAATAGTTAGAACACTAAAATTAATATTGATATAAAAACATCGTGACAATTTGAGATACAGAAGCAAAGCAGCTGAGGTTTTTAAATCAATTTTTGTGTTTTTTTTTAGTTTTAATTTCACCACTCCCCCCCCAACCCCCCCCAGGGCACAACACAACCACATGCGCAGCCCAGCTATAGGCCTTCATAGGCCTACATTATTTTCTTAATGCCCCTCAGAAAAATTGTAAATGCCACTGATTTAGACCCTATCAGGACTTTAAAATTTATTAAAATACCAAAAACAGGACTTTTATTTTTGATCAAAATGAAAATCAGATTCAAAACCTTAATTCGTGTTTAGTTTACTCAAGACCGGAACCGCCACCAGGACCAATACATATTTAGGTCTCAGTGCCTGATTTTTGTTTATTTTTTGGGGATGGGAACATTTTTACACTAATTTATAGATCATGCAATATGATCAACTAGATCAGAATAGAAAACAAATAAGAGTACCGTATTTTAAACATTTCAGAAGCAGTAGGCCTACGTTGTTTTCAATTTGTGAATAGGTATACTGGTTTCACTGAATTACCTTTAAATACTGTATCCCAGCAGGAGCAGGAGCAATATCGTCGATCAACATTCCTTGAATATTGGTTCCAGAAGTGGTAAAGAACAGCAATATGTATTGGTGGGATCAAAATCGGAACAAGACATCCGCACACTCTGGCCCAAACCTTGCCACTCCTAACTGAAACCTGTCGCTCTCCAGGCATTTTTTATTCAATTACCTGAAATGTTGGAAAATATATATGAGCCTAGCTTAGCTATAAGCATGATATGGCATAATAACTAAGCTAAGTGCAGCCTTATCATTATGATAGGCACATAGAAAACATGACTGCTTGGTTCCTAGTTTTATTTAACAACAAGCAAGCAAGTTTTCCTTTGAATCTGATCAACAAGCAAATGCTACTATGCAAGTTCCAGGTTATAGTGAAAATTGTTAAAGCAAGTCCAATTATATAGAATCATCATATCAAAAAAAAATATGTACCAGTTGGCTCCAATGAGCAATCATTTGAGAAACTATGAGTAATCACCCATCTACCTCTCCTTTCAACCAGATATTGATAAACTACGTAATTAGCCTAGTATCGTTCTGTACCGATGTGGGTCTGGGGACCTAGGGATATTATGAATACTATGTATTAAATATTTTAATTTTACCACACACTTTAAATCCAATGTTATGTACGGTATTCTATGTGCAACAGGACTTCTAGGTCCCATTAGTGCAAATTTAATAGACTAGGCCTAGGTGATTGATGAATGATGTGATGAGGAAGAGAGGAGGGGAAGCCGAGGAGCCGTAGCCTACTCATGTTGAAAAGTACCAAGGTAACCATCGGTTTTACATCCCATCCGAAAGAACGGTGTGACTTTGACCAGTCATATAGGTTCCTCCACTAACCTGGACTACCGAGCAGTTGACGAGAAGAACTAAGTTGTTAAGTGTTAATACACAAGCTTTTGAACCCTTCAATCTGCTATAACCAATTCAATTAGTGTCTTAGAGGTGAATCGTCACCCACCCTCCTCCTGACAGCCCGATGTTACTTAATTTGTAATGTGTATGACCTAATGAAGCAGTGGCATATCCAGGAATACGGAAAGAGGGGGGGGGGGGGGGGGTTCAACCTATGATATTATAGAGCAGTGGTTCTTAAACTAGGTTCCATGGAACGGAGTTACTGCATACTGTCCATATAAGTAAAAAGTAAAACAACAAAATTAAAAAGGCCCATCCTCATCCTCAGGTACATGTCAGGTACAGGATGTCAGGTCAGGTACAGGTTGTCAGGTCAGGTATTATTTCCTAGTCCTGGCTCAGTCTTCAAATTTGCACATCGCCAGTCCCCTTAACCGGCTCTCATACCCCCTCAACTTCTTCTGGGCAACCACATCCGCAGGCAGACCATTCCACTCCATCACCTGTCCATCTTCTATCAACAAATGAATACTTCCCAACATCAGTCTTCCTTCCTTCCCTCCTTTGAAATTGCTAATCATGATCCCTTCTAGTTCTAGCACTATATAGTAGGCTACCTTACCTTACCCCTATCCAATCTTTTCTGAGTTTCTTTCCATCTCCCCATTTCCCTTACTGCACTATAAACTATAAAGATTACATAGACTACGTACATATCAAACACATGCCAAGGCACTTTGGCTACAGCCGTTTTAATTTAAATCGGTTGGAATCCACTCCATATATCACGGTAATCAGAAGCACCCTCATCTAAGCCGACTGCGAATTCAGCCAGTTATCACAGGCCGTGGCTGCGCACGCATCGCAGAGCCGCTTTCACACGTATACATATATCACTTAAATCAAAGCGAATTCTCTCCTCTAACTCGCTTGTCAAAGCATATTGGATCGGAGCCACATTGAGGTAAATTCGACGTGTAGGCCTATACCACTCTTCAATGGATTGGAGCCAAGGTGCCTTCATCCAAAGCGCATTAAACTTACGTGATGTACGTAGGGCCTAGTCATAGCCAGTGTTGTAAACGCTACTGGTTTAAAGTAGCATGCTAACGCTACCGCTACTTCCGCTTAAAAAGTAGTGCGCTACTTTTCGAAAACAACAAGTATGACATATTACGCAAAACTACAAACAAAATAAACATTGTGGTTTAGTAGTACATCTATTTAGTTTATATCTTAATGAATGAACGAGCGTCTGGTGGGCTTTTGTAAATATTTTAATGTGAATTGCTCGATGTTAATGTAGTGTACATGTGTTAAATGTTAAATGTAGCCTAGTTTAGTTATGGGTATGCACCCACTTTTAACGACATCCATATTTGTACCCTGTATGAATCTACCGGACTAATAAATACTTACTTACTTACTAAGTTTCTGGGAGCACCACACTATTTTTAAAATAATTGTATGCAACAAAGTTTATGCTCATTATAGTAATTTATAATTGGTGGTTGTGTAGATAGATTAACCTAGTATACAAAAGCAGTGCGTTACAATAATTATATCTGTAAATATTAACTAATTAGTAATCTAGAAGGTAAACAGACATTGTAAAATAAATAGAAAACTTTGAATCCCGGGACCATAGCCGGCCGTTCGGGTTACTCAACACTCATAACGACTGACACTCGAAAATATTTACGACCATGCCAAGTTGGGGTGGGTGAGGTGTGTTCAGAGTTAAGTGGCGGTTAGCCAGGTATTGAAAAAATTGAGTCAGGGAAGGAAAAAAAAGTAGCGGCTATTTCCGCTGACGCTACTTAAAAAATGTAGCATGCTACGCTACCATGTTTTAAAGTAGCGCGCTAGCCTACCATCCCGCTACTGAAGAAAAGTAGCATGCTACCGGTAGCACGCTAGGCCTACTTTCCAACACTGGTCATAGCCTAGGCCTACCCTTCCTCCTTCTCTGCTCTAGTGGTTCCCACCTATCTTCCTCCTGGCTCCCTTCAAAATCGCATCACGAAACCCAAAACCCTATTTCCCTTCTTCATAGCCTCTTGGACAAAGTCATCAGACAACATCGCCCCTTGATACTTAGGCCTATTCTTCCTTACCCTTTCCAGCCTTGTTCCCATGATCGAATATCCTCTATCTTCGTTCTTTACTTTACGCGAAAACCCAACCACCTTACACTTGTCCATATTACAATGCCATCCTATTTTCCCTGATCCAATCCTCAAAGAGTTTCAGGTCCGCCTGCAACATATTGCTATCCCCCGGTTTCCTAATTACCCTAAGCAAATGTTGAAGATATTTTAAATTTAAAAGTGTATTTTAATGTTTAATATCAAACGTACCAGTTTAACGTACACTAGGCCAAAACGTGCAGTGACAATCAGCATAGAATGTTGATTCGCTACTGAATTGACAATAAAGTACAACTGCGAATCGCCATGATGTTTATTTTCTGGACCACGGACCACGCCCCTCACGTCGATATGGATACCACTGTTTTGTAGCTACGAGAAGGCTGTGGCCCGTGGGAGGCGTACCTAGCGATGTCAAGGGGGTGTAACCACAGGTCATTGTGGGATTGTAGTGCAGTTCGTGCAATAAATCGTATAAGTTATCACAAGAGTCACAAGGGTGTTGCAAGCTCATATTTTACACTACTTTGAGTATGGTTTAACTATACTTGTGATGTTAATCACTTTTGTTCTGGTATTTGTGGATACAGCCCAATTCCATTGACTGGGCTAGGTTAGGTTAGGTTTAGCGTATCTGTCAAATTTATAATTTCATAAGTTCCTAGGGCGTAGGCCTAGGACTCGCCTAGGCCCTAGCTACATAGGTCTACTTCAAAACTGTATCGTTTATTTATCTTTTCAAAATATGAACGTTGATAAATTAGAAATTGAGGCCAAGGCCACTGCTGCAAAACATGTAATAAATATGTTACAAAGGCCAGGCCAGCTCGAAAAGGTAAGCATTTAAAATTTTAAATGAGGAAACTAAAAAGTATTTTTTCACTGTAGGTTTTGGATAGCCTAGGCCCTAGTCCTAGAACTGGGGCTCGGCAGTTTATTTCCAGTGGTACTCGGGTGCTTCTGCAAAGTTTCATTGCGGTCCAGAAGAGAAAGTTTGTTCGTAGGCAACCCTCCAAAAATCGGAACGAGTTTAACGCATATATAAAGAATCCAACTCGTGCCGGCACATTGGGTTCTGGAAAGAAGCCTCAACTGCCGGAGGTGTTCACCCTTGCTATGTTTTTCTTCTAAAAAGCGATTTTTCAACGTTTAAAAACGTATTTTGAACGCGTCAGTTATATCGTTCTCGAGTAAGCCTAGGCCTAGGCCTACTCCAAGATAAGTAGTGTTAGTTAATATAAAGTCAAATCTCAATAATGTACCAACATAGAATGAATAGGCTAGATCAAGTCTAAAGCACAAAAATAAAAAATCTGGATTCAAACTGTTGTGTTATGGCGTTTTCTAGTGGGCTGCATGCAATGCACACTGGTGAGCCTATTGTATTGTGAATTTTTGTGCATTGTTGTTTTAGTTGTACATGTTAATGTTAAATACTCGCTGCAAATGGGCCATAACTAGGCTACCCGATGGCAACCTGTCCCAACCTCCCTCCCACCCACCCACCCTCATCACTTCATATCCCTCATTCTATTTCTAAGTCCCTTAGATTCACACTCAACAACCTCCTCGGGTAACTCTCCCTAACCGTTCTTTCAACAAATCCAAACCTACCCAGATCACTTCTTACCACCTGCTGCTGAAACTTCCATTTATGATCCCCCCTTGCTCTGTATACGCCTATAAAATTGTCAAGAGATAGCGTTACTGTCGCCGCGAGAAGTGAGTGATGGCAGCTACGATGAGGTCGGTGGAGGCAGCTTAACATAGCTACTATATACGTAGCAACAGTTTTATTAATTATATTAAAATCTAAGCAGCCAGTACTGTCGATATATACGTATATGAAAGCCTGTACCAATGTAGAAGACCCGTGAGCCATTCATATACGATAAACATCCATAAATAACGATTTGTTTTACAAATATAACATTGGATATGTAGTCTCGGCGTGCGGTTCGGCCGTGAAAATTCGCACCTTGCATTTTAGTGCATGCTACGAATTTGCGTTCAGTGCACTTTCTATCTAGAAAGTTTGTTTTGTTATTGTCTACAAAGGCTGCTACGCATGTATTGAGAACTCTCGAACACATCCGATCATTAGTTTTTTGCCAATTGAGTCTGAGAAAACAAAACAATTTTCTAGAGCTGTCCATCTCCGATGCGTGAATTGTCATAACAAGTTAACTATTACCTATATTATTTTGAAACCATCTTTACAACAATAATTGATATGCCAACTAACAATTGTCATATAAGTTAAACCATAAAAATCAATACAATAACGGCTAGAACGTGGTAAGTGAAGATGTGTAACATTCCAAGCGCGCCGCGAATCTTGACAACGACCTCACCTGAGCGCTTCTCGTTTTGTCCGCTTGGAGCGTGTTGTTTCTTTTTACAGGCGGATACCCCTTCTTGCAATCTGTTAGGGATATCCCTTTGTTGTTAAAGGCACACTCTCAGTTTAATGTGGTCCAGTGCAGCATTGGGAAATGCCTGTAGATTTAAAAAGTAGGGGTAATATATTATTAATTGGCAGTCCAATTTTCTACCCTTCACAGTCTGCCTGTTGCTGATCCCTTGCCTAGATGGTGCCTCTAGGTCTAGCTTGTAGAGCTACCCCCTGCTACTTTCTACCCACTGCCATGTGTGTAGTGATAAAACAGTCTGCTTAATGTAGCCTAATGCAGGGTTAAAACAATACTATGCTCGAGATGCCTGGAGCATGTCAAAATAGTGGTTGAGCAAGCAAAATATTTATTTACATGCCCAGCTGGGCATGTGAGTAAAGAACAAAAAGTTGGGTTTCTTGCAGCCAACTTACAATTTTTCTTTTGTTTGCCGTGCACTATGCCGCCTATAATTCTTAACCTTAATTCCACCCCACCGCCTGGTCAATGTACGTTAATCACCGTTGGTGCTCCAACTTAACTCAAGTTGGCCATGGATTATATTGCCTAGCATCGCTGTCAGTTAGGACTTTTGATTGAGGAGGCTGTGACATTGTTGCTACCCAGGTTATTTTGTTGTTCTTTCTTCCAAAACAAATTAAAGTGTTGCATGTAAACACATGCTGATTGAATGACAGGTAGGCCTACAGCTTAAAGTATAAGGACAGTGGTGCAGTGGTGCACTCTTTTACAAGCTAAATGAGTTAACAGGAGTTTTAGCAAGCTTTAGGCCTGCCATTATATGGTAGGCCTAGGCTACTTAACAGAGAAGGATACCTCTACATCAAAATCAGCACACAATTTTCATTTATAAATTATTTCACAAGAATGGGCTTCAAAATCAAAAATCTGAATCAACAGTGCACTGTGATGTAGTAAGCTCTACATACTGAATGCTCTAAGTTGTGTCTTGTACATTGTAGGCCTTATCAGTATGTTTTTTATGTATAATTAATTTTATTACTAATTATCAAATTAATAATCAAAACAACTACGCTAATGGTTATGTTTCATTCAGTCTGTAAGGCTTCCCAAAACACAGTGCACTTTTGATTTAGATTTTCGATTTCTTGTTGCAATCTTGAGATATGATTAAATAATGAAAATTGTCTGCGGTTTTTGACGTAGAGACTACCCTTCTCTCTTAAGTCCTACTAGTTACTGAATTGAAAATACATGGAAGATTGGGAAACAGAAACACATAACAACCAGATTTATGGCATACCTCAATTTTTTGGAATGTTGGCTGAACTAAAAAAATGATAAAACAAGTTGGGCATTAAGTTTTACATCTGGGCATGTGTTCAATTATCTATGTAGGCCTATTATGCCCAGCAGGGCATGTGCTATTTGCCTATTTTATACAATTTTTGAGCACTGCCCAATGGCAAATCAGCAACAAGAGTGAGCGAGTTGACTGCCATAAGAATCTTGTTCCGTTGGTTAAGTGTTGATGTGATTGTGTTGTGGGTCTGTGTGACTGTGTGAGTTGAACACTCACAGCATACCAAAGGTTGGCTTGTACGTCTTGTACCGGTACAACTGGTTGTTTTATACCGACAAACTAAAAATTTTAGGGCTGCCCAACGATAAAAAAAATCATATCGATATAGCGGGAAGAAATATCGATAGTTTTCAAGTGACGTATCGATATCGGCGATATCGCCACATCGAAACTTTTCTCGTCTGTTTTTAGGATTTACAGGCAGCTAGAGGTCCTCCTTTAAACAATTTTACGTAAAGAAATATTTTAGCTTTGAAATGTCTTACTATGTGTGTCAATTTGTTTGTTGTACTATTCAAATTGTAAAATATCCACACAAAACAGCGATGGTGTGGTTGGCGTGACGTGATACGTAATCGGTTTTTGGTATCAATTAGCTTATAAGGCGTTATATTCGACTCGACTAGATTCGGTTCGATATCGCGATATGTACGATATATTAATTCTATATCGATATCAAATTATTTATCTATTATCGATATTGTATCGAATTATCGATATCGTTGGGCAGCCCTAAAAAATTTAGTTTATCAAAAACCAAGGAAGATATGTTTTTTCCAAACTTTGTTTAATAAACGCAGTGTAGGCCTATGTTAAGATTAAATAAAATATATTAACATTCACACAGGCTCTGCACCTTGCTCGCCATTAGTAGTATAGTGCAATGTGATTGTAAAACGTAATACTGCGGTTAGGCTAGGCATATTCCTTGTCCAAAAACATGAATTTTCATATTTTGAAACATTGCAGTTAAGATGCTCAGGTTTATAATTTGCTCTTTGCAAGTCTCGTTATGGATAAAAGAACTTCCCCAAACCATACTGATTACCAACATACACTTGATTCAACCTTACCGCATGTAATATTCCAAACAGTTCGGACTGCCTTGTGAGCTTCCTCGTCACGTTTCTAATCAAATTCATCACCAAGTGACTTGGCTTACTTTACAGTCATATGCCATTCTTCCTGTGATAATGTCGATATCCTTTCTTTCTTAGGTTGACCAGTATAAACGGCGTGTCATTAGAAAGAAAGCGTCTGTTGAAGCGATGCTTAAAACTGCCATGCAGAGTCAATTGGATGGAGTTCGCGTTGGCCTAAATCAACTTCAATCAGCACTCGAAGACATACAAGAAATTAAACATAAGTATGAATGAAGCTTATTGGCATTACATATTATTATGTAACTCCTAAAAATGTGAGACTTGGAATTAGTTCAATGTGTGATTTCAGCTTAAAATGGGTCGACGAATCCTTTTCTTCCGTACCAAGCTTGTATTTGAATCTGCAAGATGTGAGAGATGAAAATATGAGGCATTCTCAATATGTTACTGCTATGGAGAACCTGAAACATATTTTCACAGTGCCTGAAAGTGTTGAGAAAACCAAACAGTGGATAAATGATGGGAAACTATTGCATACTCATCAGGTGAGACTTATGGTTACAACTTGGGAGTATAGTAAGCATTCTTGGGGAGTAGTGCCTACTAATTAAAAGTAGCGAACCCAAGACTGATAGTAAGCATAGCTGGCCAAAATACTTACCAAATACCATTGTCAGATGATTAGAATATTATATAGTATTTTATCGTAACTCCAATGATTATTCTGTTTCCAGAGCTTAACAGATTTAGAAAACTCTCGTGATGATCTTCTGTATGAGTTGCATAAACTTCCAAACCAGGCATCAGCAGATAAAATCATGCTAAAAGCTTATTTTGAAGATGTCGAGGTGTTGTCACAACTACTGGAAAAGCAACTACGGCTCGTCCTGAGTCGCACTTTGAACACCGTGCGTAAGGAGCCGACCCAAATCGTCACCGCACTTCGAATAATTGAACGCGAAGAAAAGGCCGACACCTTTGCATTACAGCGGCAAAAGCAAAGTGGGTTCTTACCTCCAGGCCGCCCCAAGAAATGGCGAGAAATGGCCTTTCAAGTACTCGAGCGGTCCGTAGCACAACGCGTGGAAGGAACTCACGTTGATGAAAAGGCCGACAACAAAATGTGGCTTGTCAGATATCTGGAGGTAAACAACCATTGAAGGCATTGATTAACCTGTTTTGTTTGTATCTGGGGGGTTATTCCTAAAGGAGTGACACTTTTTCTAAAGACTTGTATATAGTTAGTAACTGAGGTGCTTGTTTAGAGGCTGGAATGGTAGTTCAGCCAGCTGTTGTAGTCCGGTGCAACAGTCACAGTGTGCAGTACTCTGCAGTAGAATAGAATGTCCACCAACAGTTACTTAGCTTGTTTGACATAATATAGACTTGTTATACAAAAGTAGACTACATAACATGTGATCAAAAAGTAAATTTCATTGTTACATTAATTAATAATAATATTTCATAATATTTGCATGTTAATGAATTATTTTATTGTCACAACTCAGTACATAGTTGGTAATGTAATGGGTAGATATTAAAGCTGATATAGTGTGTGGGACCTAGATTCAATTATAGACAAGTGAAAGCATAGATAGAGCATATTTTATTTTTAAGAACGAAGAAGAGCGACTGGAATGTATGAACTATTCTGAATCAAGTTGTCATCCCCCTCTCAAATAACCTCTATTTCTCGTGCTGCTCACACAATATATATTGCCAAAGAAGGTAGACTTATGGAGCTAGAGCTATTCATATGAAATGCTTGTATCAATTTACTCTTGTTTAAGCCTTCGCTTCAGCGGCAGTGCCCACATCAAACTACTTGAACCAAACTGCCACATATTCATTTGCAGTGTTCAACATTGTCATAACTCATCCAGCTACATATGGGGCCATATTTTAGTAGCTAAGCCTGTGTCTCGACCTACCCGTAGAAGACCCGCTTTCTGTTAGTTCAAATTGTTTGGAAATTGTCAACAAGTCTCAACTCTTTCTTATAAGGCCTAATGTTACTTTGTTCCAATAAATATTGCCATTTTTCAAATTACCCAAGTAAATTGTGAACGGTGTGCAGCAACATCGCATTACAAAAGTTTAATTAGGTTATTTGACAAACAGAAATATTTATTGGAATATTTAAATATTTATAAGAAAGAGCAGAGCATTAGGTAGGCCTACATTTTCTAGGGGATGACATATTTTGGTTTTAATTTTTAACAATTTTAAAGCATCGGGCGCTCAAGGCCACGTCGGGCCGAAACAGTTTCGACGTTATCGTCTAATCTTTTTATATGTGTCTACCAACTCCGAAGGTCGTCGGTAACAAGATAAGCTGTTGGTTTCCTTCGTATCCACCCCCATTGCTAAATATAAACCATTTTAAAATAATTTTAACCGCGGGGGTTCCGCAGGGAAGGTCGAGATACAGCCTTATTTAATGTAGTTATCTCCGACAAAATCCTACCGTGAAGTTTCCAGCTACATACTTCTACAATAATAGTTTTGTCTGTTTGCAGTTGGCGAGACAACTGATATTGGAAGACTTGCGAGTTGTCAAGACTCTCTGCATTCCGTGTTTTCCACCTCAATACGATATCTTCAACAAGTTTGTTACGATGTACCACTCTTGCCTGTCTTCCCATGTAAGTATGGTGAAAGCCTGACTTGCCTCAGTTTTAGGAGTGTGTTCCTCTAATAGTTGTGTATGTGCTCTGCCTGAGATCGACTGTTGTGGCAGCCACTACGATATCCAACTGCTTTACTCAAGCAAACTTCAGAAACACATAGCACTACCACTGTCTAGTTTCTATGAATAAAAACTGGTTTAGACAGAATAAGGCTTGCAGAGAATGTCCTGCCTTCATCAATATTTCTTTCATATGATAGTACTGTATAACTTACTGCTCCCTGCTCCCATAGCCATCATGTTTTAACATTGTGTCTTATGGGATTTCGCCGGGACTTTATCAAAACGACGTGATAATGCGAACGATGTTGTATCAGACGACGTAATAACAAGGTTGTACTGTACCAAACATTGTTCAAACCCATCCACTCTTTGTAAAATGTTTGCAGTAATGAGATGTGTGTTTTAAAATCATTCATTATATTAGGCTTGTTCTCATTGCATACTTGACAAAGTGTATATTACAATGACCGTATACCTGCTACGACATCAACAATGTAATTCAACCACTGCAATAAAAATAAAATATAAATATAATACAATTATATGTAGACCTACACAATTTAGCAATTCAAATGTTACTACTTATAGGTAGGGGCATTTGTTTTTCTCACCTCGCGATAACACGAAAGTCTTCACTTTAAGTTAGATTGTTGAAATTTGAAACTTTCTTGACATGATGGTTCAGCTCAAGCTGTTTTTAAATAACGACAAAACGGGATTTTTTGGCTAAAACAACAAACAATGCGAAAAGTGGCTTGAATAGCGATAAAACCACGAAAAACGCGCAAATTAACAATATGAATGCCAAAACCGGATAATCTAATTAAATTTCCAATTTTCCACAATCAAAACGTACAAAAGACACGTCGACCAACCAAAAGTTGTTTAAATTAATATAATATTCGGTCTAGCCACTGTGCGTACAATAAAATACAATTTTTCTCGAGGGCTCGTTAAGTGTAAATTGAAACTTGGTCTATGTACGTGAGCATTGCTGACCAGTGGGATTCTGACCACGAATGCGCGAGGCACGCTGGCGGTGATAGGCGTTGTAGATAGGCATATTATAATATGACTACTCGATAAACCATGTCTACACGATAGTATTAGTCTACAACATACAGTTTTAAATGTAGGTTTTGTTCTAAAAACATTCAGTACAATTGGCAAAATAATAATTTTTGTCTTTTTGTGTTTTCACTGCAATTTTACTTGTTTGTAATTGTTGGAAAATGAAAAAATATATAAAAACATATAACACAACATTATGGTTTTTTAAAAACGAAATTTGTAAAAAAATAACCCCATTTTAAAATGCCTCTACTTATAGGACATGGAAACCCTAGCTCTATATAATACCTATTAAATCTATTGAATTATTGTAAACATTATAGCGAAAACTAGAACCCGCATATCCAATCCAGGAGAATTAGCTATAGGGCCTACATTATTTTCAAGTTGATAATAGTATTCACTTGAGCACAGCCATTTCTTTTAGTCCTGATGTAGGTTTTATTAGTACCATGCCGCTAGCATCGGCGGGAGACGAGATATGCCGTACGCACTGTGTATTAACACTGCCATAGCAAAGAAACTATTAGCCGTAGCTCACTTAACTCAACTGCATGTTAATCTGCAATGTTTTCTCTTCCTAACAAGTAACAATGCTTCAGTCAGAAGCATATCTATCTAATTTTCATAATTTATTCATGAATTGGCCACATACAGCATTTTATGCCATTTTTCAGGCAATGAGCAATGGAAATGAGGAAAATTGATTACCGAGTAGATTATAAATCGAATAGTAGTTCCTTGACTCTAATAACATAATTTAGCTACTTTTTTTTCATATTTCACGTAACTAGTCGTTTTTAATTACGAATTCTTGATTTTTCCAATGTAATTGGCAATTGCAATATAATGCCATTTTTAAAATAATGAAAGCGATAAAATCAAACTATTACTTGCTATTTTTTCACATTTCTAGTAATCAGTGGTATGTAAATACAGTAATTGTGTTCAGATTTTGTATTTTTTTCTTTTTCTTGTGTTTTCAGCTTCAAGAAGTAATTGAAAATGGTTTGGATGGAAATGAGTATGTCTCGATGTTATCCTGGATTATGAATACATATTCTGGTCCTGAATTGATGCGTCACCCAGAGTTAAATATTGACACAACTTCACGAGGTCCTCTTCTCAATAGTACCATCATAAATGACTTGGAACAACAATATCTCAAGGTAGGTCACATCAGATAATGGGTTTACACTTTACTGTTTAAGTGAAACAAGCAATACTGAAGTCCAGACTTCCCAGACCTTGTTTGTAATGTACCAGTAATATAATCTGTCTTTACCAACATGAGCTTTTGCTTTTACAATGACAATTAGTAAACTAGATAGCAAACTTACTTTCAGGGGATCGAACCGAAAATATTTTAATTTCGGTTCGGTTTTTGGTTCGGGAGAATCATTTCGGTTCGGTTCGAGCAAATATAAAATAACGGTTTAGTTCGAACCGGTTTAAACCGGTTCTCGGATTATCGGATCTCTTTCCTTCATGATCGCGTTCCAGTCCTGTATCTGGCACGACGACTCATTTGTGGTTGCGTTAAATTTAAAAAGTTACGGAACACATATTCTTTTTTCCTACCCATATCTACGAAACGGAAGCTGAAACGCGACTGACATAAAAGTAACAGTGCATGGTCATTTGCCACAAAAGTTAGCTTTGCGTTCGAGGGTGGAGTTTGCAGTTGCACGTGTTCCGACAGCGGAGTCTCGTCTTAACTCTGTAATTATCAGATTAGTGTCAACGGGCAAGACTCAACATAATATTTATGAAGGCGTATTCGTCTCCAAGGTTCTTGATTGTTAACTTCCAGGAAAGAGGAAACCAAAGTCTTCTGTCGGTGCGTTTTGTGATCTTCGCCGAACAGACCCTTTTAACAAAATGTCAACCAACTATCATGGTGCCGAAGGTTGGGACTTGTGAGTTCTACTTGTGACAGGTGTTACCATTGTTTATACTTTCCGCGTTCCTATTATTGCAAATATAAAAGGAACTCATCGAGTATTGTCATTACTCATTACCAACCTTTCAAAGGAAGACCTCCCAAATCCCAGTGGAACAAATGGCAGAACTTCCAAAAATAATTTTTCCCTTTGCATTTTTTGTTTTTATATTTTTATTGCAATTTTTAGATTTTGATAAATGGAGGCTTGTACCGAAAAGAACCGAAAAAACCGATAACCGAAACCCAAAATATCGGTTTTCGTTTCGGTTTACGGTTTGACCACTTTTTCATAATGGTTTTCGGTTCGGGAAAAATAACGGTTTTTTCCGGTTTTCGGTTTTCGGTTCGAACCGGTTTGATCCCCTGCTTACTTTCAACACAAATTTGACTATGTTCAGTGACTGATTGCAAATAAGTGTGTAACATTTCCGGATAGAGGCATTTCTAGAAAATATTTCCGTATCTGAAAGACATCCCGCTTGTAATAATTTCTTGGGTAGGAGATCACTACAGTAATGACGTATATACGCAGGGCTTATATCTGGTTCTATACATCATCTCTCATAATCATATGTCAAGAGGTGTAACATAGGCAGGTGGTAAGCCAGGTGGCCCAAGCCTGCCATTAGGTTTGTTAATATGTAAAGTTTAACAACATACTCGACCGCTAGAAAATACAACGTCGATGTTGGCTCCTTCACCTGGTATGACTGGGAGAGCTTCTTTGGATGTATTATCATCCAGGGCCAAATGCCAAATCAACTCTACTTTCGACACCATGTTATGTTTAGTTACACTGGATGGCGATAATAACCACAGATGACATAAGATTAAACCCTTTATTGCATAAGGTTACCACTTATAACTCTGCTGTGATGGCTAGACCAGAAATCAACTCCACTTCAGACACCCTCTCGCGGCCTAACTTTAACAGTTTAACAATTACAACCCATGTTTTCTGCACGATCTGAGCCCGTGCTCTTTTTCTCCATGTGGCTCGTAAGACACCGAAGGTAGGTTAGCAGTTGCTTTCGTTACTGGTTACTGCATAAAAATACATTTTCTTGTTTCAGAATATGGAGAGTAACTATACTGAATGGATGCAAAAGACATTGGAAAAAGAAAAACTAGATTGGGGAAATGGAGCTCTACCTGAAAGTACTGATCATGAAGGTTACTATCACACTTCTGCACCTGTCATCATATTTCAAATGATTGACCAAAATCTCCAGGTTACAAAAACTATCAGCCAAGAACTAACATTCAAAGCTCTTGTACTGTGCATAGAGCAAGTGAACTTGTACGGCAAAATGTATCGAGGCGCCATCAACGAGTTTAAAATCCGGCATTTCAGTGACAGGAGCCAAGTCCCATACTTCACTCACTACATGATTACGATTGTCAATAACTGCTTGCACTTTGTCGAGTTGGCACAACAAATGAAGCAGCTTTATTGGAGAACCAGCATGCATGACAACGCAGCTGCTACCAAGTTCGAAGCTCTTCTCAACACTTTTCTTCAGTTGAGAGACGAAGCGGCCCAGTTTCTTCTAGAAGAAGCATTCCTTGATTTGGAACTCCATTTTCAAGACCTCATCACAACCAAGTGGCTTCTCACTAGCATCTCTGTTGACACTATTTGTGTCACTCTTGAAGACTACTTTCAGGATTATAGCCACCTCCGTGTACGCAATTTCGAGTACGTTATCACGGAGGCCCAGAATCGTGTCGCCAAACGTTACATTTCGGCAATGCTCCAAAAGAAATTGTCGTTTAAAACGTATGAAGAGAGACGGGATGCAGCCCTGAAAATAATAAAAGAAGGAGAGCAGATTAAAGCATTTTTCGTGAAAATTGCACCCAAGGTGGCAAAGTATGACTCTCCTTTCGAGATAATGAACACTTTAGCCGAAGTTTTGAAGAGTGAAGATCCAGAGATTTTGTCATTGGATCTGCATGGCCTAGTTGATAAATATCCAGATGTTACCCAAGATCACTTGATCCATTTACTAAGTTTACGCGGAGACATTTCCCGATCAGATGCCCGGGAAAAAGTAGCATATATATTCCAAACAACCAAATCAAGACAAAGGCCATCCTTGCCAAAAAGTATATTTTCTCACATTCCATAAACACAGGAAAAGATTTCAAAACACCACTGGCAAGTCAAAATTCATACTTGTACATTCAAATTGTGAATTGGAATTATGTACATTGGTTACTACACAAAGTGCTTCAATATACCCACATAATTTCACTGTCTCACAATAATCAAAAAATATCACGACACTAGTTTTGGTTAAAATTGAGAACATGGAAGTTGAAAGATATTTAAAAAAATACCAAATCACTATCCTACAAAATTGCTCAAAACGTTTAAATTCATACCTAAATAAGGTACGGTTTAAAAAAAAATTTGGGGAAAGGACTCGACTCCACAGCCTCTTTTATGGGGTGAGGGGGGGGGGGCCTCGTGAATTCTTGACAAAACCTGCCTGAAAATTGTGATGAGTGAGTGGCTAGAAGATTGTGAACTGAACCTGTCATAAATTTGGATGATTACAGGGTTGTCATATGTCTTGACTCTAATGCCCAATGGTTCATATTTCCTATATACAACATTGAGTGTGTAGTGAAGGGTAGAGGTTGTTTGTTTGGCTACCGTTTGTGTACAGTCACCATAGGCTAGTAAGCTAGTAGCAAATAAATTGGTGCATGCGCGATGACACCTAATCATATGCTTAGCATCGTTGATCGGTACCTTACACAAGATCATTTCGCATATGTTGTGTTGCGCTGTTACTGTGCATGCGCTAAATTCTGCTACTAGCCAACTAGCATATTATGTTGCGCTGTCACTGCTCACTGTGCATGCACCTAAATTCTGCTACTAGCCAACTAGCATATGTTGCGCTGCCACTGCCCACTGTGCATGCACCTAAATTCTGCTACTAGCCAACTAGCATATGTTGCGCTGCCACTGTTCACTGTGCATGCACCTAAATTCTGCTACTAGCCAACTAGCATATGTTGCGCTGCCACTGCTCACTGTGCATGCACCTAAATTCTGCTACTAGCCAACTAGCATATGTTGCGCTGCCACTGCCCACTGTGCATGCACCTAAATTCTGCTACTAGCCAACTAGCATATGTTGCGCTGCCACTGTTCACTGTGCATGCACCTAAATTCTGCTACTAGCCAACTAGCATATGTTGCGCTGCCACTGCTCACTGTGCATGCACCTAAATTCTGCTACTAGCCAACTAGCATATGTTGCGCTGCCACTGCCCACTGTGCATGCACCTAAATTCTGCTACTAGCCAACTAGCATATGTTGCGCTGCCACTGCCCACTGTGCATGCACCTAAATTCTGCTACTAGCCAACTAGCATATGTTGCGCTGCCACTGCCCACTGTGCATGCACCTAAATTCTGCTACTAGCCAACTAGCATATGTTGCGCTGCCACTGCCCACTGTGCATGCACTTAAATTCTGCTACTAGCCAACTAGCATATGTTGCACTGCCACTGCCCACTGTGCATGCACCTAAATTCTGCTACTAGCCAACTAGCATATGTTGCACTGCCACTGCCCACTGTGCATGCACCTAAATTCTGCTACTAGCCAACTAGCATATGTTGCACTGCCACTGCCCACTGTGCATGCACCTAAATTCTGCTACTAGCCAACTAGCATATGTTGCGCTGCCACTGTTCACTGTGCATGCACCTAAATTCTGCTACTAGCCAACTAGCATATGTTGCGCTGCCACTGCCCACTGTGCATGTGCTAAATTCTATATAATTTCATGTACCCTAGCATATATTGAGCGGTAGGCAGTGGTAGACGAACAGCCGCTGACGTTGTTTCTCTACTCTACATTATACAATCAATGACAGTTGTTCTAAATGTGCAGACAATACACCTTAGTAATTATCATAGGAAATATCCTTTTGTTAAGCAGAGTAACAAATAGCCTCCCTCAGGGCAAAGATGAAGGAAAATTAGAAATGGTAGAGTGCCAATAGAATAGTATATATATATTACGTACGTTGGTTTTATATATAGTGTAAAGTATGTATAACCTGTATTATTTGCTTCATATAGCAGTATTCATGGAAAGAGAGAGACCAACGTGTCTGAGATATAAATAAACATGACATGAGGGAACTTATAGAAGAACGACAGCTTGAAATTGGTTCTAGATGTTTCGGCCAACTAACGGGTTTAATCATTCATCACGAATTCAGATATGTACTAAAGTAAATTTAGAACTAGGATGACTACAATGCACAATTGATGGTGGGTGGGGGTAGGAGTAACAGGATCAAGGAAATGTATGAAACCTGACATCTGTGTGACAGTTTCCACTTGCCAGTCCTTAGCTGTAGCTGCCTGCAGTTCTCTTGACGATGTAGTGAAACCATTCTTGAATGAAATACGTATTACCCACGCATACATGTGTGTGTAAATGTTTAATTAAACAGAGATCTGGCTAGGCTAGGCTAGGCTAGAATGTGTTCAGATGCGTGTTTTTTAGCAGTCGGCTAGATTTCGGCATGCCAGACCGGTATGCGCATTCAAACGTAGAGCGGAAACAACGAACAAACTGGTAGGTATTTGTGTGTACCTCTCTACAAACTACTGTGGTTGATGGGTGGTTGGTCAGCTTCGGAACTTACTACTGTTTATTTAGTATAGGTAGGTAGTACTTGATGCAATCCTGCTTGTGCTGTGAATATCGTCGAGCCATTCTCTTTCTGTTACCATTTGATTCTTGAAGCTCACTCTCACTGTCGACCTCAAGTTATTTTTTTAAGACTACCTTTTGACTTCAGAAAGTTGCCGTGAAGAAAAATTTCTGATAGATTAAGATAACTGATATTTCTTCATTTGTAAATAGTGAGCAGTTGTGGAATGAATGCCTCTGAAACAAAATCTGTATTTTATTTTATTTTATTTTATTTTGATCTAAATCTGTAATATTGTAGAAGGAATAGACAGCCCATTCAGCTTCATGAAACTGACAGCTTGTCAGTGTGTTGGGCAGCCTCAGTAAGTCATTAATTTAAACTTGCCTAATATGTGTTGACATCGAAAAGAAATAAGGATGTTTTTATTACAGCAAACTTGCATGTGATTCTTCTATAAAACATTACCATTTTGATATGTTTGGCTTCCAAGGGTATGTAGTAATTGGCTTAAAACATGAGAATAAAACACTATATTATCTATTTATTCTTTTAAATCATTTACACCTCTGTTAAGCCCCAACCACAATTTTGTCGGTGTACGGTGTCATAATCATAATCCGGAAATCGTGAAAGAATTACGTAACTAACTTGGTTCTTACGACGCTGTTCACAACTAAATCGTAATGTCTAATGATTTAGCATCAGAAAATGTACAATTGCGATCACGATCACTATGCTACAATTGGGGTTGGGGCTTAAAGTAGACTAGGCCTACGAACTAATAATTATAATTTGTGTGTAGAATAGATATTATGCAGTCGACATGAAACACTTCTGGGATACAGCGATAAACTGACATGATAAGAATAAAACAAACACTTATCTATGGAATACTTTTCATGTATGTTGGACCATAAATATGACATTTAATGTATTGCACAATATATGGCAGATGGTCTGGGAAAAGTGAACCTCTTATTACTTTACTTACTAATGCTGCAACTTGTTTAAAAAACTGTGGAACCAAAATCCCACTTGCAAATAGTTAGCCTACCTTCGAGTAGAGACTAATGCACTGGGAATCTAAGTGTAATACGTATCTATATAGGCCCTACATAAAAGCTTTGGGTTTTCCATTTGCCCATTGACATCAATTATTTAGAATACAAAATTTCAAATAATTTTTGTTTGTGAACAACTAAAAATATATCCTTTTTATTCAATTTATCATCTCATGTTTATTAGTTCACTGTCATATGCAGAAATGTGTTTCCATCATATTGTAGTTGTTACAGATGGCAAAGAGCCAAATATAAGTCATAACGAGTCTCTGTTGAACACTGCTGTAGTGGGTGGAGCGTGTTAACCTTTCAAGGTGGCGTCCTCGATGTAAGATGTGTCAGTTAATAATGAATGACTATTATTTAAATATGTTTTAGTTTGTACTGTCATAATAACAATTATTATTTGGTTTTATTAATGGTTTGGTTTTATTTATTTTCAAAATGTTTGGAAACAATTTTTTTCAATGTCAACAAAAATTTTGTAGTTTTAGAAACCGTAAACCATTTTTGGCGGAAACGAACCGTTACGAGATATAGATAGATAGATAGATAGATAGATAGGTAGGTAGGTAGATAGATAGATAGATAGATAGATAGATAGATAGATAGATAGATAGATGGATAGATAGATAGATAGATAGATAGATAGATAGATAGATAGATAGATAGATAGATAGATAGATAGATAGATAGATAGATAGATAGATAGATAGATAGATTTGATTGATTGATTTATTTATTCGAACAAGCTGGTTCACAAACAAAATATTACATATCAGTTAACGAGTACAATTCAGCAGGTGCATACATAAATTAGTTTCAAAACGTTTGGTACGAAAACAAGGTGTTAAATTTTAAGGGTTTAAAACATTTGGTACGAAAACAACGTGTTAAAGTTTATGAGGCAGGATAGATAGATAGATAGATAGATAGATAGATAGATAGATTGATGGATTGATGTAATATGAGATATGTACAATATGTAATATGATTATGAAACATAGACATGTGTGCAAACATATTGAAAATTGAAATAATTGAAAAATTGTGTAATTATATTTTTAAAAAAAGGTTGGTAATAAAATAATTGGTCTATTGATAGTTGATATCTTGCAGCCTTCAAATCCCTTAGGTAGCCAGGAATATATTCTGGGGGGGGGGGGGGGGCTTGTGAATTGTCATGAGATTAGATTAAATATAGTCCGGCTTCCATCATTGACGTAAGGATAATCACACCATATCATTGGTATTTAGTTGTATTGCGCATTGTTAGCAAGTGCCAAATATGACTAGCAACTTGGCCAATGTATACATATATATCTGACCTTGAATTCATTGTAGACAGTCATTCAAGCTAGGATCATGAGGGGCAGGCTGTAACCCTCCCCCCCCCCCCCCCACAACCCCTTGTGTCCGCCATTACTGTGGTCCTCCAGTTGTTGTCCTTATATAGCTTCCATGACATTGTACGATTCCGAAACGTGTTCACAGGCCTTTAAAATGTAGTAAAGATTGATACGCCTTCGGCGGCTGGGGCTATCGCCCCAGACAATCATATCCCTACCTGATTGGGACATTTGGGCGACGCAACTGAGTCACACCCCAACTTGTACAATTGAGTCATCATTACATTAGTCTGCAGTTCGGCGACGAATCTGGAAGGCCTGTCTTTTACCTGGATTATAGTTAGCACGGTCGAGAGTTGCGATTCGTAACAGGTTTCTTGGCATCATTTTATTACAACGCTTGTATTAGCTTGCCTTGTTTGTCTGTCTGGGCGGAATCTTTGAATCGATATTCCACCTACTTCTAAATGTCCGATCATGCTGAAATTTTTTACACAGACGTATTCCTAATGACAATACATGAATCAACTGTCATATTTACTAAATTGTCAATTAATTCATCATAATTAATTAATTAATGTTTTATATGGAAATCGATGTTTCACCCACTTCCCAACGTCAAATCGAGTTGAAAGTTTTCACACAGACGTATTCCTAATAACAATACACGAATCAATTGTCATATTTACTAAATATTCAATTAATTCATCATAATTAATTAATGTTTTAAATGGGAATCGATGTTTCACCCACTTCCGAACGTCGAATTGAGCTGAAAGTTTTCACACAGACGTATTCTTAATGACAATACACGAATCAATTGTCATATTTACTAAATATTCAATAAATCCATCACAATTAATTAATGTTTTATATGGGAATCGATGTTTCACCCACTTTCCAACGTCGAATCGAGTTGAAAGTTTTCACACAGACGTATTCTTAATGACAATACATGAATCAATTGTCATATTAACTAAATAATCAATTAAGCTATCATAATTAATTAATTGATGTTTTATATGGGAATCGATGTTTCACCCACTTTCGAACGTCGAATTGAGCTGAAATTTTTCACACAGACGTATTCTTAATGACAATACATGAATCAATTGTCATATTTACTAAATAATCAATTAAACCATCATAATTAATTAATCGATATTTCACCCACTTCTCAACGTCCGATCGAGCTGAAAATTTTCACACAGTTGTATTTTCTAAATGACAATATATGAATCAGTTATCAGATTCACTAATTAATTAATTAAACAATTAGCTTCATATGGGAAATTAGTCACAGCTAGTGAGGATGGGCCAACCACATGCGGCATCGGAATTACCACTGGTTGTTCGGGACTCAAATATCCGTGACGAGTTACAGTTACAGTTACTTTATGAAGTAACTGAGTTACTTTTTAAGTTACATCATGAAATTTCTTAAAAATGCAATAACTGACAGCATTACAAATAAAAAATATTTTTTTACTGGAAATAATGGCACGCAATAATGGCACGCAAAGCTGTTTGTTTTTGCTAATTATATATTTATTCAGACTTATAGTTATAATGGTACTTCATTACTAACAACTTTCGCCAGAACGCCAACACAACAGAGTGCACAGAAATATTTCCACAGAATGAATAAAACTAAAATCAATACAATCGACTGTTCAATCTTCTGGTGATTTTTTATATTAACATCTAAGACTCTGCGGGCACTAACTAACAAAATCTACGGGAATTATCTAAGCATTACAATTTTCGTTACAGCTGGCAGTTGTATTAATTTATTGTTGTCATGTTTGTTAACCCATCGGTGCTGAGCGGCTACGTCGGTTGGCGCCTAGAACTATCAGCTGGCCTGTCCTTAGCGGGCAATACGAAATCGTAGAAAAATGTAGTTCCATCATATGACACACAAAAAAATGCGTTTTTTGTTTGTTTTTTAGGTTGATACAAAGCGGTATTTTTTAATTTTGTACCACTACAGAACGAGCATGCTTAAGAAAAGTAACTCTAAAAAGTAACTGAAAACTGAGTATAATTACTTATAAAAGTAATTGAGTTACAGTTACAGTTGTACATTGAAATGAAAGTAATTAAAGTAGTAACTCAGTTACTCAAAAAGTAATTAATTACTTTTACTCAGTTACTTTACAACGCTGATCGTTAGTGTTAGTGGTAGTTGGTACTAGCGCAACTGCTGTTTTTTATCACGGTAGGATTTGATTGTTATAATATAATATAATATGATATGATATGATATGATATGATATGATATGATATGATATGATATGATATGATATGATATGATATGATATGATATGATATGATATGATATGATATGATATGATATGATATGATATGATATGATATGATATGATATGATATGATAAAATAAAATAAAATAAAATAAAATATAATAAAATATAATATAATATAATATAATATAATATAATATAATATAATATAATATAATATAATATAATATAATATAATATAATATAATATAATATAATATAATATAATATAATATAATATAATATAATATAATATAATATAATATAATATAATATAATATAATATAATATAATATAATATAATATAATATAATATAATATAATATAATATAATATAATATAATATAATATAATATAATGCAGTGCCAGACACTGGCGGATCTAGCTAGACCATTCATAGGATAACTGTAGCCCCTTTCTATTTCCACTAGTGAGTTAAACACTCCCCAAGTAACACAAAATATGGGTTAGCGGGGCAATCACATTCACTAATTACAGAAGCGGATCCGCGGGGGGGGGGGGGGGGGATCAAGACGGGTCTAGCCCGTCTTTAAACATTATGCCTTATGCAACAATTCTAACAAAATGTACAAAATAATATTATCACGCTTATATTAGCTTCAATTGTTTTTAGAAAAATAATATTACAAGAAACACGGGATATTTGCTAATACAAAGAAACCGGCTGGAAGAACGATGTCGACCGAAACCGCTGCACAACGGAAAAGACGTATGGAAAAACAGAAAAAATATCGCCATGAACAATTGTCGATGGAAGATGAGGAGTCGAAACGGGCCAGACTGGATTAGCGAAGAGAGCAAAGAGAAAGAGAAACGAGCGAACAACACTCAAAACGATTAGAAGATGATCGTATTCGGCACTCGCAAGCAAGAGCCGCAGAAACACCGGAACAGATACAAGCACGATTAGAAGATATCGTATTCGGCACTCGCAAGCAAGAGCCGCAGAAACACCGGAACAGAAACAAGCACGATTAGAAGATGATCGTATTCGGCACTCGCAATTAAGCAAGAGCCGCAGAAACACCGGAACAGATACAAGCACGATTAGAAGATGATCGTATTCGGCACTCGCAAGCAAGAGCCGCAGAAACACCGGAACAGATACAAACACGATTAGAAGATGAACGTATTCGGCACTCGCAAGCAAGAGCCGCAGAAACACCGGAACAGATACAAGTACGATTAGAAGATGATCGTATTCGGCACTCGCAAGCAAGAGCCGCAGAAACACCGGAACAGATACAAGCACGATTAGAAGATGATCGTATTCGGCACTCGCAAGCAAGAGCCGCATAAACACCGGAACAGATACAAGCACGATTAGAAGATGATCGTATTCGGCACTCGCAAGCAAGAGCCGCAGAAACACCGGAACAGATACAAACACGATTAGAAGATGAACGTATTCGGCACTCGCAAGCAAGAGCCGCAGAAACACCGGAACAGATACAAGTACGATTAGAAGATGATCGTATTCGGCACTCGCAAGCAAGAGCCGCAGAAACACCGGAACAGATACAAACACGATTAGAAGATGATCGTATTCGGCACTCGCAAGCAAGAGCCGCAGAAACACCGGAACAGATACAAACACGATTAGAAGATGATCGTATTCGGCACTCGCAAGCAAGAGCCGCAGAAACACCAGAACAGATAAAAGCACGATTAGAAGATGATCGTATTCGGCACTCGCAAGCAAGAGCCGCAGAAACACCGGAACAGATACAAGCACGATTAGAAGATGATCGTATTCGGCACTCGCAAGCAAGAGCCGCAGAAACACCGAAACAGATACAAGCACGATTAGAAGATGATCGTATTCGGCACTCGTAAGCAAGAGCCGCAGAAACACCGGAACAGATACAAGCACGATTAGAAGATGATCGTATTCGGCACTCGCAAGCATGAGCCGCAGAAACACCGGAACAGATACAAGCACGATTAGAAGATGTTCGTATTCGGCACTCGCAAGCAAGAGCCGCAGAAACACCGGAACAGATACAAGCACGATTAGAAGATGATCGTATTCGGCACTCGCAAGCAAGAGCCGCAGAAACACCGGAACAGATACAAACACGATTAGAAGATGATCGTATTCGGCACTCGCAAGCAAGAGCCGCAGTAACACCGGAACAGATACAAGCACGATTAGAAGATGTTCGTATTCGGCACTCGCAAGCAAGAGCCGCAGAAACACCGGAACAGATACAAGCACGATTAGAAGATGATCGTATTCGGCACTCGCAATTAAGCAAGAGCCGCAGAAACACCGGAACAGAAACAAGCACGATTAGAAGATATCGTATTCGGCACTCGCAAGCAAGAGCCGCCGAAACACCGGAACAGATACAAGCACGATTAGAAGATGATCGTATTCGGCACTCGCAATTAAGCAAGAGCCGCAGAAACACCGGAACAGAAACAAGCACGATTAGAAGATATCGTATTCGGCACTCGCAAGCAAGAGCCGCAGAAACACCGGAACAGATACAAGCACGATTAGAAGATGATCGTATATCGGCACTCGTAAGCAAGAGCCGCAGAAACACCGGAACAGATACAAGCAAGATTAGAAGATGATCGTATTCGGCACTCGCAAGCAAGAGCCGCAGAAACACCGGAACAGATACAAGCACGATTAGAAGATGATCGTATTCGGCACTCGCAAGCAAGAGCCGCAGAAACACCGGAACAGAAACAAGCACGATTAGAAGATATCGTATTCGGCACTCGCAAGCAAGAGCCGGAGAAACACCGGAACAGATACAAGTACGATTAGAAGATGTTCGTATTCGGCACTCGTAAGCAAGAGCCACAGAAACACCGGAACAGATACAAGCACGATTAGAAGATGATCGTATTCGGCACTCGCAAGCAAGAGCCGCAGAAACACCGGAACAGATACAAGCACGATTAGAAGATGACCGTGTTCGCTACTCGTAAGCAAGAGCCGCAGAAACACCGGAACAGATACAAACACGATTAGAAGATGATCGTATTCGGCACTCGCAAGCAAGAGCCGCAGAAACACCGGAACAGATACAAGCACGATTAGAAGATGATCGTATTCGGCACTCGCAAGCAAGAGCCGCAGAAACACCGGAACAGATACAAGCACGATAAGAAGATGATAGTTTTCGGCACTCGCAAGCAAGAGCCGCAGAAACACCGGAACAGATACAAGCACGATTAGAAGATGATCGTATTCGGCACTCGTAAGCAAGAGCCGCAGAAACACCGGAACAGATACAAGCACGATTAGAAGATGATCGTATATCGGCACTCGTAAGCAAGAGCCGCAGAAACACCGGAACAGATACAAGCAAGATTAGAAGATGATCGTATTCGGCACTCGCAAGCAAGAGCCGCAGAAACACCGGAACAGATACAAGCACGATTAGAAGATGATCGTATTCGGCACTCGCAAGCAAGAGCCGCAGAAACACCGGAACAGATACAAGCACGATTAGAAGATGATCGTATTCGGCAGTGCCTAATTAAAAGCAATTAAGCAAGAGCCGCAGAAACACCGGAACAGAAACAAGCACGATTAGAAGATATCGTATTCGGCACTCGCAAGCAAGAGCCGGAGAAACACCGGAACAGATACAAGTACGATTAGAAGATGTTCGTATTCGGCACTCGTAAGCAAGAGCCACAGAAACACCGGAACAGATACAAGCACGATTAGAAGATGATCGTATTCGGCACTCGCAAGCAAGAGCCGCAGAAACACCGGAACAGATACAAGCACGATTAGAAGATGATCGTGTTCGCTACTCGTAAGCAAGAGCCGCAGAAACACCGGAACAGATACAAACACGATTAGAAGATGATCGTATTCGGCACTCGCAAGCAAGAGCCGCAGAAACACCGGAACAGATACAAGCACGATTAGAAGATGATCGTATTCGGCACTCGCAAGCAAGAGCCGCAGAAACACCGGAACAGATACAAGCACGATTAGAAGATGATCGTATTCGGCACTCGTAAGCAAGAGCCGCAGAAACACCGGAACAGATACAAGCACGATTAGAAGATGATCGTATTCCCCAGTAAACACGGATTGCTCTTTGTGAGACAAATGTAACAAGTCACTTCTCCTTCTGGAGTGCAGCTTCGAGTGTTTAATGTGATGAAACAGAGAACTTGAATGTCCTCAGTTATCATTACCCTAGGACTTTCAGAGAGAGTTTTTACAATACAAAATTTGGTTATGGATTCAACTCGTTTCACTTCTTATTGTGCTCACACATTAGTCACCACTCACTTCTCAGAGCACTCACAAAATGCACACAAAGTAGTTGCCATTTACTTCTCAGAGCACTCACAAAATGCACACAGAGTAGTTGCTATTTACTTATCAGAGCACTCACAAAATGCACACAAAGTAGTTGCCATTTACTTCTTAGAGTGCTCACAAAGCAGTTGCAGTTTTCTTCTTAAAAAGGTCACAAATAAGGTGCAGTTTACTTCTTAGAGTGGTCTTAAAGTGCACACAGAGTGGTTTTTGTTTACTTTTATTGTAGTCTTGAAAACTACCAAAATGCTTGATAAACTGCACTCTGATAGCTTCTTTCACAGGACCCTATGGTCCTACATTTTAGTTTTGATAAATTAATAATTATATTGATAACTATAAATAATTAGTAATCAGGATGTAAAAATAAACAAATTTACAATAACCAATTAATTGGTGTATGTAATCAGTGAACAGGAATAAGTTTCTAGTTAATCCCCAAGGATACGCCGTTTTAATTCTCGTAACAGGGTTGCCGCCGATTATCAATATAAAGTTGTGATCGATTAATGAACTACTAATCGATTGCTAGATCTGCGTGTTTCAAAAAGAAGAGATCTTTCCCTTCGCCACAAATTGGGATAGTTCCGTGCCGTGTCTAGCAAAGGAGGGGATCTGTCATCTGGAGAGCGAATGGAACAATTAGACCACCGGTTTTACGTCTTTATTGATTTTGAAACTTCGATTTTATTCAATTAATCGACTATCAACATGTCTTCGGACATATTAATAATAGTGACAATTTCGACTATCAATTATCGTACGGCAACCCTAACTTTTAATACATTAACGGGTTACTTTGATCAAAACAGATCCAAATGTAGATTTACTTCACCATAATGAAAGACCACTCAAATATAATTTTTGCATACATAATAATATAAAGAAACGTTTTAACGAAATCCGATATAGGTTTATTTTTACATTCAAATTGAGTGGTCTTATAAAATGCTTTAGTAAATACTATGTTGAACTGTTTGACTAAGCTAATTGGGATAACATAATATTTCTTAGAGATTAATTTTTGAATGTACGAAATTCATTTATTCCAGTTGATTACACACTTCCACACACTTACCGTTAACTGGTTAGAAGAAATTTGTATGTTCGTTTTACATCACAATTAACATAGTAAAAATTATTAATAAATTCAAACTAAAATGTAGGCCCAAAGTTTTATTTTTAAGTGAAAGAGAATAACAACTACAGCAATTTGATACATTGCAATACATAGCGTAGGTCTGGATTATACGTAGGAATGTCAGACATTAATATTGCAAGTCAAAGTCATGCATGCATATTGTTTTATGTGCAGGTGAATAAATATCATCTGTACTCTATGGTTTGGATTAATAGGATAAGGTGCCATAGGCATTTAAAAAATTATCCAAGTTTCTAGTTTCTCCCAAGATATGCTTAATTATTTCACCTATAAAATGTTTCATCTGGGTTCATTGATGCACAAAGATCATCTATTAATCTTGATTTTACATTTTTAATTGTCAAGTGTATTTTTGCTATTGAAGAGTAAAGAACCGGTATAACGGCACCGCTAAATATGTAGCCCGAGACTTGCGGTACTTGTTTTCTCCACTTGCAATCACGCTTTTGATTGGTGGAGAAAACGAGTTAGTCCTGGACTACATAAATATTTAACATCCATCTTAAGACCAGACCGTTGGACCACATGACGAAAAACAAGATTATAGATAATATTTTGAAGGGCCTATTGGGAGTTTTTGCTCGTCTCAATGGACATCTCAGGCGACAGTTAAATTAAGGAAAAATTTGGACCTTTCAGCAAAGGCAGTGCTTCAAGTCGTAAAAAGTTGCACCTGAAGATTCCCATTTGGCATCCCAGGGTGACAGTTCAAGTTGGACCTTTTAGTACAGGCAGCACTCCAAGCAGAATTAATTTGCACCTAAGATGTCCATTATGTCCTGTAGGTCTACGTACATCAAATTATAAATCCAATATTAAAGCTAACTTTTTATTTTTCCACTTTTGAATAGTTCTTTAAAAAAGTGATAATACAATGCATACACAACATTTGAACAGGAAGTTTGGAACATTTCCAAAATATTTACTATTTAGTATACAAATACATTAATTAGGTTTACTTGTAAAAACAAATAAGTAGGTAGGTACCCTATGCATATAACATTCTGAAATGAAAACCATGCAAACAAAGCAAGAAATGGGTACTCATTGGGATCCCTATAGTCAGAACAGTGAAACATTGAAAAAACAAGGGTTTCGCATACCCTTTTATGTGAAAATCGTGAGCGATAAACGCAAGTGGGAGTCGGAAAATTGACATTATCAGGCCGTATCAAAAAACCTGCCTGGAAAAACTGAAAGATAAGTCGATAACACTTTACGAGCACACCGTGATTATTATATACGTGATTGTGCCACGTAATTGCATACGCCAGGCACTCGATTTTGATGCCACCAATAATTCATCCGTGATTTATGAGCGCTCCAAACTTATTATCGTAATTAAAGCTCGCATCAATTAGGCTCGCACACCCCTAGACATAAAATTGTTCAAAAAATGATACAAAGTGATAACTGCACACACATATACCAGAATAGAAACAGAACCACATTTACTTGAACAGTGATATATCAAAACTTGTAAAAATGAATTAGTAGCATATGAACTACGTATTACATGTGGGTCCGTCAATGGAATACTACGAGTCTATGACATGGGCATCTGCACTTGCTTCACTATCCCCACCCTAAACCGCCTGGTCAGCTGTGACAATAATGTACGTACAGGACAGTGCAAAAATATTGTTCAGCGTTAACAAATCATTTTCTTTCATCAATGATCGAATAGGAGCACAAAATATTCATAGAAAACGGAATAGGGAATTTGCGTAAGTACCATATTTAGTTTTAAAAAAATGCTAATTAATAGCATTTTTAATGCAGAGCCCCAAAAAAATTGCTGTAGTGTGAAATAATGCATTGAAAATCATCAACAAATTCAAATTTTCTGTTTTTCAAGCGTGCTATGATTGGTAACGGGTTTGTGGCGTGAAATCATCAAAAAACTGGTTTTCGGCCATGTCAACGCCTACGGGTTTGTAATGTTACCACATGGCGTTCCATTCAAACACCATTTTCACGGGAAAAACGTGGAGGGAAAACCAATTATTTTTGTTCTCAGTACGAAGAAGTTCAAAGGTGAAAAGAACGACCGTTTTCTTTTACGGAGTGTAATAATTAAAGTATAAAATACAAAAAAAAGTTATGCAAATTCCATATTGTAAAAAAAAAAAAAAAAAAAAACACAATGAAAACGTACATACTACATAGCCTAGGTATAATTTGTATAAATATTAAATAGTGCATATGCTTACATGAAATAAAATGTCAAATGAGAATGGAAACATGGAAAGTAGTGATGACATCGGGTTCCCCTGAAACCGGAACCGGTCCCGACTTTTCAGTTTCTTTTTTTTTTTCGAAATATGCGAACTACTCATGAGAAAGGGATGGTGTAGCAGCGAGTCCACGCGCGCTCTGCTGTCACGCTCAGGCACTAGCAGGGCGGCAGCCAACACGTGACATTCAAGTGGTGTTGATTTCATTTGGATTTATTTTGAGTTTAGACTGACAACATGAGTGCCTCGAGTGCTAAAAGGGCTAATACGTTCTTTGTTAATGCTACTATAATGCTATTTTTGTTTCAACAAAATGTTATTTAAAAATTTTTGTAAATAAATAAATAATTAATTTATTTGATTTGATAAATTGCATTTCTTTTTTGTGTCACTACATATCAGCCCCTTCTTCTTTTCTCACTCACAGTCAGCTATAGGCCTACTAGGCCCATCCCATTAGCAGATCGCACAATAGGCCACGTGTGTTCAAGGATGCGCGCATTGTTTGAACTTTGAAGAATTATATTAAAGGGCACTTTTGACCTGCTGATTGTAAAGTGTAACTTAAAAAAAAAAAAATGGTAAAATTAAGATTACTAGTACCAACTTTTTTCCCGCTCCGGAACCGGTTTCGGAGCGGAGGAACCGGTACGAAATTTTTGGACTCGATGTCATCACTAATGGAAAAGAATCTAAAATGAGTTCAAAAACATAGATTTATAAGTGGAAACTGTACTATAGTCATCGTACCATAACTTCGGTAATGCTTCCGTCACGGGTGGGTGAGCGGCAGCCAACCGGCGGCCGTGGCTAATTCAAATACCTGCTCGGGTTGGCCGAGACCGTAAACGCGTCACTGATTGATGACGAAAGCATTACCGAAGTTGTTGTACGAGGACTTTAGCGGGTATTGACCTACTGTACTTAAAACTACAGTGTGTCCTCGCAGTATCACTGGCATTACAGTGTTTTTTCTGCTGATCCCAAATTATTCTTTGGTTTGTGTGCGTAAGCCAGTATTGAATAGAACGCTCGACATCTCTAACTGTTACAAGGCCCGCTAAATCTGGTCTATTTCTAACAGCATCTGAAATATGAAGGAGCAAAACATCACTACCTATAGTACAGGCCTATTTAGTATTGTTCCAAATCACAACAAACTATTTGAAAAACATGTTAAAAATAAAACAGGCTAGGCTAGGCCATTTATAAATGTATGCTGTCATATTCTATATCATATGCCTGCCTGAATGAAGTGGAATAAAGCTAATTATATCTAGGCTAGAACACATTCTCATATTAATGAAAAATGCAAACAGAAAAATATATAAAACAAAAAAAATTGTTTAATGAAGCCAAATGGACATCCTGCAACTGATTTGCAGAATTTTGCATATAGAATATGCTGCAATGCAATATTATATACTGTACAGACATGTCCTACACCAGGGATGGTAAACAAAATGGTACACGTGCCAGAAGTGGCACACGAAGACTTGCTGACAGGACGCAGAATAGTGTATGACATATTGTATCAGGATGAAATTAACCACACTTCAAAGTAGGGCTGGGCTATGACATAAAGTTCAAATATCGATATCAGGCAAAAATTTCGATATCGATATCGATATATCGAAAGCAATACATCTGTTTTCAATATCCCCTCCCACTTCCCAGTTTGCAGTTAAATGAAAAACAAAATATTTTCTAAACCATTGTGTCTTTTATTTATTACTTTAGTACACTGATCTGGTCATAAAACTGTTAATGAAGGGGTATTGTATTGTTATTTCGGTCAAAAGTCGTTACAACGAACGCCCTTACAACGAAATCATCATTTTAACGAAATTTATTTGTGGTCCCGCCCGAATCCCTATGTACACAATGTTAATTTGTTATCATTACAACGAAAATTCGTTATTACGAGAAGATCATTTTAACGAACAAATTTTGGTTCCCCTTGGTATTACTAAACGTTGTTACAACGAAATTATTTTCCGAAATGTGGATTATTTGGAATTCCCAGTCGCGTAGATTGGTGTTTTTCTGTATATCGCCTCGTTAGATGGGCCAGCTGGCCATCCCCGAGAGTCGGGCAAGGTCATTGGCCGCCGCAAGACGAGATCCCCCCAGCCGGCCAATCACGATCGAGGTTACGGAGCGAGGGACGAACTGAACTGTCAACCAGCGGCTCGCTTGCATGTTGCATTCGCCAGCATATATCGCGGCCTCGCTTCCACTCACGCGTCCCACGACTAGCGCTTTCTCTCTCTCTCACGTCGGACTACTTCGTCACGTCTCGCTCAGACACGATAGCACTCCATTGTTCTCTCTCGCTCGGCCGGCCGCATCTGTTCTCACTTTGCTGCCCTGCGCTAACCGCCTGCGAGCCTACTGCCCGCAACACACATGTGTAATGCAGGTTGCGGGCCACACAGGGGCCATGCGTTACCTGCCAATACTGTATTTCGATATTCAACCAAATATCGATATCGAATAAATCGGCTCGTATCGATATCGCATCGAAATATCGATTTCCTTGCCCAGCCCTACTTCAAAGACATGTTCCAGTCATTTAGAGAATTTTGGGTAGAAAAATTTCAACTCCGGCAAAGTTTTACTCAAAAGCTGCATTATGTGGAACAATCACAATATTACAAACTGATAAACTGGCCATTTTGTTCTCTGTATAAAAATATAATTATTCAAAAAACTATACAAATTTCATTAGAATTTTACTGTGCTTTTTTTGTTGAGAATTTGGCATGCCTGGACAGGGTAAATTCAATAGTTCGTAAATAATGGCACTCAAGTTCAAATAGGTTCTCCATCCCTGTACTACCAACAAGGGCAGTCTAGAAAAATAATTCCAACTAAGGGTCTCATTTACTAACATGTAGGTCTACAATGTGAGGCTGGACTGTTTGCCATACTTACAAACAATAATCTTGACAAGCTGTGTATCTTTTACAGGCTTTTTTCCCGTTATACCCTTCCAGGCAAGATCCTTTGCTACATTGTTCGATATAATCGATGAGAGTGCACGTCGCACAGTGTCACCAAAGCTGTTGCCTCCAATTCCCTTTACATGGTTCATCTAGAATATAAAAAAGCCAAATTGACATTTAACAAACACAAAGTCTAGAAATATGTCATATATCACTGTTACCTATTTAATTTGTTTTATGTTACAACTAGATAATATATTGATGCCTCACGCAAGTATGTACAAAGAGAGCCCACACTTGTAACCAATAAAGAAAAAAAAACTTAAGATCTATGATCTACATTCTACAAGATCTATTTCTTTGTAATTTCAATAACATGCCACCTTCAAATACATCCACACTTGCACAAACTCTGCTAATGTAGGCATTCCAGATACAAATTACAAACTAAACATAAAATAATATGCCATGTCTTGGGTAGGTAGACTACAATATTTTACCAACTGGTCAAACATAATATGCCATGGAATACTGAACATTAAAAATGAATTGTTAGTAATGCAAATTGCAAACATTTAAATTTAACCTATTAGATAAGTTTCACTTCAATTGGAGAACTAAGATGTAGCAACACGTGAAAGGCTAAAACACTTACCAATTCAACTTTAAACTGCTGTAATTTTAAATTTTGTTCTAAATTTTGTTCATAAAATGGACCCTCTGCAATACGCTTTTCTCGCCGACGCATTGTGGCAGCTTTTTGGCTAAGAAGTTTTTGGAAGTTCGGTATTGGAAGCTTCTTTGTTGGGGTACGGTCCTTGTTTCGTACCTCAACCGCATTTCGTACATACACTGCAAAATGATAAAATTATTTATGTGTACATTTAAAATATGGGTATTTAATATTATCTCAATTACCAACATAATGTGGCCTATGTCTTGGTCAACATAACATAATGTATTTAAATTTGGCATAAAACTTACATTCCACAACGTCAGGGCAGGAACGTTAACGAGAACGGTCAAATTGGCTCATGTGTTATCTTACGACACAATGCACAATTGATTTTCCTGTTCCCATATCCCGGTAACAAAAACAGCATGCTTTTCAAGTTAGCGTTTGCATTCCCGTAATATTCCCGGGCAATTGTGCAGCCTCCCTAAGTCTTGAATTTTATGTGGACCAGTCTTTAGCAAAAGTGAAACTACTTTGTTAACCCGAAGCATCGAAATCATAAACAACTTTATTTGTTTTTTTCTTTTGTCGCTGTTTGATTCGATCCCCAGCATATTGGAACCACACTCGTGTAGCAGTTTCAATGTCTTTGTTTGTGGCCGCCTCCTTTATGTTAGGGATCTTCTTCACAGGAGCTGAAATAAATTACAAAATTGAAAGACCTACAAATAATTATGTTAATAGATGGAAAAAAGAAATTGAAATTTGAATTAAATGCCCTCTCCAACCCACAAGGAAAAACTTGAGCAAACAACAAGGTCCAAAAATAACAAATACACTGGGTACAAATTATTTTTTTATATTAACATCAGAACTTGTATCTAACATTGTTCTCGACTTACATGACAGCAGATAAAAAAGGATAGTTTTTAAGGGGCACACTTTTGTGATCCTCACCCGTGAACATCACCCCTCATGGTGTGTAGGCCTACACGTTTACACTTACTATCCCTGTTCGCACTGTCCATACCACCCAATGCTATATTTCTATTAAAATATCTATCTTTGGTTGGGTAACGCTCACTTGTTGATTGCGTTGGGGCATATAGGGTTAGCTTGGTCGCTTTGGTTTGAAGTCCTACCTGCATCTTCATTGAAAGGTGGAATGTGCTCAACTATCACCTTAGAAATAACATCTAATTCAATTGCATCTAAATGATTTTGAATGCATTTTTTTCTTAGCCGCTTTGGATAGCGTTTTGTGCTGGATGTGGGCTCCATAACAAGTGCAACATTAATTAGGATATCAATACCTTAGCTTTGTTGGTAGCAAGTTGCAAGCTATGGAAGCCTAGGCCTAGGCCTAGAGGTAACACAAGATTTCTTAAACCTTGATCGATATTCCAATGTAAATTCTGAAAGAAAAAAACACGTCTCAAATTGGGTCTAAAGATTTTGTTTTTAATTTGGGCCTACCTACATTTTTTACGTTGAGAATATATAATATTAATTAGATACAATTAAAGGCTTATAGGCCCTAGGCCTAACATCCTGTGGTAAATTTGCAGTTATGTACCGACACTAACCTAACTACCCTCCTAACCTGGTAGGCCTAGGCCTAGGTGTGTGTGTCTGTACGTGTGTCGTGGTGTACTGTGTCGGTACGTAACTGCATTATTACCTAACATGTTAATACATATGTCAAAAGCTTTCAAATGAAAATGTTGGGCTTAGGCCTAGCCTAGGCCTCCCTAACCTAACTTCCAAAGCATGGCCTTTGAACGCTAGGCCTAGGCCTAGGCCTAGCTAGACGGCAATCTAATTTAGCCTACATTTTGTTATACGATATTAGAGATGGATTTCAGTAGTTAAAATGTCTATGTGGTTCCATGTGGTAGGGTCTAAAATCAACGCTAGACCTCAGCTAACAAGTTTAATTAGAAAATACATACTTACATACGAAGTTTGATATTACGAGGTGTTTTATGGTTTGGTTCTTGTGGTTCTTGCTTGCATCACAATGTGCCAATAGTGCCAACTTTTCAATCTTTTACGACAACTTTAAGATATTGGAAGTTTTATTAGCAGCATTTAGATATAATCATATATGTATCACTATGTAATCTATTGCAAATAAATGAATAAATACACACCAAAATTGGCAGAGAAGGCTATTCTTGGTTGGATGCCCCATTCCATCAAAGGGCTTCTGTATTCCCCTAGATTTAGCGATAAATCTGCAGTTGGCAACGCTACTTTCTAGTAGTGCACCAAGCGGGAGATTGACTTCACTAACCGAAATACGCTAAAATCGATGTTTTGAAAAATATCAGGGTAGGTTTGTATGATGATGGATCGAATGAGTTTGAAGTCAGACTTTTTCATAATCTAATATCTCCAGAACGCATGGAACTAGAACATTCCGGGTATACAAAAAAGAAATATAATTTCAATAAGATTAGGGACTGAGAATTACATGTTCGTACCTATTTAAGAAATGGGTTAAAAGTATGTCTTTACTTACGACTACTTGGTGCGCCAATCGCGAAGCTTCTTCGTTTTTGTCATCTACCAATCCGGACGGTCTAAGCGACCAATCGACCAATCATAATCGGTCTTGACCCGGTCACTTTCAAATCGTCGTTTTAACATTGACATAATTGTTACAACAGCTAGTATGTTATTGATTTTTTATTGTGTTTTTATAAAGTTTTAAGACACATAATTGGTGGTAAAGTAATAAGATGAGCGTAGGGAAGCGGAGTGAATCTTTCCATTCAACTCGATCGGCTCTTTGTCTCTCTCTGTGCGTGTGCGTGTGTGTGTGTGTGTGTGTGTGTGTGTGTGTGTGTGTGTGTGTGTGTGTGTGTGTGTGTGTGTGTGTGTGTGTGTGTGTGTGTGTGTGTGTGTGTGTGTGTGTGTGTGTGTGTTTGTGTACACAATTTTGTTCGTCACGCACAGGTCAAACGGCTTGACGGATTTGGCTGAAATTTTAAGTCAACACTCTCGACCACTAAACTAGATGCTCTTAATATAACCAGCAAACTCCGTCCAGATGCCATTCTACAAAAAATGTATTAGTGGAAAATATCGAATTTTAAACAATTCGTCGCGCACAGGTCAAACGACTTGACAGATGTAGCTGAAATTTTAAGTCAACACTCTTGACCACTTAACTAAATGCTCTTTATATAACCAGCAAACTCCGTAAGGATACCAACCTACAAAAAATGTATTAGTGAAAAATATCGAGTTTTACTTTTGTTCGTCGCGCACAGGTCAAACGACTCTACGGATTTGGCTGAAATTTGAATTCAGCACTCTTGACAACTAAACTAGATGATGTTAATATAATAAGCAAAATACGTCAAGATTCCAACCCACAAAAAATTAATTAGGGCCTAGTGAGAAATATCGAGTTTTAAAAACGATATAGTTCTAAATTCTTCCCTGGGCGCAGAGGGTGTTAGATAATATAAGCAACTTGTTGGGCAACTTGTTGGGTAGCATTTGGTCATCTAGTTTCATAATTGCCAACATGTGGCCATGAGGTTGCCACATGGCTGTCATTTGGCAAACAGTGGCCACTTGTTGGGTAGCATTTGGTCATCTAGTTTCATAATTGCCAACATGTGGCCATGAGGTTGCCACATGGCTATCATTTGGCAAACAGTGGCAACCTGTTGGGTAGCATTTGGTCACTTTTTCTACCACATATCTATTTGGATACATTTTGGCAACCATTTGGCAAAGACATTGTCATCCCAATTTCATTCCAAATCTCCTTGGATACTATACTGGCCACCATTTGGCCACCATTTGGTTGTCAGTATTAGGCTGTGGATATCAATAATTGATGACCAATTATTGGTCATTTGTTGGTTACCACTTGGCCACCAAATTTTTCTGTAAGGGAGTTCTCTATTATACTCGGAGATTGTCGGGAGTAGTCGTGCATGAATCGTTACCGGCGCACATTTCAAACTGAGGAACGAAGTAAACGCATGCGCTTATGTAGCAACATATTATAGTACTCAGATTCCACTCAGTTACCACACAATGTGTCCAAATGTTGTTCAATAAAAATATCAGTTTGCTCACGAACCACTCTTAAATTGCAATAAAAGTAAGTTTCATTTGAGCTAGCTGAGTGGTATTGGAAAGGTCACAATGTGACAATACACTTCTCTCAAATTGCTCACAGTGTGTGAGAATAAGCATGAACAAGGGACGTCTTAAAACCAACTCAAATCACGCTCAATGCAGGTGAATTTTTTACAAAAAAAGGAAATTATATCTGCTGCGTACAAACCACTCACTAAGCCGTCACGAATGTGACAACTTTCCAAGAACATAAAAAAAGGTCACATAGTGACAACTCCGAGTGCATTCTATGAGTATGAAGAAATACGTTTGCATTGGGAGGTGTCCGAGTGATGTTGGAGAAGTCACAATGTGAGAAGGTTTTGGTTGAAGATATACATTCCAGTTACATTCAAGTCACAATTGGCTTACAATGTGAGTGGACTGACTTTGGGAGTAAAGTGAGCAAAATGTGCAGTTCTCCGATAGGTTTTGTGTTTACTGGGTCGGCACTCGCAAGTTAGAGCCGCAGAAACACCGGAACAGATACAAGCACGATTAGAAGATGATCGTATTCGGCACTCGTAAGCAAGAGCCGCAGAAACACCGGAACAGATACAAGTACGATTAGAAGATGATCGTATTCGGCACTCGCAAGCAAGAGCCGCAGAAACACCGGAACAGCGGCAAGTGCGAGTTTCGCAAGTTCGGTACAGCATGTCGCAACTTCGAGAACGATTGAGAGCTGATTTTGCGACTTTCGAGCAGGCAATAAACACATTCTGCGATAACATTTGTCAGGTGTGCACGAAAGATGTTATCCCAATCAAATAACAACTTGTCGTGCAAGTACTGGAGCAATATCTTATCTACCTGATGCTTTCAAGGGACCTGGACCACTCAATGTCTGCACCAGATGCAAGAATCACATCACGAGCAAAAAGACAACATCACCGCCGAAGGCATATTGGAATAATCTTGATCCTGGTGTCATCTCTGATGTCATTTTGAGACTTACTCAAGCTGAACAACGATTACTGTCAATGAGTTATACCATTCGTAAAGATCGTAAAGCTCACCGGACTCTTCGGACAGTACGGATTTCGTGGCCACGCAGTGCTCTTCGCTCAAGACATCATCGAAGTTAGTGAAAAGCTACCAAACATGCTACCTAGATCAACAGAAAGTGCAGGAATCGTAGTCGTGATAGAACATCTAGAGAATCTGGACGTCACACGTGAGTTCACGATATCTCGATCACGAATCTACGATGCATTATGGTGGCTAATCGCTTTCAATCCACTACACAAAGATGTCATTATCGACCACAATGCCCAAATCAACGACCGAGACTTCATACGAGTCCTACAGCAACAACAAGAACGTGACAATAATGATGAGCCAGTAAAAGAGAGTAGTACTGCCTACATAATGATTGGAGAGGTTTCCAGAATCGTACGTGCTTCGTGGCACCAAGGAAATAACACCATATTCGTATCAGGTTACGCTGGAGCTCAGTGCTGCGCAATGGCTCTAGCTAGCATCGTCAGAGCTGCAATTCTACCACCAAGCAGATGGAATACCATAACACTAGATCAAAATATGGTGGAAGGCGATGGAATGTATGAAGCCATACGAATACTGTCAAATGGTAATCCGAATGCGTACCCAATCTATAACAATGGATACCTAGCTGTACGCAACTTCGACATAATCAAGAGAGATTTCATATGTATAACAATTACAGCTTCAGTATTGCATACAATGAAGATCCACCTTACTTCGGTATTCTCAAAGATAATGCAAACAAAGGACCAATTATAGTATCAATGAAATTGTACGAAAAACCCACAACAATATCGTGAATGAGGCCCATGAGTTAAAAGCAGAAGAGTTTGCCTGGTACTACCTCTTCCCAAATGGTGCCAACGGATTGAAGGACTCTGAAGAAAGCTCTTGAGGCACTCTTCGCAAGTTACAATGCTGGAATATTAATAGCAAAGTCCATATCATTGGCAGTCATGCACTATGACAACAAGTACTACTTCGCAGACTCACACTCGTGCGGTGCCAAAGGATCTAAGGCTGCGAATGGAAGAGCTTGCGTTATTGAATGCGACAACATTGACCAACTCTTAAAAATATGCAAGCGAGCTACGGGATCAAGCAACACACAATTCACCATAGATTACAGTGAAGTTCATCACAAAAATGATATCGTCAGCATTGAAGATCAAATACAAGCGACCACAGTCCCATTACAACAGGCAATCACAGAGCCAATGACACAATTTCCAAAATGGCCGTGCAAACCTTTGTAATGGTGCCAATCGACTGTGAACAGCCTAACGTCGAGGATGAACTTGAAGTGTCAAGCAACATCAATGAAATTGTACGAAAAACCCACAACAATATCGTGAATGAGGCCCATGAGTTAAAAGCAGAAGAGTTTGCCTGGTACTACCTCTTCCCAAATGGTGCCAACGGATTGAAGGAACAACGGCCAGTTAGAATCTCACCACTAGACTACTTTCAGTATCGAATACTCGGCAGTGACACACGATTCCAACGGAACGACTACCTGTTCTACGCGCTTTCGATGTTCGAGTACTACAGAGTCAAGTCAACAATTGCAGCTTGCGGAAAGAAGATTGAAGGACCTGATGGACAAGTACAAGATCTCCACCTCTACATCAAGAACTTGAGAGGATCATCTGCATATTGGAGAACGGCACTGAATGAACTAATAGCACAAATAAGATGCCTCGGACCACCTACCTACTTCGTCACCTTCAGCTGCAATGACCTGAACTGGCTCGACATGAGAAAGGCACTTCTCATAGCCGATGGAAGACCAAACGATGACCCGACAATCTCGACATGTTCACAACGCAAGTACTCGTTGAGCGGTACCCACTAATAGTGAGTCGACACTTTATGATGCGAGTCAATGCGCTGATGAAATTCCTACGCGGCAACACGGAAATATTCGGCGGACTATAGTCACGGACTTCTGGTGGAGAATCGAATTCCAGAATAGAGGCAGCCCACACTTACATATGGTGATGTGGATTAAAAATCATCCATCATTCGATACACCAGAAGGAATTGAACAATTGGACCGTGTATGCACATGCGAAATGCCTGAAGAAGGCTCAGAGCTGTACGAACATGTCAAGAAATCGCAGATCCACCGTCACACATTCAGTTGCAAGAAGAATGATTCAACATCTAACAACTGCCGATTTAGCTTCCCTCGTAAAGCATGCGAATCAACGAGGATTGTTGCACAAACATCTGACGATTTCATACGAAGTGGAGGAAGAATATGCGTGCTTAAGCGACGACAACAAGATCGATGGGTCAATAATTACAATCCGACCATTCTACAGCTATGGCAAGGCAACATGGACATCCAACCATGTGGATCCAACGAAGCGATAGCATTCTATGTCGCCAAATACATATCAAAGGCAGAACCTACAGAACTCGATGTAGGTGTAGCACAAGCCATCAGAGAAATCCGCCGTGAAGAGACAAACATCTCAAGAAAGCTCTTCAAGATATGTATGAAAATACTGAAAGAGCGACAAGTATCGGCATGTGAAAGTGTCTTTCGTCTAGCACATCTAAATATGAGAGACAGCTCGAGGAAATGCATATTCCTGAACACACGGAAGCCCGAGGAACGATGTAGAATGCTGCAATTCGACGAACGAGGACATGGCTCAGGATATGCTAAAAACATCTTCGACCGATACGAGCAAAGACCAGACAAACATCCCGATTATGATTTCAACAACATGAGCTTGGTTGAATTTGCAATGCTCTTCGAGCCTCACTATCCGAAGAAGCAGGCCGAAAGTGAGGAGGGTATTGACGATGACGCGTACGAAGCTGAAATCAAACGTGGCACACGAAAAGCGTTCATCAAGCTCAGGGACAATACAAAGATGGCAGTCAGAAACATTCCACTAGTAGTACGAGTCCCATTCTTCATAGCAGCAACAGATCATGAGAACTACTATTACAGTCTCCTCCTTCAGTATATGCCATATCGCCAAGAGCGAGAACTCATCGAAGAATTCGATACAGCACGAAAGGAATTCCTGGCAACGACTGAAAGAAACTAGTCGACACATGGAGACCTACAGAGAACGAGACCGGCAATTGGAGAATGCATTCAACCAGGTGCATGCATTCCAAATACTTGAACAGCCACCACAAATTGCCGAGGACTATAAAGATGAAGATGTTATAGATAATGCTATGACAGATGATCAGTTCGCCACGGCACAGCAAGCAATGAACATGGGACAACGTTAAATCTTCGTACACATCACTCGCAGCATACAACAACAAATAAACGGAAGCACAAATTGCGAGAGACTGTTTATCACAGGAGGTGCCGGAACTGGAAAGACATTTGTGTTCAACCTACTTAAGAATCAAGTGAACAGGTGTTATGGAAAGCAGGCAATTAAGGTAGCAGCGTTAACTGGAGTAGCAGCGCGACTTGTAGGCGGACAAACCATACATAGCCTACTGAAGTTGCCAGTTCAGAAGGATGGAAGATTCACCAATAATCTACCAATTCTAACTGGTAACTTCTTACGAACAATGCGACTGCAATGGAGAGACATAGAGCTCTTCTTTATAGACGAAATATCGATGGTGGCCTATGAAATGCTTTGTATGATAGACGCACGACTGTAGCAGATCAAGAATAACGAAGACCCATTTGGTGGTATCAATGTCATACTGTTCGGAGATCTTATGCAATTGCCACCAATCAGAGGACACCAAGTATTCCAACAGCCTGAAAGAATGATACCAGCCACACATCTATGGAGACTGTTTACATTGGTAGAGTTGACAGAAAATATGCGACAGCAAGGAGACACAACGTTCATAGATATACTGAATGCCCTACGAATCGGTGAGCTTCGGCCTCAACACATTGCCGAATTAATGAATAAAGTCGGCGGAGAAGCCACCGGAGAATTCTCAATAGAAAGAGCGCTGCGTATATACCCGACAAAGAAGCAAGTCGACTATCACAACCAAGCTGTCCTGGAGCACTTCAGAGACTTGAATACTGAAATGTTCACCATCAAGGCTCAAGACATGCTTGTGGATGCGACACGAAATGTCCAAGATGTCAATATGGACAACATTACTTCCACGGATATCAACAATACAGCTGGCCTTCTAAAGGAGCTTGTAATATTCGTGGGAGCAAAGGTCATGCTGCGATCCAACATCGACGTCTCGAAAGGCTTAGTCAACGGCGCAATAGGACATATCACCGAGATCTTGTGGCCACTCTTCCGTAGAGTCCAAATGTACGAGACAGACGTGCCATCTGTACGAATTGACTTCGGTAATGACGGCATACACCTCATTGAGCCAATATCGAAGCAATTTCCAGCAAAATACAGCTACGGAACGATGGAAAGACGAATGCTCCCAATAATATTATCATGGGCTTTCTTGTGGGTACACAAGATGCAAAGCAGTACAGTAGACTACGCGGTGATATACTTAGGACCAGCACTGTTTGCCAGCGGACAAGCATACGTTGCTTGCACTAAGCCGAGTAAGATCTCTGGACGGACTACTAATAAATGACCTAGACTGTGCGAAGCTAACGGGAAAGAAACCGTGCAATAACGAAGCGTTAGCTGAAATGGATCGACTAAAATCGTTGACTTAAGACTCCTCAGACTCGACAAAAATGACACAGTGCTCTCGGAGCACACTCTAAAAGACAAGGTCCACTGATAGACCATCGGGTCTATCCTTTTTGCAACTCCCACAAATAAAATTTTACAAGTATACACTCTAATTGCTAAAGGCAGTGGACGTGTCCGAATTCATCCAAAATGTATCCTTTTTATCTTAGCTCAGACTTGACCTTGTGAAAAAAACGGTAGTGACGTAATTTCCAGTGTCTGAATTAGAAGTTTGCAAGTAGAAGTTGGCAAGACTGCGAGAACACAGATCATTCCTGTTCGTGCACACAACTTGAGTACTTAAAAAAGTCATGGCGGACGCAAACACTACACGTGAGAAAATATGGAAACGTAAGTAACCATGCATTTAAATTTTATGTATTGTAATATGCCTAGATGTTTTAATGTTGACAAAAATTGCGTTTATGGTCATTATTAATAGAATGTGTAGCCTATAGGCCTAGTTACTTTGCTAAATTCTCCCATAGCCACATAACCCCACTTTTCGTAAGCATTGTTGGCCGATCGCTGGATCGTGCATGAACGGAACTGTCCGAAATTCAAGTTTGCAATGCGAGCACGCTAGTTTGCGAGTGAAGTTAACAAGTACAAGTACACAAGTATGCAGTCTTCTAAATTCGGATACGTCCAGTGAGCATATATTCGATTGCAAGATTCTTTAAGACTAAAAAGTATAAAATAATATTACATGAAAAAAATATTTTTTTAAAAAACAACGCTTATATTTAAATGCACTAAAAAGTAAAAAATAAATTTTCGACCAACAAATTTTTGCCTCACTCGGAAAATAAAAGCGTTGGGCGCTTTTGGTATTGACATAGATTGCAGTATGCTGCTGTTTATGCAGGGAAAGCGCCCAACGCTTTTATTTTCCGAGTGAGGCAAAAATTTGTTTTTTACTTTTTAGCGCATTTAAATATAAGCGTTGTTTTAAAAAAAAATTATTTTTTACATGTAATATTTTACTTCTATCATCATGAAATTGAGTTTTATTTATTTATAATAATGTTCTGTCTACCTTTGAGAGTGAAGGGGCAAACCACTTTGGGGGGGGGGGGAGGGGGGGGGGGGGGACGGGGAGGATTTCCCCTTTCCAATGGCCTCGCTTGCTTTGCCACCTGAAGAAAGGGTGTGAAACAAGTAAGGTGAGTGTATCTATAGCCGATACATTGATATGACAGAGGAGTAGACCTTAAGAGTACCTTAGACAGAGCAGTTGAGATTTGTTTTGAAAGAAGGGGTGCTAAAAGTACGACCGTCTCAGCAGATGTCTGAGTGTTCAGCAACAGATACATTGATCAAAAAATGTATGAGTATGACTTTGACAGAGCATTTGAGAATTGTTCCGAATAAAAGGTGTTTGAAAAGTAAGAATTTCTCAACTAATGAGAGTTTCAGAGTTGAGAGTGAATGTTTCTGAAGCGATTTATTGATCAGATATAGGAGTAGAACTTGGACAGCGCAGTTGAAAATTGATCTGAAAGAAGGGGTGTGAAAAGCAAGAACATACAGGTACAGAGTTTGAATTAGATGAATAATTCGCGAGGCTACGTACAGGTACTTGAAGGGGACGGGGCTAACAGGTGGTTGGCTGCAGGGGCGCATGCGCTGAACAGCACAATCGATTGCGAGAGCGATCGAGCGGACCACATGTTCCAAGACAGAGCTACAAGATGGCGCTTGACTTTGCTGCGACCTACAAAGTCCTAGTTCTTGGTGATTCAAACGTCGGTAAAACTTGCATAGTTCACCGTTACTGCGATGAGAGATATTACGATACTTATATATCTACGATAGGTATGTCAAACTCTACGATAGTGGATAGCATATATAAGAGGTCCAATCCTTGACCTAGTTATCACTCATTTACATGTATGTGGGATTTCAATTGGCACTTGTGGCAAATATTCTTTAAACAGTAACAAGCAGAAATAAAATTCATCTGTTTTTTTTTTACAGGAATTGACTTCAAGCAAAAAATAATAAATTTGGATGGTGTTCCCATTAAGCTACAAATTTGGTAAGCTCCTCGTATTACTTGGCGTGACTGTGCGAGTGTGTTTTCGGAGGAAGTCGTGTTAATGTTAATTGCAATGTGTCAAACAGGGACACAGCTGGCCAAGAAAGGTTCCGCACATTGACGACTGCTTACTATCGGGGCGCAATGGGTATCCTTCTTATGTACGATGTGACCAGCTTGGACTCTTTCAATCACTTATCCTACTGGCTACGAAACATACAAGAGGTAAGTTTCTACTTTTCATTCCATTCTTCTTGAATTTTGATTTTCTAATGCTGTTGACCGATTTCTTTCATTGTTTCCTTAGTTACTTAAATTAATATAAGGTTTAACATTATGTCACTGTCATCGCCATCCTTTAAGGGCGAGCCTTATGTCACTTATGTAACATTATGTCACGGTCAACGCCATCCTTTAAGGGTGAACCTTATGTCACTTATGTAACATTATGTCATGGTCAACGCCATCCTTTAAGGGCAATCCTTATATATGTAACATTATGTCACGGTCAACGCCATCCTTTAAGGGCAATCCTTATGTCACTTATGTAACATTATGTCACGGTCAACGCCATCCTTTAAGGGCAATCCTTATGTCACTTATGTAACATTATGTCACCGTCAACGCCATCCTTTAAGTGCAAACCTTATGTCACTTATGTAACATTACGTCACCGTCAACGCCATCTTTTAAGGGCGAACTGGGCTTACTTTTATTTTTCCGTGTTGGACTACAATTTGGCAATTAGTCAATCTCGATATATGTAGACCTACATTCATACAAACAGGCGAGTTAAAACATTCAAAAACGCAAACAAGTCATGTGCATCGATTTCAATCGAGAGTAATTTGTAAATACCAACAAGAAGGTGATGTTGGTAGTTGGTACTGTCAGTGGTATAGATAAATCACTAAAACAGCACTTTCCAGGTAAAGTTTTATCGGTAGAATTGTTTCGAGTCCCAACACTTTCGAGCGACGGGTGGTATCGTGAAATCTGAGCTTGGGAAAATGTAAATATTCAAAACTATGTCACGTTAAATCATATTCGGTGCGTAGGTGTTCGGGGGCCAACTGATCTAAGACAATGCGTAGGTGTATCCTCGGGGGCCAACTGATCTGTAGACGGTGCGTAGGTGTGTCCTCGGGGGCCAACTGATCTGTAGACGGTGCGTAGGTGTATCCTCGGGGGCCAACTGATCTAAGACAATGCGTAGGTGTATCCTCGGGGGCCAACTGATCTGTAGACGGTGCGTAGGTGTATCCTCGGGGGCCAACTGATCTGTAGACGGTGCGTAGGTGTATCCTCGGGGGCCAACTGATCTGTAGACGGTGCGTAGGTGTATCCTCGGGGGCTAACTGATCTGTAGACGGTGCGTAGATGTATCCTCGGGGGCCAACTGATCTGTAGACGGTGCGTAGGTGTATCCTCGGGGGCCAACTGATCTGTAGACGGTGCGTAGGTGTATCCTCGGGGCCAACTGATCTGTAGACGGTGCGTAGGTGTATCCTCGGGGGCCAACTGATCTGTAGACGGTGCGTAGGTGTATCCTCGGGGCCAACTGATCTGTAGACGGTGCGTAGGTGTATCCTCGCGGGCCAACTGATCTAAGACGGTGCGTAGGTGGTCGGGGGCCAACTGATCTGTAGACGGTGCGTAGGTGTATCCTCGGGGGCCAACTGATCTGTAGACAGACGGTGCGTAGGTGTATCCTCGCGGGCCAACTGATCTAAGACGGTGCGTAGGTGTATCCTCGGGGGCCAACTGATCTATAAAACGGTGCGTAGGTGTATCCTCGGGGACCAACTGATCTGTAGACGGTGCGAAGGTGTATCCTCGGGGGCCAACTGATCTGTAGACGGTGCGTAGGTGTATCCTCGGGGGCCAACTGATCTGTAGACGGTGCGTAGGTGTATCCTCGGGGGCCAACTGATCTAAGACGGTGCGTAGGTGTATCCTCGGGGGCCAACTGAGCTAAGACGGTGCGTAGGTGTATCCTCGGGGGCCAACTGATTTAAGACGGTGCGTAGGTGTATCCTCGGGGGCCAACTGATCTGTAGACGGTGCGTAGGTGTATCCTCGGGGGCCAACTGATCTAAGACGGTGCGTAGGTGTATCCTCGGGGGCCAACTGATCTGTAGACGGTGCGTAGGTGTATCCTCGGGGGCCAACTGATCTGTAGACGGTGCGTAGGTGTATCCTCGGGGGCCAACTGATCTGTAGACGGTGCGTAGGTGTATCCTCGGGGGCCAACTGATCTGTAGACGGTGCGTAGGTGTATCCTCGGGGGCCAACTGATCTGTAGACGGAGCGTTTAAACCGCGATTCCGTATTATTACTTTAATCAACATTTCGTAAAACGTTTTCTTCTGTGATTCTATTTTCTTCTATGAACTAAATAAACTAAATGTTGTCTTGCTGGAGTAGAGCTGCTTTAAAATCGTTACGCACCAAAAAGCTACTCAAATCGTCTGAATTTCTTAGCGATGCACTGTGCACAACATAATAGACCATGTAATGGAATCTGCAAACATAGTGTCGGTATTATTGTGATATGTTAAGTCACTCCTGGATGTTCAGCCAATTGGTCCAGGATATAATTATTGTTTTGCAAATAAAGATTTGATAATAATAATAATAATAATAATAATAATAATAATAATAATAATAATAATAATAATAATAATAATAATAATAATAATAATAATAATAATAATAATCAGTTGGCCCCCGAGGATACACAAACAGATTATCTTCATAGGCATAACCAAGTTGCAAACATTGTACATAAAAAATTAGCCATGAAGTATAAACTTATAAACACAACCACTGCGTATTACAAATACAAGCCTGAAAAGGTATTAGATAGTAAAGACTACAAATTATATTATACGACCGGGCAGTTAGGCCTATAACAGACCAAACCATACATCACAATAGAATAGACCGGATATTATATTTATTGACAAGAAGAAACAAGAAACGATTTTAATTGATGTTGCCGTCCCTTTATGCCACAATGTAGAGACAACTTGGCGGGAAAAGATAAACCGATATAAGGAGTTATCTATTGAAATAAAAAGGTTGTGGAAGCATAATAATGTAACTGTTATACCGTTAATTATATCAGCAAATGGCATTGTTCCACGTAAACTCCATGACAGTATTAAACTAATTGGTCTCCAACCGAACATATACATCGAGATGCAAAAAGCAATTATTTTGAACACGTGTAGGATAGTGCTAAAATTTTTGAACTAAGAAGAATGAAGACTTCAAGAAGCTCTCCATCCTGATGGTGGTTTTCGTGGTTTCCACCGTACAAAGAGCGAATGCTGGGATGAGTACAAATCGGCCACGACCGTACATAGCATCCACAGTTCGGTTTGGAAAAAATAATGTGGACAATGATATATTAAGTAGTTCTAAGTAGATTTTAATAAGGTAAACACATGGAAATACTTGACATTTGTGTCCGTACAACATGTTTATGCCGGTTTTGACCGAGTTTGTATGTATTGCAACAATAAAATAATAATAATAATATAATAATAATAATAATAATAATAATAATAATAATAATAATAATAATAATAATAATAAAATAATAATAATTATAAAAATTATAATAAATATAATAATAATAATAATAATAATAATTAATAATAATAATAATAATAATAATAATAATAATAATAATAATAATAATAATAATAATAATAATAATAATAATAATCATAATAACAACAATATATGACAATACTGTGTCTGATTCATAGAGTGAATCGTCTAGTCCAAACCCCCAGATAAGGGAATCCCAGCTTGGTCGATAACTGACATTACTCATACCTCCAGCGGTCGCTAAGTTTCCCACGATTAGTGCATAATTATGTAGGACGTTTATCGGGAGGGGGGGGGGGGGGGCGGCAAGGGGGCGACAATATGGAATACTAGAATGGGTTTTATGTACCTGGTTATTATAAGTTTATGGAAATATCAGTTGAAATAACTATACAGCAAATAAATTTATTCATATTTTCATATTTTTAATAGATAGTGTCAGCTACGTCGTTGGTCACCTAGACGAGAGGGCGTCAACAACGTGCCGGCTCGCTGGGAAGATGTTGTGGTCGTCACTAGGAACGAGGAGAGGTGCAAAGTTGAGGCTCGGTGAATGAAAAGGCACAAATTAATTCAGAAAGTTATAGCAAGATCATAATTCCCTAATGGTGGAGGCGCCGGGTATTATTCAAGCCAATGCACAGGTCTATACATTCTAGTTTTAGAGTTTTCTCATGTGGCTTAATCAGTAGATAGATGCTTTCTCACTATAGCTACTGCTTGCTGTATCGGATGGAAGAACGCAGGATTAGCCACGATTTAAGACAAGGGAATCAATCACTAATCACGATTTTATATACAATCATAAGCTTATTTCTTAATCATTTTGAGCCACTAGATAAATGAAATCATGTAGAATGGTTATAGAGTCATGAATCCACGAGGAGCAGTTTTGTTCATACACCACTACCCCCCCCCCCCCCCTCCCAATAATTGGCAGGCAACGCCAATGCTGGAGCGGAGTTTTGAGGGGATTTACTGATTAACTCGTATCTTCAAAACGCGAAAGAAAATAAACATTCTGAGATGACTGACAAGAGACAACTGTTGCTAGTAAGGTGGAAAAAAGAATATTGAATGATATGAACGTGAAGGCTTAGATAAGATAGAGTAGGACATTAAGAATCAAGACATTATTGAAATATTCCTATACCAAATTGAAACACGATATATTGTGCCTGTTTTGAACGTTGTTTGTAAACTTTGTCCTTGATTACATATCGAGTGCATCACATTTATAAATTTATATTTTAAATATTATTTTGAAGATACAAACAAAACACATAAAATTCTCACTCCACCCCAGCTGTCTATGATGAATCACTCGTATTGAGCTCCAGGACTGACCTACACGACGTAACGAGGCCGATATAGCAATGCATCGCCACGATCTATGATGAATCACTCGTATTGAGCTCCAGGACTGACCACACGACGTAACGAGGCCGATATAGCAATGCATCGCCACGATCTATGATGAATCACTCGTATTGAGCTCCAGGACTGACCTACACGACGTAACGAGGCCGATATAGCAATGCATCGCCACGACCTATGATGAATCACTCGTATTGAGCTCCAGGACTGACCTGCACGACGTAACGAGGCCGATATAGCAATGCATCGCCACGATCTATGATGAATCACTCGTATTGAGCTCCAGGACTGACCACACGACGTAACGAGGCCGATATAGCAATGCATCGCCACGATCTATGATGAATCACTCGTATTGAGCTCCAGGACTGACCTACACGACGTAACGAGGCCGATATAGCAATGCATCGCCACGATCTATGATGAATCACTCGTATTGAGCTCCAGGACTGACCTACACGACGTAACGAGGCCGATATAGCAATGCATCGCCACGATCTATGATGAATCACTCGTATTGAGCTCCAGGACTGACCTACACGACGTAACGAGGCCGATATAGCAATGCATCGCCACGACCTATGATGAATCACTCGTACTGAGCTCCAGGACTGACCTACACGACGTAACGAGGCCGATATAGCAATGCATCGCCACGATCTATGATGAATCACTCGTATTGAGCTCCAGGACTGACCTACACGACGTAACGAGGCCGATATAGCAATGCATCGCCACGATCTATGATGAATCACTCGTATTGAGCTCCAGGACTGACCTACACGACGTAACGAGGCCGATATAGCAATGCATCGCCACGACCTATGATGAATCACTCGTATTGAGCTCCAGGACTGACCTACACGACGTAACGAGGCCGATATAGCAATGCATCGCCACGAACTATGATGAATCACTCGTACTGAGCTCCAGGACTGACCTACACGACGTAACGAGGCCGATATAGCAATGCATCGCCACGACCTATGATGAATCACTCGTACTGAGCTCCAGGACTGACCTACACGACGTAACGAGGCCGATATAGCAATGCATCGCCACGATCTATGATGAATCACTCGTACTGAGCTCCAGGACTGACCTACACGACGTAACGAGGCCGATATAGCAATGCATCGCCACGATCTATGATGAACCACTCGTATTGAGCTCCAGGACTGACCACACGACGTAACGAGGCCGATATAGCAATGCATCGCCACGATCTATGATGAATCACTCGTATTGAGCTCCAGGACTGACCTACACGACGTAACGAGGCCGATATAGCAATGCATCGCCACGACCTATGATGAATCACTCGTATTGAGCTCCAGGACTGACCTACACGACGTAACGAGGCCGATATAGCAATGCATCGCCACGATCTATGATGAATCACTCGTACTGAGCTCCAGGACTGACCTACACGACGTAACGAGGCCGATATAGCAATGCATCGCCACGACCTATGATGAATCACTCGTATTGAGCTCCAGGACTGACCTACACGACGTAACGAGGCCGATATAGCAATGCATCGCCACGAACTATGATGAATCACTCGTACTGAGCTCCAGGACTGACCTACACGACGTAACGAGGCCGATATAGCAATGCATCGCCACGACCTATGATGAATCACTCGTATTGAGCTCCAGGACTGACCTACACGACGTAACGAGGCCGATATAGCAATGCATCGCCACGACCTATGATGAATCACTCGTATTGAGCTCCAGGACTGACCTACACGACGTAACGAGGCCGATATAGCAATGCATCGCCACGACCTATGATGAATCACTCGTATTGAGCTCCAGGACTGACCTACACGACGTAACGAGGCCGATATAGCAATGCATCGCCACGACCTATGATGAATCACTCGTATTGAGCTCTAAGACTGACCGACACGACGTAACGAGGCCGATATAGCAATGCATCGCCACGATCTATGATGAATCACTCGTATTGAGCTCCAGGACTGACCTACACGACGTAACGAGGCCGATATAGCAATGCATCGCCACGATCTATGATGAATCACTCGTATTGAGCTCCAGGACTGACCTACACGACGTAACGAGGCCGATATAGCAATGCATCGCCACGACCTATGATGAATCACTCGTATTGAGCTCCAGGACTGACCTACACGACGTAACGAGGCTGATATAGCAATGCATCGCCACGACCTATGATGAATCACTCGTATTGAGCTCCAGGACTGACCTACACGAGGCCGATATAGCAATGCATCGCCACGATCTATGATGAATCACTCTTATTGAGCTCCAGGACTGACCACACGACGTAACGAGGCCGATATAGCAATGCATCGCCACGACCTATGATGAATCACTCGTATTGAGCTCTAAGACTGACCGACACGACGTAACGAGGCCGATATAGCAATGCATCGCCACGACCTATGATGAATCACTCGTATTGAGCTCCAGGACTGACCTACACGACGTAACGAGGCCGATATAGCAATGCATCGCCACGATCTATGATGAATCACTCGTATTGAGCTCCAGGACTGACCTACACGACGTAACGAGGCCGATATAGCAATGCATCGCCACGACCTATGATGAATCACTCGTATTGAGCTCCAGGACTGACCTACACGACGTAACGAGGCCGATATAGCAATGCATCGCCACGACCTATGATGAATCACTCGTATTGAGCTCCAGGACTGACCTACACGACGTAACGAGGCCGATATAGCAATGCATCGCCACGATCTATGATGAATCACTCGTATTGAGCTCCAGGACTGACCTACACGACGTAACGAGGCCGATATAGCAATGCATCGCCACGATCTATGATGAATCACTCGTATTGAGCTCCAGGACTGACCTACACGACGTAACGAGGCCGATATAGCAATGCATCGCCACGATCTATGATGAATCACTCGTATTGAGCTCCAGGACTGACCTACACGACGTAACGAGGCCGATATAGCAATGCATCGCCACGACCTATGATGAATCACTCGTATTGAGCTCCAGGACTGACCTACACGACGTAACGAGGCCGATATAGCAATGCATCGCCACGATCTATGATGAATCACTCGTATTGAGCTCCAGGACTGACCAACACGACGTAATGCATTTTTAGTCATAATGGGTTCATAGTATCACCTCTTATTGAAGCATAACATAACGAGGCCGATATAGCAATGCATCGCCACGATCCATGATGAATCATTAGGGACAAGTTAGCTCATTAGCTCACTACTCTGCGCTGCCGTTAACTCCAAACCCAAAATCCAAAAAACTGAAAAACCAAGGGTTAAGTTGAAACGGTTGCACCACCAGTCACGCAAACTACTTCCGCGCCACATCCGATGTAGCAGCTATTCTTGAACAGTTGCAACAGTTTACTTCGTCAAGTTCATTTCACAAACTATATGTACTCAAACCAAAATTGGTAAAGGATTTATACAAAGCAATACTGTACTATTATGCTTATAGTATTTTCTGCATTATACCAACTGTCGCGCCTCGCGTCGACATATAGCCATATTTACTAAAATAAATACGGTATTATAAATCATGAATCTTTAATAGTTCAAAAACTAACATTGCCTGGACCATTCCAAAACAAAAGAGACTAACAAACACAACAATAAAATAGTTGCTAGGCAACCATCTGATCCATTCACAGTAATCACCGCCACCTCCGCCTCCCTGTCTCCTTGCCAAGATCAGTTGTATTTGAGGGGCTGTGGTCACTGTGAATGGATCAGATGCTTGTGGATATGACACCAACCATATATTAGTACTTGAAAATGCATACAAATCTGGCTCCAACGCGCCGGCACAGTTATAAATCATAACAGGTAGAATAATTAACAGAAAGTCACGATACTTCTTGAACAGATTAACGAAACGTTGATTAAAGTCTGATAAAAAAAAATTAGAATAAACCGATCAACTGTTTTCTTTAGGTTCGTTCATTTGTCGTGTTTGGAACTGTTCGGTAACAAGTTAGAACACGGCGGAAACGCGTCATCGAACAGGAAGTTGGCTGAAAGTTGGAAAAAACATGTGTTCTGCCTTGACACAAATGAACGCCAATCTAGTTAGAGACACCTGTTAATTTTAGGTCAAACCTGACAAATCCAAAGGCTGTCTCTAAATAGGGCGTAAGATAAACTGAATTAATCTTTGGTAGGGCCTAAACCAAGTTAGTGATGGTTGAATTAAACGTACGGGCGTCTAGGTGCAAATGAGGTTATGTAGGCCTATTGGACTAAATACACGTTAAATCATTATTTTCATACCTTAATGTAACAAACATAACGACCCTATTCAATTAGAAATTTTGACGTTATCTCAGACGACAGATAAGTTGTAATTTCCATTAGAATGTATATTAATTAACAGGTTACCGCTATGTCTAATTTGAATTCCCACCCTACTTCTTGTTCTACTCAACTCACTCCTCTTTTTCATTCCGGACAGTTCGAACATGTTCGGCCTGTTTGCAAACAGTTGCCGGAGGACAACTGAACAGGAACACCATCAGAACATATGTTTTTTTACAGATGAACACCGAACAACCTGTTCGGACTGTTCAAAACTGTTCGGGACGGACAAATGAACGAACCTTTTGTAACTTTAAGGCGGGAATGCGAATATTAAAATGCTGGTACGTCCGTAGACGGGGACATTTGTTTTTTCATTTTTTGTCAGTATCTTGAAAACCTAGCCATACAACTGAGCAATAATAATGGCAACCTTATTTCCAACAAGACATGTCTGGAATGGCCTTAAGCTCTAGTCTAGGACGAGGACGGACTGACCTACATGATGTAACGAGGTTGATATAGCAATGCATCGCTAGGATCGATCCAGCGTGTCACGGTTGTGCAACAGTTCAAGGGTACAACGTGCACTTGCAGCTAGGTCATTATCCCTGGGCAATGCAAATAGCGCGGGCTAATGTTGTTGAGTGGGATAAATAGAGAGGAATGCATTACACATTTTTCGTCCCAATGGATGTACAATACATCATATACAAATACTTTGATTTATAGCCGTATAATAATTATATTAATCTAAATTCAAACTATGGCTAAACAGTGGGTGACTAAACACACAACTTAGTAGCATTAAATTATTATTATTATTATTATTATTATTATTATTATTATTATTATTATTATTATTATTATTATTATTATTATTATTATTATTATTATTATTATTTTATTGTTGCAATACATACAAACTCGGTCAAAACCGGCATAAACATGTTTTACGGACACAAATGTCAAGTATTTCCATGTGTTTACCTTATTAAAATCTACTTAGAACTACTTAATATATCATTGTCCACATTATTTTTTACAAACCGAACTGTGGATGCTATGTACGGTCGTGGCCGATTTGTACTCATCCCAGCATTCGCTCTTTGTACGGTGGAAACCACGAAAACCACCATCGGGATGGAGAACTTCTTGAAGTCTTCATTCTTCTTAGTTCAATTATTATTATTTTTATTATTATTATTATTATTATTATTATTATTATTATTATTATTATTATTATTATTATTATGATTATTATTACTATTATTATTATTATTATTATTATTATTATTATTATTATTATTATTATTATTATTATTATTATTATTATTATTATTATTATTATTATTATTATTATTATTATTATTATTATTATTATTTGTGGTTTAAAGGCACAAAACATCTGGGTTATCAGTGCCTTAGTAGCATTAAACATTAATCCACAAATAATAACAATAATAATAATAATAATAATGTTAATTAGTTTAGTAGCATTAAACATTAACATAAAACTAATTAAGAGCGAAGGATACCTCTATGTCAAAAACCACAGAAAATGTTCATTTTTAAATTTTATTCCAAGAATGCTTCGAAATCGAAAATCTGACCCATCTGCGCACTGTGTAAGACCTACAGTCTGAATATAATATAAAATCAGTAGCATAGTTGTTTTGATTATTACATCGAAAATTAGTACTAAAAAATAAAAAAAATCCTGATTATAATGTTAGACACTTTTTGGAGCATTCTGTCGGTAGTGTTAAATAAACTACAGTAAATGTTGATTCAGATTTTAGATTTCAAAGTCCATTCTTCAGATATAAATTTAAAATTAAAATTTTGTGCCGTTTTTGACGTAGAGGTGCCCTTTCCCGTTAGAGTTCGCCTGTCAGTAAGACTAGGCCCTACCTAGGTAGGAGTCTCCCATGCATGCAGACTGTCCGCCCCTTCTTGTGTCCTACCCTCACGGGCCTCGACCCCACTGGTTGGTTCATGCTGTACAATGTACATTGCAACTGCATTTCATTAAATGATTGCAGTCGTGCAATGTAGGTAGTTATTGAAACTAATGCTCCTTCCTTACTCATATTATCTAACTTATTAATTAACTGTAGCCTAATTGGGAAATATAAAGTAACATGATAACGTGACATTATTTTACTTTACTTTGTTGTTATTTAGTCCAGTGTGGGACACAATGCCCTCTTTAGCCTGTTGAGTGATGATCGATGAATGATATATTTATGGCACTATAATAATAATTTTTGTAGAAATTCCTGTTGTAGGGTGCACACCAGCTTTACCTGATGTGCGCCTCTTCAGGTAACTAACTAGATATATAGGGTGTTTGGATAGTTGGGAAGGAATTCCGAGGGCTGATAGTATGACTCAGTCCCAGCATTCGCCTTTACGACTGAGAAAAACCTCGGAAAAAACCTTCAGTCAGGACTGCCGGTGGCCGGAATCGAACCGGCGACCTCCCGAATAAGAGTCTCGCGTCTTGCCGCTTAGCCACCCACCTCTATCGGTATGGCACTATACATGATATTCTGCAAGTAGGCCTACTACTGTTGAGAATTGAGGGGCGAACAGTAAAGACCGACGTAGTCCGCCTGCGCTCTGCCGCATCGTATACATAACGATAGAGAAGTAATTATAAAACAAGTGTTTTTCTTGTCTGTTTCAAGAACGCGGCTCCGGATGTTGTGAAAGTCTTGGCTGGGAATAAGTGCGATGCTACTACCCAGAGAGCTGTAGAGACTGAGAGAGGAGAGAAGGTTTGTGCTCGGGATTACTTATCTATTGCATCATACTTTTACGATACCCACTATCACAAAACTAGGCCGGACTACTGAACACTTGCACCATACGGCTACACACAATTAACACAACTGTATACCCTTGCATCATACGGCTACACACAATTAACACTACTGTATACTCTTGCATCATATGGCTACACACAATTAACACAACTGTATACTCTTGCATCATATGGCTACACACAATTAACACTACTGTATACTCTTGCATCATATGGCTACACACAATTAACACAACTGTATACTCTTGCACCATACGGCTACACACAATTAACACAACTGTATACTATTGCACCATACGGCTACACACAATTAACACAACTGTATACTATTGCACCATACGGCTACACACAATTAACACAACTGTATACTATTGCACCATACGGCTACACACAATTAACACTACTGTATACTATTGCACCATACGGCTACACACAATTAACACTACTGTATACTATTGCACCATACGGCTACACACAATTAACACTACTGTATACTCTTGCATCATATGGCTGGACACAATTAACACTACTGTATACTCTTGCACCATACGGCTACACACAATTAACACAACTGTATACTATTGCACCATACGGCTACACACAATTAACACTACTGTATACTCTTGCACCATACGGCTACACACAATTAACACAACTGTATACTCTTGCATCATATGGCTACACACAATTAACACAACTGTATACTCTTGCATCATATGGCTAGACACAATTAACACAACTGTATACTCTTGCATCATATGGCTACACACAATTAACACAACTGTATACTATTGCACCATACGGCTACACACAATTAACACAACTGTATACTCTTGCACCATACGGCTACACACAATTAACACAACTGTATACTCTTGCATCATATGGCTAGACACAATTAACACAACTGTATACTCTTGCATCATATGGCTACACACAATTAACACAACTGTATACTCTTGCACCATACGGCTACACACAATTAACACAACTGTATACTCTTGCACCATACGGCTACACACAATTAACACAACTGTATACTCTTGCATCATATGGCTACACACAATTAACACAACTGTATACTATTGCACCATACGGCTACACACAATTAACACAACTGTATACTCTTGCATCATATGGCTACACACAATTAACACAACTGTATACTCTTGCATCATATGGCTACACACAATTAACACAACTGTATACTCTTGCATCATATGGCTACACACAATTAACACAACTGTATACTCTTGCATCATATGGCTACACACAATTAACACAACTGTATACTATTGCACCATACGGCTACACACAATTAACACAACTGTATACTCTTGCACCATACGGCTACACACAATTAACACAACTGTATACTCTTGCATCATATGGCTACACACAATTAACACAACTGTATACTCTTGCATCATATGGCTAGACACAATTAACACAACTGTATACTCTTGCATCATATGGCTACACACAATTAACACAACTGTATACTCTTGCACCATACGGCTACACACAATTAACACAACTGTATACTCTTGCACTATATGGCTACACACAATTAACACAACTGTATACTCTTGCATCATACGGCTACACACAACTAACACAACTGTATACTCTTGCATCATATGGCTACACACAATTAACACATCTGTATACTCTTATATCATATGGCTGGACACAATTAACACAACTGTATACTCTTGCATCATATGGCTACACACAATTAACACAACTGTATACTCTTGCATCATATGGCTACACACAATTAACACAACTTTATACACTTGCACCATATGGCTACACACAATTAACACAACTTTATACACTTGCATCATATGGCTACACAAAATTAACACAACTTTATACACTTGCACCATATGGCTACACACAATTAACACAACTATATACACTTGCATCATATGGCTACAGACAATAATTAACACAACTTTATTTCTTCGATTTTAATTTTAAATGAAGGAATCCACATTACAAACTCTAACGTTATAGCTAACCACGTAAAATAACCCATAAAAGTAACTTCATCTCTTGACTGAAATACATTAATCCGGGCAATAACAAATAACAATCAAGGCTATAGGTGGTATTAATATATGCATCACACGACGACGATTGAAATTCACCCAGTTGTCTTGAAGGTCAGTTGGCCAGCCAAAACTGTTGACCGTAATAGAATGGGCGTATGTGATTTCAGATTGCAGACAACTTTGATATGCCTTTCTTCGAGGTTTCCTGTAAACAAGACGTGAATATAGAGGAGGCTTTTCTCTCTCTAGCGAGAAGAATACGTGAGCAAAAGGAGAGACGGGTTAGTTCAGCCTTCGTTTATAAGTAATTAAAAGGGGCACTTGAGCTAAAACTCGTGTCCGCTTTACAACAGGGATGCCTACGAACAATGATGTTGTCTCTCTGTTTCCAGGCTAGTTTATTCGACAGCGGCGAGAAGTCGGAGCCTGACATCGACCTATCGAAACTGAAGCTTCAACAGCCGGCGGGAGACTCGTGGCGATGTACCTCCTGTTAGCTCATATATAACCAGGGTCACGGGGGACAACTGTATTCTAAATCAATAAGGCAACATTAAGCTGTACATTTTGACATACCTATAGGCTAAACATTTGAATATGTGTACACTGACGATAGTAGGCAGACATTTGTCTTCACCAACCTTGTGCCTCCTATCAACATTGAGAGCGGCAACACTGTAGAGCTGGTCTCCCAATGTTTGTACGAACTGCGTATGATGTGTCTGGTTGGTTCGAGAGTGCATGGTTACAGGCAAGGTCTACTGGATTTACTCCTCTAGTTTAAACCACCCCAAACCGGAAGCGACTTTATGAGGTGGGTTGGGTTTGTCTACGTGGCTGTTTGAAAATAGTGTTCGTAAGGGCTACTTTTGTGCGCTGCACGTGGTCACGGCGGTCCGCGAAGGGTCGCGAGGGGTGAGGGGCTCTTCCTGACCAGCCAGGATACTTTCTTGAGCAGATGTTTTTCTAGAAAAGCTGTGTTGTCGCATCTCCCTTGTCAGTACGGGGGAGGGGGGCGATGCACCGTAACGCACGCGTCTCTTCAAGGAAGGTAGGGTGGATCGGGCAACACTGAGGACAGTAACTCGCACGCGTTGAATTGATGCTCCGTCTTCAGCGTCCGGTTTGGTTCCGACTAAAAGTGGCGTCCACTATTGGGCCGTTTACATAACTGACTAGTGATTATTGACTAACCCCCGTGTCTAAGCCACAGACTTCTTTCATTGGCTGGGAGGGAGAATACTGCGCTGTGATTGGCTGTGACTAAGGTTTCTCTTGACTTGACTAAGGAATTGAAATATGTTCAATTTCTTAGTCAAGTCAAGACAAACCTTAGTCACAGCCAATCACAGCGCAGTATTCTCCCTCCCAGCCAATGAAAGAAGCATGTGGCTTAGTCAAGTGGGCTAGTCACTAATCACTAGTCAGTTATGTAAACGGTCCATATAGCGGGCCTGTGCCGCTATTAGCGAAGCCTAGTGGCAATCCAGTAGACCTTGGGTCACAGGTACACAGATACCAATAAGGCGCACTTAAACAAATTAGTAAATAAATTTGTATTTTATAGTATACTAACTCAGTTACAAGAACTGATTTTTAGTAGGGGAGATTTATACAATTTATTATGTGCATCTTTGCTATGACTTTACTTTACGGCGGCGTCACCATATGCGATGGGTAGAGCTACCCTACCTAGGGTCCCTAGCAAAGTCCCCTAGTAGAGATTCGATAAACCTCAAAGGAAGAGCTACGATATAATATAGACCATGCCCCAGACCCAGGACGGGAAGTGAAAATTGTAAGTTCTTTATTTGTATCTTAAAATTAAGTTTGAAAATAAATGTTCTGGGATTATGTAGCAGGCTATTTCAAAATAAAGTAAAATATTTTGCGTTTCCATAAAATGAGAAACTTTCGATAATATTTCAAATCTTCTGCTTTTATACAAAAGTAATAAATGTAACATCTCTTTCTAACGGTCATTTGTGAAATGTGATAATATTATATCAATTACTAAGGAAAACTATTGGAATATACATTGTTCCTTGTCAAAAGTTAATAAATAAAGTTAATAAATAAACAATAAATCAATAAATAAGTAAATAAAGTGTTTATTAACATTCGCAATATTGCACTTTTTTATTAACTTTTGACAAGGAACAGTGTTTACTCCAGTCGTTTCTTATTAATCAACCCACCTGTTCTAATAAGTTTCTTTTTTACATTATATCAACTATTACACAAATTATTTTAAATTTAAAATACGGAAACACGTTTGTATTGTGATGACTTTCAATATATCTGTATTGAACTGAACTGAGTCATGTAGCCATGTAGTATAGGAATAGCAAGCTTTGCTCGTTGCCTCGTTGGTCTAGTAAATTACGCTCGTGCGTTCCGGGTTCTAATCCTGTCTTGAGCATGGATGCCATGTGGCATTTTCATTTTCTTAATCGCCCGCTCACCGTTCCGATTAGCATCGTTGCCATAACATGACGTCATTCCCACTGAACTGAGTCTATGCGCACACTGGTAACGCGCACAACCAACCCAACTGGTTGTGTCTATGCGCACACTGGTAACGCAGTCGTTGATTCAACTGCGCACAACCAACCCAAGGTCACTAACTGGGTTGTGTCTATGCGCACACTGGTAACGCGGTCGTTGATTCAACTGCGCACAACCAACCCAAGGTCACTAACTGGGTTGTGTCTATGCGCACACTGGTAACGCGGTCGTTGATTCAACTGCGCACAACCAGCCCAAGGTCACTAACTGGGCTGTGTCTATGCGCACACTGGTAACGCGGTCGTTGATTCAACTGCGCACAACCAACCCAAGGTCACTAACTGGGTTGTGTCTATGCGCACACTGGTAACGCGGTCGTTGATTCAACTGCGCACAACCAACCCAAGGTCACTAACTGGGTTGTGTCTATGCGCACACTGGTAACGCGGTCGTTGATTCAACTGCGCACAACTAGCCCAAGGTCACTAACTGGGTTGTGTCTATGCGCACACTGGTAACGCGGTCGTTGATTCAACTGCGCACAACCAGCCCAAGGTCACTAACTGGGTTGTGTCTATGCGCACACTGGTAACGCGGTCGTCGATTCAACTGCGCACAATCAACCCAAGGCCGCCAATCAGCTATTGGTTGGCTAATGGTTATTGGTTTGGTTTTCCAATTGCTTTGGTTTATTGGTTGGCTATTGGTTGGGGGTTGGCGTAATGTTGACGCACCGTTAAACACATAACAGTGACTATTGGTGTGGGTCCTAAACATGTCTAATCTTATGAGTGATGAGACCGGGGGTGCCCCCCCCCCCCCCCAACTCACCACAACACTCGGACACATTTCATACTCATTTAATCTGGTAACAGAATGGAGTTGTCTTATGGATGGGTGAGATGTGAAATGTGTAACACTCCCACTCAAAAGTTAAATTATAATATTAATTTTTGTTTGTAAAACATCTGTACCGGAAAAATATTTCCTAGATTGATTGATCGTGAATATTAATGGGCAGTATTTCCATTGAAGTGGCACTAGAATATAACCAAGCCTTCGCACATTAGTAACTTGGTCCACATTAGTCACCAAGTCATTGACTTTGACCGGATCGGAGTGCGGAATACATGAAGGACAATAACACTCCACTCGTCATTGCCAGAGATAGAACTGATTTATTTTAATGGGGATATGGAGAGATGGGTCGAGCATTTGTTATTTAATTGTGATTAAAAGGGTTTTGTCTTAAGGGGAACAGGAGGCTAAAAAATGGCCATGCCTTTTACGTCAAGACTGCTTATGATCATAGAATGTTTAAAAAGCACTACATTTCAAAGCTAATTCTATTTCCTTGGTTGAAAAACCTGTTGGACAGCTTTATATAAATTAGCAAATAAAAACTCATCCACAATTTTCAATGTTGCGGATCGAACATCATCGTCGAAGCATTTTGTATAAAGCCGCGAACCATGCACAAAATGTTGACCCGCTGTATGAACTGTTCTGCAGATTCCCGCCAACCAACTAGACATACTTCGCTCCAAGCCTGGTTCTCAATGTTGTGTCCCTGCAAAATAGCCTCCATTGTCTTGAAGGCTGTCTAGAAATATAATCATTCGATGTGTTCGCTGTTTTAGAGGTTCGTTTGGTTTAACGTTTAGTGAGGAATTACATAACCGATTGGGACCAGGATGTTATGCTAAACTTGAGCACGTTAACACCGTGTGAAAGACCTGGCGCTTTTGATATGTAGTATATGTACATGCAAGGCATCATTCTCATAGAATTATTTTATAATATTGTGCAAAATATTCATTTGTAAAAGTTTTCATAAAACAAAGTGTTGTGTTATTATGTTTGCAAAGCAATTTACTATTTGTTACCGTTTAGGTCTCCTTTGCTCATAAATACAAGCTAATGCCTGATGAAGGTTATCAGATCTGTGATTTCTCATAAGAACAATCTCAATTTAAAACAAAATATAAACTTTACGCTTAGTTAAAACACATATTATTTTTCTAATCCCATGTCCATTGTCCAGTACTAAGTCTCCTTCATTTCTTACACAAATCCCTGAGTGGAAGGTGGTCTTTCCTACTGGCCGTGGCTTATCAAACCATGGCTGCCATCTATGAAACCACGGCGAAATGGCGTCTCCACAACATCCAGCAATGAAAACACCGCCCCTGTGAGATCATATACCCATACAAACAGCATTATGTTATTATGATCATTGATCGCTGTATCACTGTACTATTCAAAGTATTTTTGAATAAATCCATATTTCACAATCCAGACAACAAACCATACCAATTGTAACATTATAAATATTTATTGTAGTATTCTAACGAAAATACTGGCCAGCTGTAAACTTACTATTCACATGGGATAATAATAAATGCGCAGTCATAAAGTTGCAGGTAAAAGATGGAATGATATCCATGTTAAACACTAAGAAAATATTCTCCCGACAACGACAAGTAAGCCTACATGTAAGAGGTGTTGGGTTCGAGCCTAGGACATGTTACACCAGACGTCTGTACGCTGTCTGCCTGAGGGGTTACACCTAGGACATGTTACACCAGACGTCTGTACGCTGTCTGCCTGAGGGGTTACACCTAGGACATGTTACACCAGACGTCTGTACGCTGTCTGCCTGAGAGGTTACACCTAGAACATGTTACACCAGACGTCTGTACGCTGTCTGCCTGAGGGGTTACACCTAGGACATGTTACACCAGACGTCTGTACGCTGTCTGCTCTGAGAGGTTACACCTAGGACATGTTACACCAGACGTCTGTACGCTGTCTGTCTGAGGGGTTACACCTAGGACATGTTACACCAGACGTCTGTACGCTGTCTGCCTGAGAGGTTACACCTAGGACATGTTACACCAGACGTCTGTTCGCTGTCTGCCTGAGGGGTTACACCTAGGACATGTTACACCAGACGTCTGTACGCTGTCTGCCTGAGGGGTTACACCTAGAACATGTTACACCAGACGTCTGTACGCTGTCTGCCTGAGGGGTTACACCTAGGAAATGTTACACCAGACGTCTGTACGCTGTCTGCCTGAGGGGTTACACCTAGGACATGTTACACCAGACGTCTGTTCGCTGTCTGCCTGAGGGGTTACACCTAGGACATGTTACACCAGACGTCTGTACGCTGTCTGCCTGAGGGGTTACACCTAGAACATGTTACACCAGACGTCTGTACGCTGTCTGCCTGAGGGGTTACACCTAGGACATGTTACACCAGACGTCTGTACGCTGTCTGCCCTGAGGGGCTACACCTAGGACATGTTACACCAGACGTCTGTACGCTGTCTGCCTGAGGGGTTACACCTAGGACATGTTACACCAGACGTCTGTTCGCTGTCTGCCTGAGGGGTTACACCTAAGACATGTTACACCAGACGTCTGTTCGCTGTCTGCCTGAGGGGTTACACCTAGGACATGTTACACCAGACGTCTGTACTCTGTCTGCCTGAGGGGTTACACCTAGGACATGTTACACCAGACGTCTGTACTCTGTCTGCCTGAGAGATTACACCTAGGACATGTTACACCAGACGTCTGTACGCTGTCTGCCTGAGGGGTTACACCTAGAACATGCTACACCAGACGTCTGTACGCTGTCTGCCTGAGGGGTTACACCTAGGACATGTTACACCAGACGTCTGTACGCTGTCTGCCTGAGGGGTTACACCTAGAACATGCTACACCAGACGTCTGTACGCTGTCTGCCTGAGGGGTTACACCTAGGACATGTTACACCAGACGTCTGTACGCTGTCTGTCTGAGAGGTTACACCTAGGACATGTTACACCAGACGTCTGTACGCTGTCTGCCTGAGGGGTTACACCCAGGACATGTTACACCAGACGTCTGTACGCTGTCTGCCTGAGGGGTTACACCTAGGACATGTTACACCAGACGTCTGTACGCTGTCTGCCTGAGGGGTTACACCCAGGACATGTTACACCAGACGTCTGTACGCTGTCTGCCTGAGGGGTTACACCTAGAACATGTTACACCAGACGTCTGTACGCTGTCTGCCTGAGGGGTTACACCTAGAACATGTTACACCAGACGTCTGTACGCTGTCTGCCTGAGGGGTTACACCTAGGACATGTTGCACCAGACGTATGTACGCTGTCTGCCTGAGGGGTTACACCTAGGACATGTTGCACCAGACGTATGTACGCTGTCTGCCTGAGGGGTTACACCTAGGACATGTTGCACCAGACGTCTGTACGCTGTCTGCCTGAGGGGTTACACCTAGGACATGTTGCACCAGACGTCTGTACGCTGTCTGCCTGAGGGGTTACACCTAGAACATGTTACACCAGACGTCTGTACGCTGTCTGCCTGAGGGGTTACACCCAGGACATGTTACACCAGACGTCTGTACGCTGTCTGCCTGAGGGGTTACACCTAGGACATGTTGCACCAGACGTCTGTACGCTGTCTGCCTGAGGGGTTACACCTAGGACATGTTGCACCAGACGTCTGTACGCTGTCTGCCTGAGGGGTTACACCCAGGACATGTTACACCAGACGTCTGTACGCTGTCTGCCTGAGGGGTTACACCTAGGACATGTTGCACCAGACGTCTGTACGCTGTCTGCCTGAGGGGTTACACCTAGGACATGTTACACCAGACGTCTGTACGCTGTCTGCCCTGAGGGGTTACACCTAGGACATGTTACACCAGACGTCTGTACGCTGTCTGCCTGAGGGGTTACACCTAGGACATGTTACACTAGACGTCTGTACGCTGTCTGCCTGAGGGGTTACACCTAGGACATGTTACACCAGACGTCTGTACGCTGTCTGCCTGAGGGGTTACACCTAGAACATGTTTCACCAGACGTCTGTACGCTGTCTGCCTGAGGGGTTACACCCAGGACATGTTACACCAGACGTCTGTACGCTGTCTGCCTTGAGGGCTTCACATGCAGCGCTAACAACCACCCAACTGTTGATGCAAGTGACAACACCATAGCAACTTGTCACAACACAACGTAAATCAATAACAACGCCTGGTGACTCATTTAGTTTGTTGCGATGGACCCAGCCAGGCTTATTATCGCCTCCAGTCGAGCCTCCTTCTTGCCCGTTTTAGCGGAGACTGCTAAGAAGCCCGTGATCATAGTCACGTACAAGTACGAGACATGTACTCTTGGAGACATCTTGGGTAACTGACTTTCCTGTGTTTGCCTTATTTGCATTTATTCTCGCATCTTGTTTACACCTTTTTTGTTCTAGTTTTGATTCACAAGTCTGTCAGCAAGAATGTCAGAGTGGCAAGTATTGGCATGTTCATGCATTGCTCGGAAAAAGAGATTTTCCTCTGTTTTTCTGGTGGGAAGGTAATTTTCCTTTTCAATAACATAATATTTTGAATGTGATTTTTGGCGCCGCCCTGTTAAATGTGTCATTCTCTTTGTAGACCATTGGCGTGGCTGACTCGGGTGTGATCGACTTCCTTAGCTATTTGGTAGACACGTTTATGACATCAACGAACCGACGAATTGATTTCTTCAACTCGTCACTCGCTGGTAATGCTAATGGAGATCGAATCACTCGTGAGTTACAGAAAGTTTTGAAGGTGAGTGTCCGTAAAGCGCCCCACCCACCCCCACCCACGTGCAGCACACGTGTGGACGTGAGTGTCCGTAAAGCGCCCCACCCACCCCCACCCACGTGCAGCACACGTGTGGACGTGAGTGTCCGTAAAGCGCCCCACCCACCCCCACCCACGTGCAGCACATGTGTGGACGTGAGTGTCCGTAAAGCGCCCCACCCACCCCTACCCACGTGCAGCACACGTGTGGACGTGCACCCACATGCAGACTGCACCTCAGCTTAGTTTGTAGATGCAAAATGCAAAACAGACCAAAAACAGTTATCTCATCACGTGTTCTGTAAAAGTGGGGTTATGAAATATTTAAACTTTTGTCTATGCATATTTTCGATTAATTGTTTCAAAGAGATGTGCTATCTTACTCTCAGTTCTCTCGCCACAGATGTTCCTATTTGCTGTCCGACTTGTTGAAGCTTTTGCTCATAGTTTCAAGCAATGCCTGTATTCTACCAGCCACCATATTGGTGTGCACAACATAACATACATTTTTCAAGGAAAGAACTCTCAAAACTAAAAAAAAAAAAAAAATGCTTCGCACAGGGTCAGTAGCCCCCCCAGCCCCCCCCTTACCTTCCATTGTACACAAGTGATAAAAGACCAAACCAATACGACACCAGTGGGTCTATTGAGGGCCAAGCTGAAGAAATATTAAATTATTGTTGAGATCAGAGAGGAGCGTATACTTGATTAATGATGTTGGGGTGGTCAAGAAGAGACAAGACCTGTACTTCGTTCAAAGCCATCCTTATCTGAAAGATGTATTGGGGGCCAAGCTTGATAAGATTGTTTCAGCTCCCTGTGGGTATCTGGAAAGATGTATTGGGGGCCAAGCTTGATAAGATTGTTTCAGCTCCCTGTGGGTATCTGGAAAGATGTATTGGGGGCCAAGCTTGATAAGATTGTTTCAGCTCCCTGTGGGTATCTGGAAAGATGTATTGGGGGCCAAGCTTGATGAAATTGTTTCAGCTCCCTGTGGGTATGTGGAAAGATGTATTGGGGGCCAAGCTTGATAAGATTGTTTCAGCTCCCTGTGGGTATCTGGAAAGATGTATTGGGGGCCAAGCTTGATGAGATTGTTTCAGCTCCCTGTAGGTATCTGGAAAGATGTATTGGGGGCAAAGCTCGACACTCGCCTGGACATCGGAGCACTTTACTTCAACGTGGCTTTGCTGCGGGAGAAACTTGAAGCGGAGCAGAAAGCCCCGAGAGATTGGCCCCTCGAAGGATATGAGAAGATCAGGACGGTCGGAAAAGGTTAGTTCCTGCCTCAGAGATGCGTTCCTTTCAGCGTTACCCCTGTGATAGAGAATACTTAATTGAGCTTACTCATCAAAATTATCGTACTTCTATCTGCTGTTCGTTTATCTGTGATTTCATTCAACAGAGCTACCAACTTCATTGTGTGTTTTTACGATCCCCAAATGTATAAACTGCTTTTCGCTCGGCAATGCTGTCAAGTCAGACTTCAATGTTACAACAGAACAACAGAACATTTATTGATCCTCTAATATTACCGTGCAAGATAGTGTTAGATGTAGTGAACTAATGAATGCCAAACAATGAATATGGCGTATTGACTACGACTGTAATGCGTAGAGATAGCTGCATCACATACCTGATTGTGTCAGAGCGCGTATTTATCAATGCTAGGTACTTGCAGTGCACCTATAGTTATGATAAGATAAGAATTGTATTTATTAGCTTCTTTCAGCTTATTTTTACTTACATTTACATAGGTACTTCCCTTAAAAAAAGGAAAAACAGTAGCATTGGAAGCCATGTTCACAAAGCAAGGGTTTGAAAGGAATCGAAGAAAATAAATAAGAACCGACAATTTCAGTTCTTATTCCTCATTCCTCTTCTCTCATTCCTGAATATAAGAAGAATCATTGAGTGCGAAACAATGTCCAATGGCTCAAAAGTACCCCACGAAAAGCTGAAACGCTCATTAAACTAGATTGGAACTGAACATGACCCATTAGTGATTGGCATCCGCATGAATAAATCACCGCATCACCAGCCGTTTCCGCCTCGTTACAGGGGCTTTCGGAACCGCCGTCTTGTACCGCCGAGTATCCGACGGTTTGCAGGTCGTGATCAAAGAAGTGAACATGGTAGACCTGACGGCGACTGAGAGGCAGATGGCCTTGAACGAAGTACAGGTCTTGTCTCTTCTTGACCACCCCAACATTATCAGGTACGATCGTCTCCGAATTTCATATTCCTTCAACTTAGCATAACACAATTTTTTCGAGTTCGAAATTAATTAATACAAAATGGGGAATGTTTTTGAACACCAACCATAAATCGCAATAAATCATTTTTTCTTATTTTTTTAATTTATTTTTTTCTTTTTTCTTTTTTCTTATTTATCATGAATGTGAGGTTAAATACCTTTCAGCACTCTAGACTAGTATGCATAATAAATGATCATCTATAAATGCTTATCCCATTGAACTACAATTTAAATGTTTTTGAAACTTTAATTTTGCCTTCATTGTTCGATTTTGATTTATTCCAATATTTAAAAAGTTGGAGACATTTTCGTTTTCTTCTTATTATGATCAAAGTTATAATTAATACATAAATTATGTTATGAACCTACGAGCGAAGCCGAAGGGTCTATGTCAAAAACTGCACAACATTTTCACTTTTAAATTATATCTCAAGAACCGACTTCGAAATCAAAACTCTGAAGCATGCCAGGACAGTTGGTCTACTTTTTTTGGTCTACAGACATTTCGTCTACTACTTCTACGTCTACGGACATAACGTCGACAATTATTTCGTCTAAAGACTTTTCGTATACTAATTCCTTTCGTCTACCGTCTTTTCGTCTACGCAGACATTTCGTCTACTGTGATACGTTGTCTACCGTCTTTTCGTCTACGCAGACATTTGGTCTACTGTGATACTCTGTGTGTCTGTTGTTGTCTGTGTGCATCGGTCTGACGTGGTCCGCGGTTGAAACAATAACATTTCGTTCCGTACACTACAGTAGTACAGTGGACTCATGATCTAATATCTCTAGTAACGAGAAATATTGTTAGATCGGATCCGCGGGAGTTCCGTACAGTGTTCGTGTGTAAGTGTTGACTGCTTTAGATGGATACAAAATTAGTGGGAACATCACGAGGTGGGGAGAATTTAGAACACAATGGCTATACCTACAATTTCAACCGCGCAGATACAAAAAATACAAGAAAATACTGGCGCTGTAGTAAACGTGACGTATGCAACGCTCGCTGCACTACAAATACATACAATGTATACAAACAAATACAAAACATACAAACGCATACAAAAATACAAATACAGTGAGCTTCAAATCTTTAGGCAACAAAAGTGTTCCACACGCAGAAACAGACGAAGACAGTGATGATGAATAACTAGAGGTGTGTGTAAATGATTTTATTTTTATGAAAATTATGTTTGAAAATGGAAAATTATGTAAGACCAAATTTATTTGTAAACAGACGAAGACAGTGATAATGAATAAAATGTATTACAAAATAGCTTTGTTATCATCTATTAATTAGACAATTAGACGAAAAATTATGTTAGTCTGTAGGGCTAAAACACATTGAGCTGTTGATTCAAATTTTCGATTTCGAGTAACATTCTTGAGATATAAATTATTAAAAAATGAAAATTGTCTGCGATTTTTGATGTAGAGGTACCCTTGTTGCTATGTCGCGAACATAGATTTTATAAAATGCTATCTATGTTCTGTGTACAGTTACTATGGTAGCTTCGAGCGCGATGGAGTCCTAATGATAGAGATGGAATATGCTGACAAGGGAACACTCGCTCAAATGCTCTCACAGCGCGCTAAACGTTTAGATGAAAAGCAAATCCTGCTTCTCTTCCGACAGATCGTGGAGGCCATACGGTACATGCATGAGCATAACATTTTACACAGGTCAGTTCAATCAAACATTAACACATTACTTAAATTAATGTTAAGGTTAGGATATCGCTAGCACTAGGGCCCGCTAGAGGGGTAAGGGGGAATGCAACATAGTTTGCCGTACATTGGAGTAAAGTATCCATATCTTCGGAACTAATAAAGCTATGAAGGTGATCGTGGACTTTTTAAAAAGCTTAAATCATCAGCTTCAATTGTATCTATAAATTGATTACTAATGTTTATAATTACATAATGTTAATGCTCTTTTAATTAACATCTGTAAAATTGAGTTCTAGATCGATATTTAGACCAAATATTAATCCAGCAACGAAATTCAAACGTTTTTGCATAAAACGCATAAATTGTGAGGTCTAACCGCAGGTATATTTTCAATTTTCAAACTCGACTTCAATGAAAAAAATAATTAATGAAACTGAATTAAATTATCTATTGTTTGTGAATATGATATGATATTAACAAAAGACCGACGGTTAGACCTTGCATTTGGTTCTAGAACTTGAATGCTTTTTAAATTTTTAAGATATCTTACACCGTTCTCAAACTATCAATTAAATTAGTTTTTAAAGTTTTAAGAATTATTTTGTTCGACAAGGAGCGCTTAGAGTGGCAGTGTTTGGAACTCGGTAGTAAGTTGACTATTCATTCGCGGGAAGGACAAAATGCAACTTTGGAACAGATTAAAGCTTGTCACCTGTCACATACCTAATTACACTATAATTATGTGGTCGTACCGCATGGATAGTTCGATACTGAAATGCAGCTCAACGATGCTCGCCTGCACCTACGCTTACAATTATTTCGAAATTTCACTTGTGTTAATATCGGCCTAATCTACAAGATATCTACGATACACTTTGTAGTTTGTAAAGATTATCAATTTACACCATTTGAGACAGACTCTCAACCGCATATCACCAGTAGGCCTACTGAGATGAGAATCCATGAATGTGTTTTGGGAAGCTGCATAAGCAACCAGACCTAATAATTTATGCGAGGACGAAAATTCGTTGTTTGTATGTCACATACTAATATTAAATATGGGTTAATTAGCAATATGTGATAAGATGGTTTCGTGATCACTTGTTATTGGTATGTTTATTGCTTTTATTTATTTATTTATTTATTTATTTATTACAACGCCAAATGACATTCACAAGTACAACGTTACATATAGCACAAAAGATATTGTATATAATAATAATAATAATAATAATAATAATAATAATAATAATAATAATAATAATAATAATAATAATAATAATAATAATAATAATAATAATAATAATAATAATAATATAAAAACCTTTTATAATTGGTAATTCACTCCAATGTAGGCCTACCTGTAATATTTGCATAATCCATTCAAGTTTGACGCAACAGCAGTGCGTAGAAATACATGTTACCACTATAAAAAATATCCTGACTGAAATCTTCGTAGGCTATCTATCGAATGTATATCCACTTATATTTGTATCAAATACTAATTTTTATTGTGATTTATGGGAACAAAATAATAGACGGGCTTGGTCTTATCAGGCTTGTTAGACGGTCAGCTATCCCCCCAAATTCAACAGAATGGTCTCACTCGGCCGGACCAGCCGAGAGTAGACTCAAAAAATTCGTAATTTTTCCCTCATTACAACAAAGGCAATCCGGAAATCGAAATCGGTAGCTTTTACTTTTTATAGCCAAAAAACGGCAAAAAACGGCAAAAAATAATTATTTAAATACTACAAGACTAGTTGACTGATATCGCTGAAATAGGTGTCTAACAATTTGTTATTTTATGCAAAGTTAACTAAAAGAAAAGCGAAACTGGAAATCGCTACCGTTTGGCACTAGGAGCATAAAAACGGCAAAAATGGCACACATTTCAGTTAGAAAACCAGTTGACCGATAACACTGAGAGAGGAGTTAAAAAACTCGGCATTTCAAACTGAATGTAGCCAATAACAAATAATGTGAATTTTTAATAATAATCACTGCCTTTAAAACCAAGAAACGGCAAAAAAGGGCACCAATGCATCATATAAAAGACCTATCGACCGATTACACTTCGACTGGTGGCACGAACTCGATATTTTAGAACGAATTCAGAACAAATAAAGCGACTTTCTCAATCAGCAGTGCTTTGCTTGGTCTTTAGAACAAAAAGTTATAAAAAAAGGCATACTAGCCAGTAGCCTGTCCCCTTCGCTCCAAAATTCAAGACAATGTTCTCACTCGGCCAGACTCGGGTGTGGGCTCAAAAAATCGTAATTATTACCTGATTGCATTAAAGAAAATGCGGAAATTGAAATCGGTAGCTTTCACTTTTTATATACAAATAACGGCAAAAAAGGGCAATTTTTGAACTACATTACCAATTAATGATAATGCTAGTAAGGGCGGCAAAAAATTGAAATCTTAAGAGATCGTGAAGAAAATGTTATCCCAAAATTTTAAATACTAGCGTTGGGCATTATGAAAAAAAGGGGGTGGGGGGCATAAATGGATCATTCAATATTTAGTTTTAAGTTACCGATAAACTCCAAGTAACCGCTAACATTGCATTGCATGGGAGAGATGACAACACATATGTCATATACTAAACAAATATTGTGAAAGTTGTAATCAAAAGTATTTGGCTTCCAGCAAGAAATGTGTTATGTAGATTATACAAGACCAGTAGAATGATAACGCTAGGTAACAAATACTCTCAATTCTCTCGCTTCTCAATCTTTAAGTATCCCACTCCCATTTGAGTATGGCTGGTGCCTGGAAAATGGTTCAATAGTGCTATCCGATGGCTTGTGACAAAACCAGCCCCTGAAGAAGTGTTGAAATTGATATCGTGCAAATGCAAACACTGTTCCACAGCCAAGTGTCAGTGTAGTGATTTGAAGCTTAGATATTACTGTGAAGACCAATGCAAAGAGGTGCAAGAAGAGACCTTGCTACCAGTACGGTACCTAAAAGAGGAAACTACTGCAATAAGGATCCACTCAGTAGCATGACTGATTTTCAGTGAGGGATTTTAATTTAAGCGACTGAGCCAACCATATAGCCTGCGAACCCCATTGACGAGTGAGCGATAACCAACTAAAGATAGATATTTAAATATAAAATATGTGGATCAGTGGTTGGACAGTGCGAACACCTGCGGGCAAATATCAGAATCAACAAGGATGATTTCAGAACATCTTTGAATTTATTGAGTGCTTCCTTGCTAGGATGGCTCCAAAGTCACCGATGTATTTCTTTGTTTACAGCGAAGTTGGACACAATAAGGTGTCCATCTTGTATTTGTTGCTAACGCCATCTCACATGTGTGTTTTAATAGATTGTATTTACATTAATGTTTCATTTACTTGTATAATAATATAATATCATGAGCTAACATCTACATAGTTTGATGCTTCGTACTCGTAGGTTTACAATTACTTTTTCAACAAGTTTACACATACACATGGCCAGGCCATAGAAATGCAAATGCCGAACATTGGTGTTTTACACACTACACCACACAAACCGTCTAGAGCTTACGGAGTTAGATTGATGGAACACATGCCGTCCATATATTTTTTCCTTGTATTTGATCTTTTAATTAGTGGGAAATAATAAGCCTATTTTGATTTTTTCGTTTTCGTGTATAAATAAAACTCATATATATATATATATTTACCAACGGCGTTCATAATCATGTTCAATGATACATTTTTGTTCCTACCCAATTATTTTTTCCTGCAAATAGTATTTCCATTTAATTAAATGTGACTTTGTTGCCGTTCTTCAAGCACTTGAAATAATACCAACAATTTGCGACTTATCTTTTATGGCCGTTTCCAACTGGTTCTAGGTTTATTCTATTTTTGCGAAAATAATAGCACTAATAATCTTATAACCAACCCTCCCCCCCCCCCCTTTTTTATTTTACCATTTTTGCCTTTTAGAATATGAAAGGTAAACGTTAATGGTTTAGAAGTTTGCACGATGCTTTACATCGCATTTATTGCCTTCTCTCCCAGAAAGTCAGTCAAGCGATCTAAAAGACAGCGGTGCCTTTCTGGTACCCTTTTTCATCCGCCGGTAATGCCTAAAGCCACATATATTGAGTTTCACATTATTTCTTCTACATTATGCTTAAAATATCAAATTAGCCTACCTCTTTCATTATTACTGGTCAGTTAGTCTATTTAATAAATTGTGCCATTTTTACCGTTTTTTAGGATCTCAACGATAAACTCTACAGATTTCCATTTTCGCATTATTTTTTCTTTATTTCTAGAAAATATCGAATTTGTTGTCACCTTCCCCAGCGCAATCACTCAATTGGTCTTGTACTTAATAAATTTACCGTTTTTTACCGTTTTTTGGCTATAAAAAGTGAAAGCTACCGATTTCGATTTCCGGATTGCCTTTGCTGTAATCAGGTAAAAATTACGAATTTTTTGAGTCCACTCTCGGTTGGTCCGGCCGAGTGAGACCACAAAAGTGCGTAGCTGACCGTCTATGTGTGTGTGTTACCCTCTCCACAACTCGAGTCCGCTGTTATCTTTCGTTCTGCACCTGCGTCGGATCATATTTCAGAACATATCTTATCACACTCGTAGGTCGACGGCTGACATCACAACACACCAGAAATGACCGCCAATACAATTTATCGACTGATGAATTAACAGAATATTCAAATTTATAGTGATTGTATGTGTTTATTTTCATTATTTTATGGATACCAAATTTCGAATCTCGATTCTATTGTAAAAACTGACCGAGCTACACTTGTTTAAAGACTAAAGAAAACAAACTGGAAATCTGAATTGCTTTATACAATCTTAGATGATAAATAATACAGGACCGTGTTCAAAGTTGCCGTTGAATTACTTCTAATTTACTGTACGATTGTAACAAGAGACTAATGAGTAATGAATGATATTTGCCCCGAACTAGAATGGAACCCGTGTACGCTAGCTTGGCGGTCTAATTATGATCTTACGATCTGAAATAATCGTGGGCCACAAGAACCATAAATGTGTAAATTGCTACGTTCAGCAATTAGATGAGCTCTTATGCCAGAGCATTGGTACGTTATGTCGGAGTGCGCTGGTTCGATCCCAGTCGGGGAAAACTTATGACGATTGCTCCATATACATACAATTAAACAGTACACTGGTTTTGTAGCTAAATGAAGCTATATATTATATAACATGGGATTAGGTATAAAAAATACGCACTCTTCACTAGTGACAGCGTCGCCAACAGGTGTGCGTGTGGTTATCCATGGACCCAAGTACAATTGTGAAATGCAACTGACAATGATTCCCAATAATTCGTTACTTTCACATTTTTAGTTATTGAATACGGGTATGAAGTAAACTGTGTAATAGGCAACCTATAGACACAACGTAATAACACAACGCAAACAAATTAATATCTACAAAAAAATCACTAAACACAAAAGAAACCACAGTAGGCTTATAAGTCTATAACATAAAAGCCATACGTACATAACCCGTCATACCCCCCCCCCCCCCCCGTCATGTACCCGTTGCTCTGTAATCTAGAACGCTACAACATTGGTCTAAGACAAATCTCAACTTTGTTTTGGTACGGATGTTCCTCGTAAGACACAGGACACTAGGAGCACAGCTAGGAGTGTTTTCAATTTTCATTGAGCTTCAAATCTACAAAAACACAGTCCAACTGAAGAGCATTTACCAGACCCACATTTGCGGGCGTTTCACCGCCAATGCAGGTGCACAGTTTAACAAAGCAACATTCTCAAATTTTTACTCTGTGGATATAAAAAAAAACAATTCCGTTCCGATAAAAAAACTCACAAAAATATGAATTAAAATATATTTTTAACCATAATTAGACCAAAGTTTGGCCAGTTATGGGGGAAATTAGAAACGAGATAGACGGATTTTTCCAAAGCTACAACCTAGCTAATAGTCTAACGAAGAGTACAGACCCAAGCATATTGCTTTATTAAAAAAAAAAAAAAACAGTACTTGATCAGAAAAAAACTATGTAATGATTTGAGTCAACAGAAAACAAAACCAAAACACTCGAAATGTTCAATGCGAGATGAAGGGAGACGAGGACAAAATCCCTGTTATCCGAGACCATGCAGTCGACCGACCACTTTGTAGCGATAAGATAACTGACACCGAGGGGGGGGGGACGCTTACGCTAGTCAAGAAAACTACTTTCTGTCGTGAAATGATAAAAAAATTAAAATGCACATTCTAATTTAAAGAACACTTTTGTAATAACAATGCAATTTGAATGGAAGTTGTAGCGTAATTAGCAGTGCAGCTATAAATAAAATGCGTTCTTGCTTCATTGTGTGAATTGTCATATCAAGCTGAACACACTTTCCTGTTATCTGAGACCACGCAGTCGTCGGCCACTTTGGAGCGATAACCGACCCCAGCCTTCCGCCCGCATTCCTCTGTGCCCATGGACAGAAGACGTATTCCATTCATAGACGTCTGATAAGTTGCCGGCATCCAAATTCAAACCCCGCGTAATTTTGACCAGTGGCGCCTAACTAGCGGATTTGCTTGGTACTAGACGTAGGTATCACCACACGTTAAACTCATTCATTTCCGTGTATATGTAGCTTCGTTCGCCTGCCCTACACTGTGCACTAGTGTGTCAATACACTAGTGTAAGCCAGTACACTAGTGTAAGTCAGTACAAGTGTAAGTCAGTACACTAGTGTAAGTCAGTACACTAGTGTCTGTACACTAGTGTAAGTCAGTACACTAGTGTAAGTCAGTATACACTATTGTAAGTCTGTACCCTAGTGTAAGTCAGTACACTAGTGTAAGCCAGTACACTAGTGTAAGTCTGTACAAGTGTAAGTCAGTACACTAGTTTAAGTCAGTACACAAGTGTAAGTCTGTACACTAGTGTAAGCCAGTACACTAGTGTAAGCCAGTACACTAGTGTAAGTCTGTACAAGTGTAAGTCAGTACACTAGTGTAAGTCTGTACAAGTGTAAGTCAGTACACTAGTGTAAGTCAGTACACTAGTGTCTGTACACTAGTGTAAGTCAGTACACAAGTGTAAGTCTGTACACTAGTGTAAGTCAGTACACTAGTGTAAGTCAGTATACACTAGTGTAAGTCAGTATACACTAGTGTAAGTCAGTACACTAGTGTAAGCAGGATACACTAGTGTAAGTCAGTATACACTAGTGTAAGTCAGTATACACTAGTGTAAGTCAGTACACTAGTGTAAGTCAGTATACACTAGTGTAAGTCAGTATACACTAGTGTAAGTCAGTATACACTAGTGTAAGTCAGTATACACTAGTGTAAGTCAGTACACTAGTGTAAGTCAGTATACACTAGTGTAAGTCAGTATACACTAGTGTAAGTCAGTACACTAGTGTAAGTCAGTATACACTAGTGTAAGTCAGTATACACTAGTGTAAGTCAGTATACACTAGTGTAAGTCAGTATACACTAGTGTAAGTCAGTATACACTAGTGTAAGTCAGTATACACTAGTGTAAGTCAGTATACACTAGTGTAAGTCAGTATACACTAGTGTAAGTCAGTATACACTAGTGAAAGTCCGTGTCCGAGCTGGATCGTTGTTTTGTACCTGTGTAAGCCACAGTGTAAACATGTTTATTGCATTTGCCTGTACCTGTATATTAAAACTTCACGAGTGTAGCTGCAGGAGATGTTTTACATTCGAGTAATACGCTTTGTTACACTGATGGCTATAGTGTACAACCCGGTGTAAGACAGGCGAACAAAGCTTTTACAACAACTTCGTAATTTTAACAGGGATTTGAAAACGGCGAATGTATTTCTTAACGAAGACAATTCCGTGAAGGTGGGGGATTTTGGTATTTCTAAAGTAATGACAACTCGGGTGCAGGCGCATACTGTTCTTGGCACCCCGTACTACATCAGCCCAGAGATGGTAAGTGTTATTATGTTGCAACGATACCACTATCTGTCCCTGTACCAACTATGGAGTCGGGTAGGGGGTGGGAGGTTCCCATATCACTTGGGCCTCGGGTCTACCTACAGTTTGTTTCCTCATAATCGTGGCAGCGGTGTTTATGAGAACCAAAGG
>OX246746.1:35057637-35257637 GCA_945910005.1 Isoperla grammatica | reverse complement strand
TTGTAATAAGACTCTTTTCTTTTGGATAACCTGAAGCTGGCAAAGAAGTTGATTGAACAATATAATTTAAGAGCGTAATATTCTGAGTTGTAGTTAGTCTAAAGCCCCAACCACAATTGTCGGCATCGTGATCGTGATCGTAGTCCGGAAATCGAGAAAGAGTTAACTTGCATAGTTCTTATGTGGCGCTATTTACAACCAAGCTACGTCGTACTGATTTGTAATGGGAAAATCGAGGGAAAAATGTACGGTTGCGATCCCGATCCCGATTATGATCACGATGACGACAATTGTGGTTGGGGCGTGACTCACCCCAGCGATGCAACAATACATGTGTCTTGGTGTCACAGGTCTGTGTTGTATGAGCTACAAGCGTACAGGAGCGCGATCTCATTGACTCCCATTCAACTCCCACCACGAGTGACAATCAAGGATGTCTCCGTCAGCAACACGCACATGATAGCCTTGACAACAGGTATGTCAATATCGTCCTGTAACAGTCAGGAAACAGTTGCTCCTTCTACGTAGGCGGTGCCCACAAAGGGGGCTCTCATGCATACTTGCTCTCTTCTCATATATTTAATCACTTTTCATATCATCGTTTTCTATTATTGTGTTATTCTTCGCCAAAAATGCTGCCCCCCCCCCCCCCCCCCTTTGTGATCCAAACGCCCTCCACCCTGTCGCCTTTCTGTCCAATCTTAGATTCTCCTCCAACTTGACCCTGCCCTCCCTTGCTGGACTTCCCCTTATGACGACCTCCACTTTATTTGAAATGGATCTGATTTCTACATGTGGGTACTTTCATCTTTGTATCAACCTCATCGTCTCGATTAGACCTCACAATCATGCTAGCGTTGAAGCAAGTAAGATGTACTGTGTAGGTACATCCAGGGATGTGTTACAGATGCTGGTGTACACGTGGGGAGAGGGTAAGCGAGGGGAGCTGGGCCACGGAGAGATGGAGCCCTGGAGGAACCACCCCTGCTGCGTGGATGCCTTGAAGGGCAAGAGTATCACCCACATCACTGCTGTGTTACAGAGATGCTGGTGTACACGTGGGGAGAGGGTAAGCGAGGAGAGCTGGGCCACGGAGAGATGGAGCCCTGGAGGAACCACCCCTGCTGCGTGGATGCCTTGAAGGGCAAGAGTATCACCCACATCACTGCTGTGTTACAGAGATGCTGGTGTACACGTGGGGAGAGGGTAAGCGAGGAGAGCTGGGCCACGGAGAGATGGAGCCCTGGAGGAACCACCCCTGCTGCGTGGATGCCTTGAAGGGCAAGAGTATCACCCACATCACTGCTGTGTTACAGAGATGCTGGTGTACACGTGGGGAGAGGGTAAGCGAGGAGAGCTGGGCCACGGAGAGATGGAGCCCTGGAGGAACCACCCCTGCTGCGTGGATGCCTTGAAGGGCAAGAGTATCACCCACATCACTGCTGTGTTACAGAGATGCTGGTGTACACGTGGGGAGAGGGTAAGCGAGGAGAGCTGGGCCACGGAGAGATGGAGCCCTGGAGGAACCACCCCTGCTGCGTGCATGCCTTGAAGGGCAAGAGTATCACCCACATCACTGCTGTGTTACAGAGATGCTGGTGTACACGTGGGGAGAGGGTAAGCGAGGGGAGCTGGGACACGGAGAGATGGAGCCCTGGAGGAACCACCCCTGCTGCGTGGATGCCTTGAAGGGCAAGAGTATCACCCACATCACTGCTGTGTTACAGAGATGCTGGTGTACACGTGGGGAGAGGGTAAGCGAGGGGAGCTGGGCCACGGAGAGATGGAGCCCTGGAGGAACCACCCCTGCTGCGTGGATGCCTTGAAGGGCAAGAGTATCACCCACATCACTGCTGTGTTACAGAGATGCTGGTGTACACGTGGGGAGAGGGTAAGCGAGGAGAGCTGGGCCACGGAGAGATGGAGCCCTGGAGGAACCACCCCTGCTGCGTGGATGCCTTGAAGGGCAAGAGTATCACCCACATCACTGCTGTGTTACAGAGATGCTGGTGTACACGTGGGGAGAGGGTAAGCGAGGGGAGCTGGGACACGGAGAGATGGAGCCCTGGAGGAACCACCCCTGCTGCGTGGATGCCTTGAAGGGCAAGAGTATCACCCACATCACTGCTGTGTTACAGAGATGCTGGTGTACACGTGGGGAGAGGGTAAGCGAGGGGAGCTGGGCCATGGAGAGATGGAGCCCTGGAGGAACCACCCCTGCTGCGTGGATGCCTTGAAGGGCAAGAGTATGACCCACATCACTGCTGTGTTACAGAGATGCTGGTGTACACGTGGGGAGAGGGTAAGCGAGGGGAGCTGGGCCATGGAGAGATGGAGCCCTGGAGGAACCACCCCTGCTGCGTGGATGCCTTGAAGGGCAAGAGTATCACCCACATCACTGCTGTGTTACAGAGATGCTGGTGTACACGTGGGGAGAGGGTAAGCGAGGGGAGCTGGGCCATGGAGAGATGGAGCCCTGGAGGAACCACCCCTGCTGCGTGGATGCCTTGAAGGGCAAGAGTATGACCCACATCACTGCTGTGTTACAGAGATGCTGGTGTACACGTGGGGAGAGGGTAAGCGAGGGGAGCTGGGCCATGGAGAGATGGAGCCCTGGAGGAACCACCCCTGCTGCGTGGATGCCTTGAAGGGCAAGAGTATCACCCACATCACTGCTGTGTTACAGAGATGCTGGTGTACACGTGGGGAGAGGGTAAGCGAGGAGAGCTGGGCCACGGAGAGATGGAGCCCTGGAGGAACCACCCCTGCTGCGTGGATGCCTTGAAGGGCAAGAGTATCACCCACATCACTGCTGTGTTACAGAGATGCTGGTGTACACGTGGGGAGAGGGTAAGCGAGGGGAGCTGGGACACGGAGAGATGGAGCCCTGGAGGAACCACCCCTGCTGCGTGGATGCCTTGAAGGGCAAGAGTATCACCCACATCACTGCTGTGTTACAGAGATGCTGGTGTACACGTGGGGAGAGGGTAAGCGAGGGGAGCTGGGCCACGGAGAGATGGAGCCCTGGAGGAACCACCCCTGCTGCGTGGATGCCTTGAAGGGCAAGAGTATCACCCACATCACTGCTGTGTTACAGAGATGCTGGTGTACACGTGGGGAGAGGGTAAGCGAGGAGAGCTGGGCCACGGAGAGATGGAGCCCTGGAGGAACCACCCCTGCTGCGTGGATGCCTTGAAGGGCAAGAGTATCACCCACATCACTGCTGTGTTACAGAGATGCTGGTGTACACGTGGGGAGAGGGTAAGCGAGGGGAGCTGGGACACGGAGAGATGGAGCCCTGGAGGAACCACCCCTGCTGCGTGGATGCCTTGAAGGGCAAGAGTATCACCCACATCACTGCTGTGTTACAGAGATGCTGGTGTACACGTGGGGAGAGGGTAAGCGAGGGGAGCTGGGCCACGGAGAGATGGAGCCCTGGAGGAACCACCCCTGCTGCGTGGATGCCTTGAAGGGCAAGAGTATCACCCACATCACTGCTGTGTTACAGAGATGCTGGTGTACACGTGGGGAGAGGGTAAGCGAGGAGAGCTGGGCCACGGAGAGATGGAGCCCTGGAGGAACCACCCCTGCTGCGTGGATGCCTTGAAGGGCAAGAGTATCACCCACATCGCCGCTGGAGAAGGCTACAGCGTGTTCGTCTCCGAGTCGGGCATGGTCATGAGTTGTGGCGACGGCACTTTCGGCTGTCTTGGTCACGGGGAGTGGAACAATTCCCTGCGACCTAAACTAGTGGGTACGCTCAGCGGGCGATAGAATAGAAGCCAAACGGAATAGATGACACATTTTTGCCGAACAAACTTTACCGAAGTGTTCGACGTAACCAAACCAAAAAAACATTAGTCCGGTTACAAATAGAAACCTACCGCACTTCGCGCGAAATAACCTTAGGATGTCTGGCAGCTGCGCAAAGTCACTTTCGTTGTTTTGGTTTGGAACGTTGCAAGCTTCGGCAGAGTTCGGATTTTGTAACTTTGGCTGCTATTTCGTTTGGCTTCTAATCCGCTTTCCTGCTCATTTCCTTCTTCCCTCTCCCTCCCCTTGCTGCTAGTTGTGGAAGTGGTATAACCGTTGAGTGAGTAATATCTGTATTACTAACTCACAGTATCTAACTCTACTACCCAACTAAAGTAAATGTTGGGCGGTAAGACGCGGTAAACAACCTGCCAATGGCGTTGGGCCTCTACTCTTTGTTATTCATATCAACAGTATAACTGTCGAGATAAACAATTTTGATAATACAAACAGCGGGAACTGAATTCTTCTTAAAACGTAATTTATCATACGGAGACGATGTCGAAAACTTCTAAACGTCTTGATGAGACATTGATGTCCAAACTTCGATGTAGATCTTGTAATTTTACATGTGTGGCCATATCAATAAGTTTTATTATCCGACTCGATGTTATATAATATATTGTTTTGCGTTGTATGTTCTTTATTGGGGTAAATTGAGCTTTCACTCTTTACATTCAGATTAATACAATAGTATAACATATAATAAACAATAAACAAAATTAAACTACACTAAACAGCTAAAATACATTAAATTAAGATCAAACAAAAACAAAGATAATTATAATTAGGCTATAAGTTATATAAACAACATTGTAGAATATAATTATAAGATAAAGATAATTAAGATAATATTAATACAATAATATAAAAATATAATAAACAATAAACTAAACTAAACTACACTTAACAGCTAAACTACATTCAATTAAGATAAAGAGAGATTATGACATGAGAAATGATACAGTAGGTAGAAACTGACAAAGACGTATTGGGAACCGAAGTTAGTAGAAGCAATGGCTAATATTAGCTAAGAGGTATTCTTTTATTGCCATCTTAAATGCCCCATTATTTAGTCTCTTAAACCCCTATGAATAATGTTAGCTTTTCCTAAACGGCTGGTATAAATGTTAATTATAAAACAAAGTTCTGCCTTTTCATAAACGCCTCAAATAAGTACACATATAAATAAATACATTTGTATTTATAGCCTACCCACTCAATTACAAAACTGATTTTTAGTGGAGGACAATTATTATATGATGTGCTTTGTTGCTATGACGTCTCAAACTTATTGTTTAGTGTTTACATTCACACAAAGTACAGTATAGATAGAAGCCCTAATCTTAAAAGTTCCAGTCCTTCTGCATTGGAAGCAGAAATAAACCGACTAGACCAGTACGTATCAGCCTTGTGAAGCTCAACTTTTGGTGTGCTTTGACGATTAAAAATTTAAAAAATATCTTGTTATAGTGTTTAGTTATACCAAGTATTCATTATGTAGATTATAAATTTGTTCTGTAGATATATTTATTTTAGCACTGCCCGCACGGTGTTGGTAAATATGAACAGTCAAACCTCGTTAATTCAAACTCTCTTTATTGAAATTTATGTGTAATTCAAAGTATAATTCAAAGTGTCATTAGGCTTAATGTTAAATGTTCTTTTAGTTCAAAATTTTATAATTCAAATTGGGGTTTTAAGGGTCCCTTGCAATTCGAATTAAAGTAGGGTTGCCATAGGTTGTGGTGGTAAAAAGAGGACATTTTAATAAATAGTGGTACACTCAGGGATTGATGCATATAGTGGGTCAGGGAGGGGTGAGACCCATAATAGGTGTACATGCTGATGTAGATATTTTTTATTTTATTGTAATTAAGGCCAGTGTAGGGCACAATGCCCTCTTTAGCCTGATGAGTGATGATTGATGAATGATAATGAGGAAGGGAGGAGGGGAAGCCTGGTACCGGCACGTAGCCTACTCATGTCGAAAAGTACCAAGGGGACCATCGGCTTTACGTCCCATCCAAAAGGACGGTGTAACTTTGACCATCATATAGGTTCCTCCACTAACCTGGACTGCCGAGCAGTTGACGAGAAGAACGAAGCTGTTACACAAGCTTCCGAACCCTCCAATCTGCTCTAACCAACGGTAAATAGTGTTTCAGAGGTGAGTGGTCACCCATCCACCTCCTGACCTAGCCCGAGGTTGCTTAACTTCGGTGTTCGTATGGGAACCGGCTAAGCGACCGCGGCTAAACCGTTGGCTGATGTAGATAAGCTTGTAGTGGGCTAGTGAGAGAAATGTGTTTTCGTAGCCTGAGGTGATCCCAGCTCGCAGTGAAACCCATAATAGGTGTACAGGCTGATGTAGATAAGCTTGTAGTACGCAGGTGAGAGAAATGTGTTTTCGTAACCTGAGGTGATCCCAGCTCGCAGTGAAACCCATAATAGGTGTACAGGCTGATGTAGATAAGCTTGTAGTACGCAAGTGAGAGAAATGTGTTTTCGTAGCTTGAGGTGATCCCAGCTCGCAGTGAAACCCATAATAGGTGTAAAGGCTGATGTAGATAAGCTGGTAGTGGGCAAGTGAGAGAAATGTGTTTTCGTAGTCTGAGGTGATCGCAGCTCGCAGTGAAACCCATAATAGGTGTAAAGCCTGGTGTAGATAAGCTTGATCCTACCATCCGTTATCTGTGCTTCTATATACATGTTTTAAAATAAGAATCCATTTTGTAGGTATGCCTATTAGGGAGGGGGGGGGGGGGGGGGAGTAAGCCCCAAAATTCCCTTCGGTATGCCACTGAAAATAATGCGTGCCAGGACAGTTGGTCTACTTTTTTTGGTCTACAGACATTTCGTCTACTACTTCTATGTCTACGGACATAACGTCGACAATTATTTCGTCTAAAGACTTTTCGTCTACAAATTCCTTTCGTCTACCGTCTTTTCGTCTACGCAGACATTTCGTCTACTGTGATACGTTGTCTACCGTCTTTTCGCCTACGCAGACATTTGGTCTACTGTGATACTCTGTGTGTCTGTTGTTGTCTGTGTGCATCGGTCTGACGTGGTCCGCGGGTGAAACAATAACATTTCGTTCCGTACACTACAGTAGTACAGTGGACTAATGGCCTAATAATATCTCTAGTAACGAGAAATATTGTTAGATCATGCAGTGGACTTAACTGTGTGTGCATCGGATCCGCGGGAGTTCCGTACAGTGTTAGTGTGTTAGTGTTGACTGCTTTAGATGGATACAAAATTAGTGGGAACATCACGAGGTGGGGAGAATTTAGAACACAATGGCTATACCTACTAGGGATGGGATAGTGTACACGTTTACTGTTTCTCTGGAAACAATAAACGCGCCGCGTGTAATACTAGGCCTATACTGTGTGCGACCGATCACGGAGGGCTTGGCGACAACGAGTGATTTCATTCGATGTGCGACCGTCCTCACTCCTCAGTTGTCACTTGTCACAAGTGATCCGAGGTCAGAACCATGAAACACGCTGGATTACGTCTTGAAACTGTTTGCGGGAACAACCCTTTATAGCATAATTTTTTGGCCTACACAGAACATGAATTTTTTTCGAAAGCGGGACCCCACGGACGTGTACACGTGTACACGGCTTTGCAAGCAGCAGTGTACACGTTTAGTGAAGTACACGCTTTTGCCCATCCCTAATACCTACAATTTCAACCGCGCAGATACAAAAAATACAAGAAAATACTGGCGCTGTAGTAAACGTGACGTATGCAACGCTCGCTGCACTACAAATACATACAATGTATACAAACAAATACAAAACATACAAATGCTACAGGGGCGTAGCGAGGGGGGGGGATCAGGGTGTCCGATCCCCCCCCCCCCCCCCCCGAAATCAAAAAAAGTGTGTGTTCTTAAAACGTAATTATACTCTTATTTGTAGATTATAATTACAATTATTATTCCATTGAAAAACCTATTTCTCGAATAATTATAAATCCAATGCTTATAATGAGTCCGAAACAAATTGCAGTATGTCGGCTGCAAACTACTCTGTATTTTGGAAAGACATACATCCAGCCGCTCCCCCACCCCCTTCGGCAATGTTTTTTAAGGGTTACCACCCGTCCTGGAATGACTGGGACAGTCCCGTTTTTGAAGGGAATGTCCCGTGTTCCGACTTCACGCTGCCTGGACGACAAACATTCCGGTTTTGAGGAAACGTTTACACAACATCTAAAAATTAGCAAACTACGAATCAAATTCGCCTTAAAACTAGTTTTAGGCACCTAAAATAAACAGCCTTCAAAATTTGGCGCCTTCGGCGAAATTGCCTCCGGCGGTTGGGGCTTCACCCCAGACCCCAGCTGGTCCACGCCACCTCGTTTTCGGAAATAGTCATCCCCCCCCCCCCCCGAACCAAAATCCTGCCTACGCCCCTGCAAATGCATACAAAAATACAAATACAGTGAGCTTCGAATCTTTAGGCAACGAAAGTGTTCCACACGCAGAATCAGACGAAGACAGTGATGATGAATAACTAGAGGTGTGTGTAAATGATTTTATTTTTATGAAAATTATGTTAGACCAAATTTATCTGTAAACAGACGAAGACAGTGATGATAAATAAAATAGCTTTGTTATCATCTATTAATTAGACAGACGGAAAATTATGTAAGACCAAATTCATTTGTATACTTAATGGTAGTAGACGAACGGACGGTAGACAAGATTTTACAGTAGACGAAGTTATGCAGTAGACATAATGTCCGCGTAGACCAAACAGTCAAGTAGACGAAATGTCATTAGAGCAAGTGTCTACGCACCAAAATAATGATACCATTTATACTTAAAGCAGTGTTGTAAGGGACCTGAGGCCTAAATGCGACTAATCGAATGGTGAACATGACACCTGTATTTTTCGTGGAAAAGACGCGATCCGGCCGAAAAGAAACCAAAAACCGGGACATTTCATACTTTTATTAAAAAGCTGCCCGCACGCATGAAGAGCATACGAAAAAGAGGACATGTCCGGGTTTAACCGGACAAATGGCAACCCTAATAAAGATGCTTTACTGTAACCTACCCACATACACGGAGAATGTCTGAACATTTAGTCTTGTTTTCAGAAAAGCTTCTGAGTGTTGACGTTGCCATACTCAGTTGTGGGACGCACCACGTGGCGGTTCTCAGTGGTGACAATCGCCTCTACACTTGGGGTCGCGGAGACGGAGGACGACTGGGCCAGGGGCACCAGGAAGACTGGTAACACCTTCTTATAGTTGACCCAACTGATGCTTACGACACAGCCGAGTCCAAGGTGACAACTTAATTTTCTACTTCAAACACGTCCATTGGGGATAATTTAAAACCTTCTGTTGGTTACCTATAACGGTGGGTGTTGCCAAACCGCCTGTACACTCGACTAAGCCGAACCATGCATTTACGAATGTGTGAAAGAACGCCGGGTATCTGTGGATTTTCTTTCAGTTGGCGCGGTTGAAACGGGCAGTAGAGAATTACCTGAGATCGGTATGCGAATACTTTCGTTGGGACTATTATACTTTGTGGGTGCGGGTTGATGGAAATCAGAATTTGTCAGAATTTTCAAAATTTTTTAATATGTGTTATTCAATGGTTTTCTGAAAATTAAAATATTATTATTCATATATAAATATAAAATTATATGCATAGTCGGCTCCACGCTCGCTGCAATGTGGCCGTGCGCGGGAAGTCCTCCTACAATGACGCCGCACCCTTTTCATTTAAATTGCACCACAAGCAACTTTTAAATACAACACAGTCATTTGCGTTGTATATATTCAAAAAATGATAAGGTTTATGAAGTTACATTTAATATGTCCGTACCTTCATTATAGAACATTTTCAAGCTGATATTTCAAGGAGGGAGAATTCCTCAGTCTACGCCACTGCATTATCTAGTTGTGTGAATGTTTAGATTGTAAACAGCGCAGATGTGTTTATGTGAAACAATGGATGAACGCAAAAAACGCAAATTCGGAGGATAGGTCGAACTGTAATTTATTATTGTGTTCGTGCTAGTTGTCGTCAGATATGGTGAGAATAATTACTAGGCATTTCAAGTAAATGTTCTCGAATTTTTTTTGGTTTCACTAATCAAAAAGGCTGTGCACGATAATTTTTTAATAAATAGATGAGCGTAGCGTAGCGGTGTGAATCTTTTCATTAAACTCAAATGACTCTTTGTATGTATTGGTGTGCGTGTGTGCGCCAATTTTATTCGTCGCGCACACGATTTGGCTGAAATTTTAAGTCGGCACTTGTGATCACAAAACTAGATGCTCAAGATACCAGCCTACAAAAAATTAATTACTGAAATAAACAGTGTTTTTTATTTATTTTAATTAAAACTAACATACGGGTTGAAATACATTTTTATATGTAAGAGTGAGTGTTCTGCAACAGTGTAATATCTTGTGTGTTGCAGTTGCTCGTAGTAGAGGAGCAAAAGGTATCTCGTGCGCCTTTCGTGGAAGAGTATTGCGGTAAACGGTATTCTGTTACGGCATACCATACGAGTATTTTGCACCTACCTGGCAGATTCTGGCACGCTGCAGAGGGCGCCAGGAGCGTCGTGACGTCATAGACACGTTTTAATTATTAACTTTTGAACGGTTTATGTCACAGAAAATATCAGGAGGACAATTTTATGATGTCATACTAGACGAGCATTGATAACCTATCTGCCACATTCTGGCGGGCTGCAGAGGGCGCCAGGAGCGTCTTGACGTCATATACACGTTTGAACTAATAACGTTTGAACGGTTCATGTCACAGAAAATATGTAGGCAACAATTCTACTATAAAATGCTATGCAAGTATTTTGCACCTACCTGGCGCATCCTGGCACGCTTAAGAGGGCGCCAGGAGCGTCATGACGTCATAGACACGTTTTAATTAATAACGTTTGAACGGTTCATCTCAGAGAAAATGTTAAGGGAACATTTCTATTAAAAAATACTATTTAAGTATTTTGCACCTACTTGGCACATTGTGGCACGCTGCAGAGGGCGCCAGGAGCGTCGTGACGTCATACACTTTTTCATTAATAACTTTTGAACGGTTCATATCACAGAAAATATCACGAAGACAATATTATAGAAAACTCAAATACAAATCGATTGATATGTACCAATAGGGTAATCATGTAATATTTAAGGGAGATATGGCTAACAAATAATAATTATTAGATGTGTATATGAAATGCAGGGCATCCCTCATCGTAATATCTATTTATTACTATTTCGGAGTTATAATTGTATCACTGTGAAGGACTTAATAATCGTAGTCATCCCAACATACCCATGGATATCTGTTGTTTAACAAAAACAATTATTATTATTGTATACTAGTTACTATTCATAGACTGATAAGTAAAACTCACGTTTGCTAGAAGTTCTCTTCATCTTCATCATCATCGTCTTAATCCTCATCTCCCGTGTAGTCGGTATTCAAGCACTCTTGTTCCTTGTCTTCAGTAGAGCAGCCACAAAGCTCGGTGCACCTCATGTTATTTGCTTTGCAGCTGCATCTTGACGCACACCTTGATTTTAAGCAGTTGCACCTAACTAGTTGAATGACGGCAGCCGGTGCAGGTTTGAGGGTTGTCATGACTGCCACATACTCGTTGCTCTCAAGTAGCCATCCGTAGTCTTCGGGTAATAAGTTGATAGGGTTGGCAACCTGGTCATTATGCCACACCCAGCATTGATGGTGAGCACGTAGTATGGCTTGGAGATATGCGGCTTTGCTGGGTGGAAGCTTTTGGTGGGTGCTTGGCAAGACTTTTTGTGAAACATGCGCCATCGAAGGTCAGACACTGAGCTCAGTTTAGTGAATGGACAGTACAGTTTGCAAACAAACTTCTCTAGACCACTTATCACGGAGTCTTTTAGAGCAACAGTTCAACCTTGTTCTTTAAATGCTGGAAATATTTCATAGTCGGATTCTCTGAAAGCTTTCCAGCACGAAAGCTTCCCCTTTCCTGAAAATCCCACAGTGTTGTCGGAACCACTGAAAGCGTGAAATCCAGTTAGTCCTGAAACTTGATTGTGCCCAAGTGTGTTGTATAGTGACCCAAGTGCTATCCTTCTATTATTTCCCCCTTTATCTGTAATGAACACAGTATTTTTACAGAGATCGGTGTAACGTCGCAGTGCCCGGATCTGTATCTGGGAAAAAAATAGATATTTGAGTAGCTCCTCGTTTTGTCGCATCTACTGCATGAAGCAACATCTTTGTGTCGGTTTCTTCTTGTTCACTATTTAAGTGTGGTAGAAGTGTTTTTGTACTAATAGTCTTGTTACTCCATGCGACAACTGTTTGTCGCTCCATGGCCTGTGAGGCTCGAATTATATCTTCTGTGAAAAATATTCTGTCAACTCATACTTGGTTTTGGTGTGACCTAGAAGTTGTGACATGCTCAAGTGCCCGATTGGCATGTTGTCTGTAATGCGATAAGCTACAGCAGCTTTTCCTCCTTGCCGGGTCTTTCGAGTAGCCGATTTTAATGAAACAGGAATGTCATATCTATCAAATACCACGTGGATCTCTGAAAACTCACTATAACTGTTGTCAATGCGCATGACAAGAAGTTTGGCTAGATCCTCACAAGTGCTGGTGTGTGGAAGAATCCGACTATGAAATATTTTCAGCATTTAAAGAACTTGGTTAAACTGTTGCTCTAAAAGACTCCGTGATAAGTGGTCTAGAGAAGTTTGTTTGCAAACTGTACTGTCCATTCACTAAACTGAGCTCAGTGTCTTACCTTCGATGGCGCATGTTTCACAAAAAGTCTTGCCAAGCACCCACCAAAAGCTTCCACCCAGCAAGCCGCATATCTCCAAGCCATACTACGTGCTCACCATCAATGCTGGGTGTGGCATAATGACCAGGTTGCCAACCCTATCAACTTATTACCCGAAGACTACGGATGGCTACTTGAGAGCAACGAGTATGTGGAAGTCATGACAACCCTCGAACCTGCACCGGCTGCCGTCATTCAACTAGTTAAAAGCAACTGCTTAAAATCAAGGTGTGTGTCAAGATGCAGCTGCAAAGCAAATAACATGAGGTGCACCGAGCTTTGTGGCTGCTCTACTGAAGACGAGGAACAAGAGTGCTTGAATACCGACAACACGGGAGATGAGGATGAAGACAATGACGATGAAGATGAAGAGAACTTCTAGCAAACGTGAGTTTTACTAATAAGTCTATGAATAGTAGAGTAGCAAGTATACAATAATAATAATAATTGTTATTGTTAAACAACAGATATTCATGGGTATGTTGGGATGACTACGATTATTAAGTCCTTCACAGTGATACAATTATAACTCCGAAATAGTAATAAATAGATATTACGATGAGGGATGCCCTGCATTTCATATACACATCTAATAATTATTATTTGTTAGCCATTTCTCCCTTAAATATTACATGATTACCCTATTGGTACATGTCAATCGATCTGTATATAAATTCTCTATAATATTGTCTTCGTGATATTTTCTGTGATATGAACCGTTCAAAAGTTATTAATGAAAAAGTGTATGACGTCACGACGCTCCTGGCGCCCTCTGCAGCGTGCCACGATGTGCCAAGTAGGTGCAAAATACTCAAATAGTATTTCTTAATTGAATTGTTGCCTTAACATTTTCTGTGACATGAACCGTTCAAACATTATTAATTAAAACGTGTCTATGACGTCATGACGCTCCTGGCGCCCTCTTCAGCGTGCCAGGATGTGCCAGGTAGGTGCAAAATACTCGTATAGTATTTTATGGTAGAATTGTTGCCTACATATTTTCTGTGACATGAACCGTTCAAACGTTATTAGTTCAAACGTGTATATGACGTCAAGACGCTCCTGGCGCCCTCTGAAGCCCGCCAGAATGTGGCAGATAGGTTATCAATGCTCGTCTAGTATGACATCATAAAATTGTCCTCCTGATATTTTCTGTGACATAAACCGTTTGAAAGTTATTAATTAAAACGTGTCTATGACGTCACGACGCTCCTGGCGCCCTCTGCAGCGTGCCAGGATCTGCCAGGTAGGTGCAAAATACTCGTATGGTATGCCGTAACAGAATACCGTTTACCGCAATACTCTTCCACGAAAGGCGCACGAGAACTTAAATGTTACCTATTGCTCTTCTACTATCGCCTATGGAGGTCTCCCTACCCAGAGACTGTGTAGTACGGACGCTGCGGTGTGGAGGGGATGGTACAGCCATCATTAACACAGATGGTGCTATCTGGGTCTGTGGACACAACAGTGTAATATCTTGTGTGTTGCAGTTGCTCGCCTATGGAGGTCTCCCTACCCAGAGACTGTGTAGTACGGACGCTGCGGTGTGGAGGGGATGGTACAGCCATCATTAACACAGATGGTGCTATCTGGGTCTGTGGACACAACACAAACAACAAACTAGGATTATCTGAGAAACGAGTTGGATTTCTGTCGAACACGTTTCAGGTATATTTCTGCAATAAATATTGATGTTAAGATACGGACACAAATTTTGTCACAAAATAATTATGACAAATAACATGGTCAAAGCTAGATTCAGGATAATTATTCACGGCGCGCATCAATTGACGATTAAAGTACTACAGATGATAAGGCTTGGTGTGGTAAAGCAACTGCTTGTCTTATCACGAAAATAATCACGTGCGTGGAGGTGGAACGGATGGCTATACAATGAATGTGAACTGAAGAATAACATTTATCAACGAAGAATTATTCTATTGTTTTCACATCTTCAATCAGTAAACCCAATTTTAATTTGACTTAGATCAGCATTTCATTTTTATTCGTGTCGTTTACAATTTACAATGTATGAAATAGTTTGTGTGACACACGTCAAAAACACAAAGTTTAATGTTTAAAATTCATTAAATCTACTTAACAACGTTCATTTTATTTCAATACGAATAATGATATCATGATGGACAAACAACAAACTTTCCTTCTCACTCTTATGTTTTTCACCAGTATTATTTCAGTCAATTCTCTTTGCATTGTACCCTCAGACTCGTCTGACCCCCTAGGGGCGCCCGTTGTTGCCAAGGTAACAGTTTCATGCACGTTATTTCCCGTATAGAAAACAAATGGTTGCCAGCAATGGGCGCCCCTAGGTGTAGGGGACGACTATGAATTCCAATCTGAGTCTCGCCAACTGATATTTTACTGATCTAAAGAAATACATTTGTTAATAAAATTAGAGGGATTTTCGCAGTAAAGATGCACACAGCCATTATGTTTTTCTTTCAGTTCCACGATGAAATCAAGAAAGTGCTCACTTTTACTCCAATGAAAAGTGTTAAATTCCGAGTAGCAGACATTTCGCTTGGGCTGACTCACTCGGCCATCTTAACGGAAAGCGGCCATGTCGTGACCCTGGGGAACAACAACGAGGGCCAGCTAGGTCGAGGCCACCAGAAGTCAAGGGAGTACGGCCCAGCCATAGTGAAGTCGTTGGCTGATAAAGTAGTGACAGTACGTACGACATACATTAGCTTGAGCTGGGCTTCTTCGATCTCTGCACTATGGTGACGAGGCCACCAGAAGTCATAGGGAGTAGTAGGGGGCCATAGTGAAGTCGTTGGCTGATAAAGTGGTGAATTTCAAATTTAACGTAAATGAATCAATATTATTAAATCTTCAGAAATATGTTCTGTAATAGTAGATCAGGATCCGACAATATGAGGAGTGAACACCGTTACATTTTTAAAAGATATAATGATTGTGATACAACCGAAACCATTAGTGCGTTACTAGCCCTGCCCCGTTTTGACTTCGTTGAAGATTTCTGCAAATTTACAGCGTTTTGTTTTCTTGTTCTATTGACATAAATGTAAGCTAATGCTCCTGAAATTCCATAGATGGTGAAATGTGGTCCAACCTATACAGTTGTGGGAACCATAGAAAATGCTGTATATTTTTGGGGAACTAGATACGGCAGCTTTTTTAATCAAGTAAGTTAAGCAATTTTTTGTTTAAACATAATTAAGTAACTTTAAGCGTGATAACTGATAAAATAAGAACAAATCAATCTGTTTTCAGGATTTGGGAAACAGCCTCTTGCCGTCGGGGGTCTGGGCTGGTTCAAAGTCGAAGAATAAACCTACTTCCCATGAACATCAAGTAGGGTTTCAGTACACAAGCTCACTCAATGTGTCCAATAATCACTTCAACAAAATGGCGGACGTTATCTTCGAACCACAAGAATTATTAGCGTGAGTCTTCACGTAACTGACCTACTTGATTGTAATTTCTGACGTCATGGCTACCACTGAAAACAATTCCACGCTGCGACACTACACTGCGGCAGCCAAAAACCGCAGCAAATTGTCATGTTTTAATAATATAAAGTCGCTCCACAGCATTTTGGGGCTGGGGACGTCACAGATGAGTGAGACTTGGCCAACCAAATGTGAGTATTGTTGAAAGCCGCCCGCTGATTGGCTCCGACACGCCCATCTGTGACGTCCCCAGCACCGAAGTTGCTGTGGAGCGACTTTATCTCAAGAATGCACCTCGAAATCGAAATTCTGAGAAATCAGAGTGTTGTAGTTGGTAAGCCCTACAAACTGAATGATGAATGTATTTACCGAATCAGTAGGCCTATGACTGTGATTTTTATTTCATTAAATTACTAATTAAATAAGTAGGCCTATCATAGTCATACTGATTATGATATTAGACACATTTATCATTGAGTCTGTCTGTAGGGCTTACCAAACCACAGCACGCTGATTACCGGTATACCTACTTTAGCTGATGTTGAATATCATTGACCGGTACTCAGCATTTCGATTTCGAGATGCATTCTGGAGATATTAAAATATGAACATTTTTGGCGGTTTTTGACGCAAACCTACTCTTCCCCCCATAATTCTTGATGATAGAACATACTTTTAATTACTTATAATTTAAATTTTACACCTTAAAATCAAAGGCAGCTTATATTAGAAACCAAGACTCCACTGAAATATATCACTTAGAAGTCAAATTTCCTGAAATGTCAGGATATAGAAATACATGTTCGAAATGTGAAAAGGCAACACGTCTGTATAGTTGTGACCCATTGGTGGTCAGTATCAATGTCGTCCGCAATGGGGGCCCTCCTTGGTACCGACAAAGTAGCTACAATATGTTGCTCTCATTTTCAAACTTGCTATATTTTTAAATGTAAAGAGTAAAATCCAGAAATAATATAATTTAATAAGTGATTTTAAATTCCCTAGAGTGCGTATAGCGTTGGGCCACGAGAACCCAGCATATTTTTTTTTTTTTTTTTTTATTTATTGAAGTAAGCCTCTTTTACATTCTTTGGATTACATTAAGAAATGTACAGAATTTTTGAGTTGTCAAATATTAAACTTATTATAACTACTACACCTACAACATACATGAGCCTATACATTCATATTTACATTAATCATTTACATTCATACATTCATTACTAGACTATATTTATTTGTAATTACAAACTAATATACATACACTTAAACCTAGTATTAAAAGGGTATTGTTTTCTTAGACTAAGCCTTGAGTGCAAGTGGTTCTGCAAAATATTCTTTTACAGAGTAGTAGCATCTCCTTAATAGTGCTTCTTTAACTGCTTTTTAAATTTTTTTACATCGATTATTTCTTTAAATCCAGGACTAAGAGCATTGTATATTCTAATTCCGCTTCCTGCTAAACCTTTTTGCCTTTTCGTTAAGTTGCATTGCTTTACTCTCAGTTGACTTTTGTATCTAGTATCTTTATTGTGAATGTTTGAGTTTACAGTAAATAGGTCAAGGTGAGTATGTACAAAGATGATTACTTCATATATATAGGCACAAGGCATGGGGAGAATGTGAAGAGCTTTAACGTGTGGTGATACCTACGTCTAGTACCAAGCAAATCCGCTAGTTAGGCGCCACTGGTCAAAATTACGCGGGGTTTGAATTTGGATGCCGGCAACTTATCAGACGTCTATGAATGGAAGACGTCTTCTGTCCATGGGCACAGAGGAATGCGGGCGGAAGGCTGGGGTCGGTTATCGCTCCAAAGTGGCCGACGACTGCGTGGTCTCAGATAACAGGAAAGTGTGTTCAGCTTGATATGACAATTCACACAATGAAGCAAGAACGCATTTTATTTATAGCTGCACTGCTAATTACGCTACAACTTCCATTCAAATTGCATTGTTATTACAAAAGTGTTCTTTAAATTAGAATGTGCATTTTAATTTTTTTATCATTTCACGACAGAAAGTAGTTTTCTTGACTAGCGTAAGCGTCCCCCCCCCTCGGTGTCAGTTATCTTATCGCTACAAAGTGGTCGGTCGACTGCATGGTCTCGGATAACAGGGATTTTGTCCTCGTCTCCCTTCATCTCGCATTGAACATTTCGAGTGTTTTGGTTTTGTTTTCTGTTGACTCAAATCATTACATAGTTTTTTTCTGATCAAGTACTGTTTTTTTTTTTTTTTTAATAAAGCAATATGCTTGGGTCTGTACTCTTCGTTAGACTATTAGCTAGGTTGTAGCTTTGGAAAAATCCGTCTATCTCGTTTCTAATTTCCCCCATAACTGGCCAAACTTTGGTCTAATTATGGTTAAAAATATATTTTAATTCATATTTTTGTGAGTTTTTTTATCGGAACGGAATTGTTTTTTTTTATATCCACAGAGTAAAAATTTGAGAATGTTGCTTTGTTAAACTGTGCACCTGCATTGGCGGTGAAACGCCCGCAAATGTGGGTCTGGTAAATGCTCTTCAGTTGGACTGTGTTTTTGTAGATTTGAAGCTCAATGAAAATTGAAAACACTCCTAGCTGTGCTCCTAGTGTCCTGTGTCTTACGAGGAACATCCGTACCAAAACAAAGTTGAGATTTGTCTTAGACCAATGTTGTAGCGTTCTAGATTACAGAGCAACGGGTACATGACGGGGGGGGGGGGGGGTATGACGGGTTATGTACGTATGGCTTTTATGTTATAGACTTATAAGCCTACTGTGGTTTCTTTTGTGTTTAGTGATTTTTTTGTAGATATTAATTTGTTTGCGTTGTGTTATTACGTTGTGTCTATAGGTTGCCTATTACACAGTTTACTTCATACCCGTATTCAATAACTAAAAATGTGAAAGTAACGAATTATTGGGAATCATTGTCAGTTGCATTTCACAATTGTACTTGGGTCCATGGATAACCACACGCACACCTGTTGGCGACGCTGTCACTAGTGAAGAGTGCGTATTTTTTATACCTAATCCCATGTTATATAATATATAGCTTCATTTAGCTACAAAACCAGTGTACTGTTTAATTGTATGTATATGGAGCAATCGTCATAAGTTTTCCCCGACTGGGATCGAACCAGCGCACTCCGACATAACGTACCAATGCTCTGGCATAAGAGCTCATCTAATTGCTGAACGTAGCAATTTACACATTTATGGTTCTTGTGGCCCGCGATTATTTCAGATCGTAAGATCATAATTAGACCGCCAAGCTGGCGTACACGGGTTCCATTCTAGTTCGGGGCAAATATCATTCATTACTCATTAGTCTCTTGTTACAATCGTACAGTAAATTAGAAGTAATTCAACGGCAACTTTGAACACGGTCCTGTATTATTTATCATCTAAGATTGTATAAAGCAATTCAGATTTCCAGTTTGTTTTCTTTAGTCTTTAAACAAGTGTAGCTCGGTCAGTTTTTACAATAGAATCGAGATTCGAAATTTGGTATCCATAAAATAATGAAAATAAACACATACAATCACTATAAATTTGAATATTCTGTTAATTCATCAGTCGATAAATTGTATTGGTGGTCATTTCTGGTGTGTTGTGATGTCAGCCGTCGACCTACGAGTGTGACAAGATATGTTCTGAAATATGATCCGACGCAGGTGCAGAACGAAAGATAACAGCGGACTCGAGTTGTGGAGAGGGTAACACATACACAAGCCTGATAAGACCAAGCCCGTCTATTATTTTGTTTCCATAAATCACAATAAAAATTAGTATTTGATACAAATATAAGTGGATATACATTCGATAGATAGCCTACGAAGATTTCAGTCAGGATATTTTTTATAGTGGTAACATGTATTTCTACGCACTGCTGTTGCGTCAAACTTGAATGGATTATGCAAATATTACAGGTAGGCCTACATTGGAGTGAATTACCAATTATAAAAGGTTTTTATATTATTATTATTATTATTATTATTACTATTATTATTATTATTATTATTATTATTATTATTATTATTATTATTATTATATACAATATCTTTTGTGCTATATGTAACGTTGTACTTGTGAATGTCATTTGGCGTTGTAATAAATAAATAAATAAATAAATAAATAAATAAATAAATAAATAAATAAATAAATAAATAAATAAATAAATAAATAAATAAATAAATAAATAAATAAATAAATAAATAAATAAATAAATAAAAGCAATAAACATACCAATAACAAGTGATCACGAAACCATCTTATCACATATTGCTAATTAACCCATATTTAATATTAGTATGTGACATACAAACAACGAATTTTCGTCCTCGCATAAATTATTAGGTCTGGTTGCTTATGCAGCTTCCCAAAACACATTCATGGATTCTCATCTCAGTAGGCCTACTGGTGATACGCGGTTGAGAGTCTGTCTCAAATGGTGTAAATTGATAATCTTTACAAACTACAAAGTGTATCGTAGATATCTTGTAGATTAGGCCGATATTAACACAAGTGAAATTTCGAAATAATTGTAAGCGTAGGTGCAGGCGAGCATCGTTGAGCTGCATTTCAGTATCGAACTATCCATGCGGTACGACCACATAATTATAGTGTAATTAGGTATGTGACAGGTGACAAGCTTTAATCTGTTCCAAAGTTGCATTTTGTCCTTCCCGCGAATGAATAGTCAACTTACTACCGAGTTCCAAACACTGCCACTCTAAGCGCTCCTTGTCGAACAAAATAATTCTTAAAACTTTAAAAACTAATTTAATTGATAGTTTGAGAACGGTGTAAGATATCTTAAAAATTTAAAAAGCATTCAAGTTCTAGAACCAAATGCAAGGTCTAACCGTCGGTCTTTTGTTAATATCATATCATATTCACAAACAATAGATAATTTAATTCAGTTTCATTAATTATTTTTTTCATTGAAGTCGAGTTTGAAAATTGAAAATATACCTGCGGTTAGACCTCACAATTTATGCGTTTTATGCAAAAACGTTTGAATTTCGTTGCTGGATTAATATTTGGTCTAAATATCGATCTAGAACTCAATTTTACAGATGTTAATTAAAAGAGCATTAACATTATGTAATTATAAACATTAGTAATCAATTTATAGATACAATTGAAGCTGATGATTTAAGCTTTTTAAAAAGTCCACGATCACCTTCATAGCTTTATTAGTTCCGAAGATATGGATACTTTACTCCAATGTACGGCAAACTATGTTGCATTCCCCCTTACCCCTCTAGCGGGCCCTAGTGCTAGCGATATCCTAACCTTAAATATGGGTTTACAGCTAGCCCTGGGCCCAGCTTTATTAATAACTCTAACAGTTTTTTTCTGGAGTGTAAAAATTTTCTTAGCATCAGTTCCATTCCCCCATATGGCAATGCCATACATATGTCATTATGGAATGAAAGAAGGCAAAGTAGATAGATTTATTTGTGTTTTTACTTACTAAGTTACTTAAACGTCGCAAAACAAAACATGCACTAAAGTCCATTCCTACAAAAGAACGATCCCAGGTAGCAAGAAATTTCCCCTCCTCGTTACCACCACCACTCGGCACGGGTGACACTGCTCGCGAGGCGTTGGAATGCGGTAGACAGCATGACCCATTGTCCAGGTGTCATTGTTATGAACGCAATTTTTTGATGTAGTTGAAATGATACAATTTCTAATTTATTTTCAGATATATGGAATAATGACGTAATATTAATATAAACTGAATTTTGTATTTTTAAAATAGCTTGAAAACTGCCGTATTTAGAGCAAGTAGAAAAAAGAAAATTTTTTTTTACTTGCTCTAAATACGGCAGTTTTCAAGCTATTTTAAAAATACAAAATTCAGTTTATATTAATATTACGTCATTATTCCATATATCTGAAAATAAATTAGAAATTGTATCATTTCAACTACATCAAAAAATTGCGTTCATAACAATGACACCTGGACAATGGGTCATGCTGTCTACCGCATTCCAACGCCTCGCGAGCAGTGTCACCCGTGCCGAGTGGTGGTGGTAACGAGGAGGGGAAATTTCTTGCTACCTGGGATCGTTCTTTTGTAGGAATGGACTTTAGCTAGTTTTGGGAGTAAGCTTTTTATGTGAGTTTTCCAATTTATGTTATTGTCTAAATAAAGGCCTAGGAATTTTGCATCGATATCTAGTGGCACTTGAGTTCCATGGGAGGTGATTGTTGTTTCTGTTAATGTAGTATTGCCTGCATGAAACTTAATTTTCTTAGTTTTGTCTGTATTTAATGCTAAATCATTGACTGTAAACCATTCGTTGTTTTTTTCATTGATTGCAATTCCGGCATTAGCTTCAACTTCCTCCCACTCTAGTTCCGTTAGAATTTCATTGGTATCTGCAAATTGTAATAGTGTTCTAGTAGTACTGTTTGCTGGTAGATCATTGGTTAGTATAATAAACATAGTTGGGCCTAAAATTGAACCTTGTGGTACCCCTGATTTTATCTCTCTCCAACTGGAGCACATTTCTTGCTCTCTATTTAGTTTTTTTTTATCTACATGCATTATGTGTACACATTGTTGTCTACTATCAAGATAAGATTCGAACCATTGCTGTATCCCCCCTCTAATCCCGTAGTGATTCATTTTGCCTATAAGAGTTTGGTGGTTTACCGTATCGAAAGCTTTTGAGGGGTCAAAGAGAAGACCAAGCATCTTTTCTTTTTTGTCCAGAGATTCTAGTATTTTTTCAGTGAGGGAGAAGGCTGCCGTCAACGTAGACTTCCCTTTCCTGAAACCGTGCTGGTTGTCATTTATAATTTAATTGTCATCTAAATACTTGGTTAGTTGGTTATGCATAACCTTTTCAAGTATTTTAGAGAAAATCGGGAGCAATGATATTGGACGGTAGTTCCTAGCGTCATTACGTTGTCCCTTTTTGTATATAGGAATTGTTTTAGTGTTTTTAAACCACTGGGGAAAAACGCCAGTGCTAAGAGAGTTGTTACATATTATGGTTAAGGGGTAGCATATAAATTTGGCTGCATGCTTAACTATTTTTGCACTCAATCCATGGATGTCGGTGGAGCTGGTGTTTTTCATATTTTGTATTATCATATATATATATATTTCTTCACAGGTAGTAGGCTCTAGAATCATAGGTGGGTATGCATTTGGAACGGTATTATTTCTTAGTTTATTTATGGCTTCTAAAGTGTGGCCAACAGTTGGGTTTATATTACAGCTTGCTGCTGTGTTAACAAAGGAATGGTTAAATATGTTTGCTATCTGGACCAGGTTTGTTATTACTTGCCCATTAGACATGAGTTCAATATTGTTATGTGTGTTTTTTTTTGCCGGATTCATTTTTAATTATTCTCCAAGTGGTTTTTATTTTGTTTTTCGACTTTAGTATTTGGGCTTCGAGTTTCGTCTTTTTAGCCTTTCTTTTTACTCTTTGAAAGATTTGTTTGTATACCTTGTGCTTTTGTACATTTTCGTCCGTGGGTATTAGTGTTTTCAACTTGTACAATTTGTTTAGGGTACGACGATATACGCTTACGCTTCATATAGCGTTAGTCGTTGGCCAATCAGGCAACTCTGTCTTACACTGCGTATAGCGTTGGGCCATGAGAACCCAGCATACGCTTCATATAGCGTTAGTCGCTGGCCAATCAGGCAACTCTAACGTATAACGCTGCATATAGCGCATTGGGCCATGAGAACCCATGCTTACGCTTCATATAGCGTTAGTCGTTGGCCAATCAGGCAACTCTGTGTTACGCTGCGTATAGCGTTGGGCCGTGAGAACCCAGCATACGCTTCATATTGCGTTAGTCGTTGGCCAATCAGGCAACTCTGTCTTACACTGCGTATAGCATTGGGCCATGAGAACCCAGCATACGCTTCATATAGCGTTAGTCGTTGGCCAATCAGGTAACTCTGTCTTACACTGCATATAGCGTTGGGCCATGAGAACCCAGCATACGCTTCATATAGCGTTAGTCGTTGGCCAATCAGGCAACTCTGTCTTACACTGCGTATATAGCGTTAGGCCATGAGAACCCAGCATACGCTTCATATAGCGTTAGTCGTTGGCCAATCAGGCAACTCTAACGTATAACGCTGCATAGCGCATTGGGCCATGAGAACCCAGCATACGCTTCATATAGCGTTAGTCGTTGGCCAATCAGGCAACTCTAACGTATAACGCTGCGTATAGCATTGGGCCATGAGAACCCAGCATGCTTCGTATAGTGTTAGTCGTTAACCAATCAGGCAACTCTGTGTTACACTGCGTATAGCGTTAGGCCATGAGAACCCAGCACAATCAAGTCCTGCGTCTGTTCTAGTTTATACGCGTCGCCGTCTCAAGTGGCTAAGCGGGAGACCATCGGCCTGGTAAACGTGTACCCTCGCCGTCACAGCGTATTGGTCCTGGTAGAGACGACCACACCTCTCGTGTGTTTACCCCACGCGGGCCTCGCGGAGCTCGCTGCAGCAGAGATAGACAAGCCAACCGCACAGACTGACGAAACCGCACACAGGAAATCAAAGACTCCAAAAACTCCAGACCTTGACACTGTCGGTCCTGTAAGTATAAGTATACTCGTTGGCCTAAATGGGTGGCAAAACTAGACATTTATTTTATTTTGATTCATATTTACCGGAACATAAAGCATATACTGCACCTTTCTTTTAATTCGTGACTATAGTCGTTCATACTTTCGTCTGATGCACGACATTTCAAACACTTGCTAGTGAGAAAGTCTAGGCTTACTTATAATTCCACAATATAACTGATAGCAAAAACCACGCAAGGAAAATCTAAACATAGAATAATTCTATAGCACCTATTATAATATACCTGGCACCTCCACCATTTGTTATACCTAGAATTGTGATTTTACTTTTTAATCACCAAGCCTCAACTTTACAACCCACTTTCCATCACTCCTCCCCCTGGTTAACACTATAAACGATCTTCTTAGCGACCCGTTCAGCTGTTAACACCCTCTCTATATAGTATAAGGCTTAATTCAGCACGTGTCTACGTCACAATATTATCAAGACCTCCTAGATATTCTCAAAACAGGGTTATAAAAGAATTACGATTGAATCAAATTGTACAATTTGAGATATTTTTTTAATTTTCTAATTTTATCGACAAAATTATTTTTGAATCACTTTGTTGAGATATCTATATATCTTGATACTAATATCCAAAACTGCATTATTACAAATTTGCTTATGGTCGCACGAATATGATTAATACGTAGAATTGTAAACCAAAGAAGACTGTTCATATTCATTAATTTAATTCATCATAAACCTATCAGATCGCAGTACGCGGGACATGTAGTCCCACACACAGCTCAGTTCAAATAAATAAAATAGTTATTTATTTTATTATAAGCATTTGTGCTCAAGAATATATAAAATAGCTCCTCTTGTAGCATTGTGAAGTCTGATATGTCTGTCACATGTTTTATGAACTACCAACGTGTGTAAACATGTCCTTATGTTTATCTGGCTTACATTGCGTCAAAGGGAAAGAATTCGTATAGGAAGTAGTGATGACATCGGGTAGTAAATATTGGAGTCGGCTCCCGAGCCTTAGGAGTCGGGTAGGAGTCGACTCCTCGAACGGCAAAAAGATAAAGGATAATAGCGATTTATTTTAACCAATGTTGCAACACCCTCGGCGGGCTGCGTGTGTTCCAGGCGGGAGCAAAAAAGTGATTTGGCAGTAAAGTACAATTCTTTGCGATGGTCGAATATCTTCTTCTTCTTCTTCTTCTTCTTCTTCTTCTTCTTCTTCTTCTTCTTCTTCTTCTTCTTCTTCTTCTTCTTCTTCTTCTTCTTCTTCTTCTTCTTCTTCTTCTTCTTCTTCTTCTTCTTCTTCTTCTTCTTCTTCTTCTTCTTCTTCTTCTTCTTCTTCTTCTTCTTCTTCTTCTTCTTCTTCTTCTTCTTCTTCTTCTTCTTCTTCTTCTTCTTCTTCTTTTTCTTCTTCTTCTCAAATGCCCACATTTCGTCGTGTGAGTAGGTACTTATTTCGTCCATATCCGCTTTTTCGTGGACGGAGAAAACGGGGTTTGAATGTAAAACTGCTGGTACTTTTATCTGTTACAAGGTATCCACCACTTTTGAATTCTATTGTTCAAGTATGGATACAGTATAAGTATTTTCATAATAACAAAACATTTTGCTTTTGTACTTCCCCCAGAACAGGGCACTCATTGTTGGATATGGACTATAGCTCCTGACAAAAATGAATAAATTTTTAATACTTATTTCGTCCATATCCACTTTACTCTTATTTTGATCGTATTAGGTGCACCTTGGATAATAAGTTATATATTTGATGACTAAGAAGTACAGGGAACTTGATTTGGCATAAAAATAATTTTTTGATCAATTTATTAATGTGTAAGCATATAAAATTAAATAAAACAATTTTTTTTTTTTAAATTATAAAAATGCTTTAATATGCAAACAAAGACCAAAATATTAGTTATAATTACAGTATACACATAAAGATGTTGTAATCGTTAGGCAATTGATTAGGTTCCTTTACAAGGCACTTCTTGGAAACCATAGTTATTGTCATTTTAGCGTAGGCGAGGGACATTATGGAAATTCCGAGTATTTTACTGGGACACGTTGAGGATGAAGAAAGTGGGAGGAACCCACACCACGAGGAAGGGCCAGTGGTGGACCTGTGCAGCTACAAAAATGACATAGATATCCTTGCTCAGAAACTATGAACACACGTCGCATAACTGTCGGTGAAAAGAATAGGGTGCGACAGGGGTAGGGGTTAGGTTGCCATTTGGGCATTAGCAAAGGAAAAAAGAGACAAAAATTATGAGTGAGATATTATTTGTTATACACAAGACCCTCATTGCAGCCACCGGTCACAACGAGGAGAAGGAACTACCTCGACTGGGTTCAATTGCTTGCAATGTAATATTAAAATATTACGTGGCAAAGAACTACACAAGAAATTATATTAATTATCTGATTACAAATTTGTTTTTACTAATAAAATGATTTCAAAGTTTTAAGTTTTAACTTACAAAAAAGTTATTACAAGTACAAGTACACACACAATTCCAAAGGTTATTATCCCCGCTTATTATATTAACAATATTAACAAGCGGAATGATTAAAATTAAAAACATACTGCAAAAATAGCTTCTCTCATGCTTCGATTGGATATTTATGACACGTGGATGAGACGTTTGTAGAACGAATAATTTTCGAGGTCGCCGGTCACACGTCACCCCCCCCCCCCCCCCCCCCCCAGCAATGATCGCTACTCTCAGAACGGAATGCCTATACATACTCAGCCCACTCGCAATCCCTTCCGCAGTCCGGGCAATTACTGATGAGTAGAGTACAGTTTTATATTTATATTATATTAGAATTTGATCACATTTTTACGGACCTCCCCCTCCCCCTCTCACCTGCCTCACAGTTTACGTATGCAGGCATAATAGTTTTTGTATGACTGCCTATATGTACTATACTGTTCATCCCGCCAACTTTATATTTCCACTTCGGGCACTGGTCAGGCCTGGTCAGTAGGCCTAGGTCCTATATCTAGGGTTAATACAAGGTTTGTTTATGAACAAGCTCAATAACTTACAGACCCTATAGGCCTAGAAATATCAAAAAAGACAAACTCGTTCCCTGAAATCCAGTTCCTTGGGCAAGTTCGGTGCTGGAGATGACACCAGATATTGGGATAAAAACAAGCTCACAACGCAAGAACACACCAATGGAAAATCCTCTGAATGCAATCGCAACTGTTCGTAGCGGCCGGCCGATCAATCCCGCGCTTCTGATTGGCTATACAATGTTTCTTTCGCGGCATGTGGATATGGCTCAAATAAGCACCCGAGATAATCGACAGTAATAGAAAATTTCATCCAGAGATTGCGGAAATGGATTAAATACGCATTGACAATATGCAATACCATAACGCAAAAAAAGGGAAAAGTGGATATGGACGAAATAAGTACTCCACAGGACGATTTGGCTATTAAGCCATCATGCTGGATCTGGTCAACCAGTAGAGACACGCTTCTTTCTCCACCCTCTTCATGCCGCTCGCATTGCGGCACGTTCACCTGCCAGTTTTGGACATACAAACAGGTGGCTCCTATCCTGCTCCCCATTTCCACACAGCTTGCAGGTACTCGTCTCAAAAACCCCTATTCGGTGGAGATGCTTCCCTAGAAGATCGTGCTGCGTTTTTAGCCTGAACTGGGCCGTTTCAATTAATTTGCCGTGGAAGATGGTTGGGTCGAATATTGGAGGGAAAGGGAAACAGAAAGGGAAACAGACCGCCAATACATGATACACTTACACACAGCAACCGACTTTTGAAGGAGTCGACTCCTAGACAATGGAGTCGGGTACAAGAGGAGTCGGGTAGGAGTCGGGTACCCGAGTACTCGATGTCATCACTAATAGGAAATTCCATTTTCTTATTGCCCTTGTGTTTACTACTAATAGAGACCAGGGGCCGGATTCACAAGAGGTCTTATCTTTAGACAGGTCCTAAGTCTTGCTGTACCGTATGTGCTATCATAAATCCACGGTAGGCCTACTACACGGCCCAATTGATAGCTACTTTCATGGAAATCAGCGAACTTAAATATTGCAAGGCGAGGTGGTTTAAAAGTTTAGTGTTTTGTTTCCTTATATGTACCCTCCACATTTTAAAAACAGACAAATGTGTATGCAAAGTTAAGTAAACAATATCTATTTATGTTCACACTTGTCATAGGCGCATTGCCACCATCTTTGAAGAAAGATAAGGCAACTCAGACAGGGCCTAAATTTTGTCCCAAGTGTTTGTTATTTACTAGGGTTTCTTAGTAACATCGAGTCGAGGGTATGTGCAGGTCCGTATCAGCCAATGAAGTGCCATAATCTAGTGTCCTTAAGTTAGGCCAGGCCTAAGTTAAGACTTTTTGTGAATCCGGGCCCAGAGGGGATATTCCTGAAATTTGTTACTGGTGTGAGTCTCCCAAAGACTTGTACATAGTAACAGAGATGCTTATTAGGGACTAGGATGGTAGCAGTTATGTGGTACATTTTTTTTTTTATCCTATGCCGAAAGTTTGATTTTTCAATCATTTTTCTTCCTAGCTATCCAATAAATATGTGCTTCCTTCTCTGGCCCGCTCAGGTTATTTAGCAGGGCGTCATTGTCAGATTTAAGTGCGGCACAGCTGAGGAGATGTGCTCTGTCCTGAAAACCTAATGTACATAATTTGCAAGGTGCTGGTTCCTTTGTTATTTGAAATCGACTCAAGTGGTGCTGCAGGACATCGTGTCCTGTGGCCAGCCGGAACTGCGCTGTTGCCACCTTTCTTGTCCATGATTTGTCTGGCCCTTTGAGCACCTCGTCTCGCCACAGTTTGTGGTTAAGTCTTTCATATGATGTCTTGAGGCCCTCCTTAGCAAGGTTTTTGGCAGAGTTGAAGGAGATACTCGCCGTATCGGGTGCCGACTTCTTCGAGCCCAATTTGGCTAGTGCGTCGGCTTTTTCGTTGCCCAGGATGTTACAGTGGCTTGGCACCCACTGGATTTTTAGCACTTTGCCATGCATCACATTTCTGATTAGACTTTTTTGAAGTAACAGGGAAGCTTCTTCACATTTTTCTATGTGACAGATGTTCTTGATGGCGGCCTTGTTGTCTGAGATGATAACAAATTTTGTTTTCCTGAGTGGAAATGTTGGCGTTTCTGCGATTTTTTCTGCTGCTCTTGAAATGGCTCTTATTTCGGCATCAAAAATGCTCGAGCCTGGTGCCATAGGGTGGGCCTCTTCAAAGAAGATGCAGTGGAAGCCGAAGCCAGTATTCCTTCCCGTGCTGTCTTGGGAGCCGTCCGTGAAGACATGTATCCATTCGGATTTAGGGTAGTGCTTCTTCAGGTGTGCCTCAGTAAGCACTTTCAGCTCGGTCTGGCTTTTTTCTTCCTTTTTGCCCACACCTTCCACTTGAAGATTGAATTCGATTTTGATGGTAGAATTTGGCAGGCAGTTGACATCTAGGGTGGTCAGCTCTTGTCGAGGATGGCGTAGCAGGTCCGGACAGTGCTCCATTTTCAGGAGTGTTGTTTTTTGGGCAAAATTTATGTGTCCTGCTGCACTTGCCATTGGGAAGGCAAGCCATGTTGGATCAATCCTGGCCAGTTTCTCATGCAGTATGATGGCTTTCTGCTCTAATCTCTGTAGTAGGGGCTCTACTTTGCAGTATGCTTTCATTGCCGCCACTGGTGTTGTCTTTACTGCACCGCTGGCGAGTCGAAGGGCCTGATTCTGGATTTTGCTAAGTATATAGAGATTGTTCTGCGCCGAGGTGATAAAAACTTCTGCTCCATACTCAAGGACCGGGCGCACATAGGTCTTGTAGGTAAAAACCAGTGTGTCAATCCAGGCTCCCCAGGACACTCCGGCTGCACGTTGCATCAAGCGCAGCCTCTTTTTGGCCTTCTCAGCAGCTTTCTCGAAATGGGCCTTGCCGGGGATGAGCTTCTTGTCAAGGATGGCTCCGAGGTAGGTAACGTGTTCCTCTTTTCTCAGCTGCTGTCCACTTATGTACAGCTCGAGAGTGGGGTGTTTAAAAGTAAAGACCATGTAACATGACTTGTTGGGGTTCACCTTGAAGCCACGGGACTCTAGCCATCCAGCCAACATACTTAATGCGGAGGAGAGCATTCAGCATCTGCAGGCCGCCGATGTTCCTGCTTGTGACATAGATGAAGAAATCGTCAGCGTAGACCTTCACGTAGATTCCTGGCAGGACTTTGACCAGCTTAATTCCTCCATTAACTGCAATTTTGAATATGGTTGGAGCGGTTAGTGCCTTTTGTGCCACGCCGGCAGAAATGTATCTTGTGCCGCTTTTCACACCCTTGTAGGCTACTTTTATTCTTCTATGATTGATGAAGTCGTGCAGCCACTTGATGAGGTTGTTTGGTATTTGGAATTGGGAATGCTACTATTAGAGTAACAAAGATTGACTAAAGTGGTCAAGACTGAATGAATTTAGGACACTTTTCTCTAACCCAATGCAGGTGGAATGTTAGTTTTTTGTTATTTAAATTTTCTTACTCGATATTTAGATTTGCAGCCGTGCCTTGCCGGTGCATTGCAACCTAGCGCTCTGCTAGGGAAGCGCAAGCCAATTAGATTATTTACTCAACATATTATCTGAATCTGAACATATTATCATCCTACTATCTGAATTTGTATATTAAAATTTCTGTATATTTGTATTTTATTAACTGTTTTATAGTACTAGATTTATATTTGCTGATAAATTATTGACAACTTCTGATACTTGTTCACATCTGCAGTGTGTGGATGCATAAGTGAATTGTAGGCCTATGAAGGCTAATACATAATAATAATAATAATTGCCAGTTGTAGGTCTGCACCAAATTACAAATTTACACTGACAGCTTCTCTTCTTTGTTTTTTCCCGGTTGAAAATTATTTTCTTGGATTTGTGGTTCAAAAATTACTAATTTTAGAAACGCAAATCCAAGAAAATCGTGAATGTACCAACTTCAAGACAAAAAGACGTCCCGAAATTAAACATTTCGGGACGCGGGACACTTGCGTGTCAAATTCGGGACTGTCCCGCATTTTTCGGGACGTCTGGTCACCCTAGCTATTATTTGTACTCTCAATGACGTTTGAGTGACGTCACTTTCAAATGTGGCGGCCGTGCCGGGTTAACTTCTCTGCAAGTCATTGGCGGTATCGCTGGAACGTTGATCACTAATCTCGTTCTAGCTGTTATACTATTCATTTTGAAGAACAAACTTACAAGAAAGCATATTTTGTTTACATGCCAATAGTCATCATAAAAGTTATTTCAAAATTATAGACCCAGTAGTTTACTTGTTACTATAACAATTCATGCAAAGCATCTGCGGGAAGCAGATGCAAAGCAAAGCATCATGGAAAGCATCGGAAAATGAGCAAATTTCTGACTGTTTTCTCAACTTCAATTGTCGAAAAACTAATCATCGGATTTGGACGGATTGAGTTCCTTAAGAATATGTATCAATAATGTGAGATAATAAACAAATACACTTTCTAGATAGAAAGTGCCCCGAACGAAAATTCATATTCATAGCATGCACTAGTATGCGAGGTGTAGCGGTTGGACCTCAAAAGTAGCGGTTTGGGCTGTGAAACTACGCACCCTGCATGTTAGTACATGCTATGAATTTTTGTTCGGGGCACTTTCTACTAGAAAGTTTATTTGTTTATTATCTCACATTGTTGGTACATATTCTTAAGGAACTCTCGTCAAAATCCGGTTATTAGTTTTTCGACAATTGAAGTTGAGAAAGCAATTAGAAATTAGCTCTTTTCCGATTTCTTTGGGTGAATTGTTATTTAACAAGTAAACTACTGCATCTATAATTTCGAAATAACCTTTATGATGACTATTGGCGTGTTCCTATAAGTTTTCCCTTCAAATTAATAGTATAACAGCTAGAACGAGATAAGTACCATGTGGATTGTGCGAGAATCCGCAGACAGGTAGAGCGGTAGACTCGTTAGCTCGGGGACAATTTTGTTCGCTAGGGGCATATCGAAGTTTTGCAGTCACGAATACGCCACTATAAACGAGCGCACGAAACATTGAGGTATGGCAAATGTATTAAAAGCAGTACTGATTTCGTTTTTCAGATACCAAATTGGATAAAGGCTGAAATCGACCAGTCGGAGGCAGAATGGGCGGGATTCCAGGAGTCCCAGCGACGAATACTTACTAAATGAAATACAGTCGTCGATGTTCTTTGGTTTGGATGAGGGCATTTCGTTCGTGCTGAACATAAACTCTAAAGCGAATTGTGAGATTTATTGTATTTTTGGAATGTGTTACATGTTTCGTTCAAAAACAGGCCATAAGTTACATTCAACTTCAACATTCATTAATAAATTTGGTTTTGACAATTGATAAATTTTAAATGTATTGATACACTGAAACAATGTTTATACATTTATATGCATATTTTTCTCAGTTAAACATTGTAAATTAACTCAATTGTTCATCTCATACATGTTATTTCTGTTCAGTTATACACTTTTTAAAGCTGGTCTCCTGAAAAGTGTACAACACATTTCACTGTGTACTCTCTAGAAATGACTACCAGCCAGGAGCAGAGCAACTAATAAGTGCACATGGATGGAACAATACATACATGGAATCACTCGTTGTTTTATGGATGGTTAGAACAGATGAATGCAAAGAAAATCACCAGGGGTGTGCGAACCCTCATTTTTTTTTCGAACCAAACTTCGAATCGAACCTTCATATCAGACCGAACTTTGAACTCCGAACTTCGAACATCGAACTTTCTTTAAAGTTTCTAAAGTTGTGTTAAAATAACTGTAGTGTAAATGGGAGAAGAAATATGATCATGCGAATAAATTGGTTTTACTTGTTGATGGTGCTGATTCCATTTTTCTAAAATATTTATGACTTAAATGTGACTGAAAAACATTATTTACGAGCACGGAACACACTAAAGAGTTAAAATCAAGTTGAGGCAGGCTCAAACGGAACACTTAACAGGATATAGAGGGAAAATGGAGCCCGAAAAGGCACTGCCTTTGTTCTGTTACTTACAACAGGTTGTGAATGGTAATTTAGAAGGCATTGCCTAGCCCAACAGTTTGAATTTACGCGGGAAGGCGGCAAATTCAAATAGTTCGTTTTCGAACATGGTTTTAATTTTTCGAACCGAACTCGAACTTTAAAAGTTGGTTCGAGTTCGGTTCGTTTTCGAATGAGTTCGCACACCCCTAAAAATCACTGTTGTTGCAGTCTGTGTTTTTTGACCTTGTTATTCTAAAACATTTACATGAGTTGAAAAACTACCTATATTCTCCTAAAAATTCTCGTTTGATTACAGTTAGATAGACAATTACAGATGAAAAGCGTAGGGAATTTGAATAGATGACAGGAGGTGTGATTCAAATTCCCTAGACTCACAGCCTTTAGGCTCTACACCTATAATTAAATGAAAAGCGTATTTAGTGATTAAAATAAAGTAGATCAGTCTTGCAAACAAAGCAGTCTTTAACTCTATTCCTGAGCAGAGCAGGTGACAAGCAAGTAGTAGCCACTCTATCTACAGCACCATTTAACAGAAACCTCTTCCTGCCTGTCCAACTAGTTTTATGTGGGACTGGGACGTTCATACATTTACATTCAAATAGGTCTATATTAACAGTGCAAAATGTTGATATTGGGCCTACCATACAAACTGAATACAAACAACTCTTAACCTGAAGATGACTGTCATTTCTTCTACATCACATACCCTGAATACTCAACTAAATGAAACAAACTAAATCAAACTAAATGTAACAAAATAACTATATTAACTTATTATTTATCATTAAAATATCAAACAGTTTTCTCAAATTGAGGGGGCATTTGGTGTGTTACTGTTAATACAACTTTTCGTTTTAACCAAATGTGATTAAATAATAGATACTTATCTATATACCGTATTTATCCGAATAGAAAACGACCTGGAATTTAAGATGACCCCCCATTTTCAAGAATATAAAACTGGAAAAATTATTCATTTTCATAATCTTTATATGCGAATTTAAGACGACCCCCAATATTTTATTTATACAAAATGGAAATAATTATAGTCTTGGATTCAGATAAATATGGTATGTTTTTCTATTATACATTTGTAAAGCTTATAATGTGTATATAATTACAAAAAAATCAAGCTTTTACCTTATAATGTAGTTTTCTCAAATTTGAACAGGTATTTGGTTTGCTATACTTTTAATCAGATTTGATATAAATATTTTGTTCTATTGTTAATTTATAAAGCTTATAATGTGCGGAATGTAAACAAAAGGATCCAGGGTCAGTAAAGATGAAAACGAGTGTTGGTGTAAATCAAAGTAGTTTTAAAGTTGATAAAGAAGAATTTACCACAGAAGCATTTTAACTTTTATTCTGTAGGGCCTAATGTTTCAGTTGAAAGCTGTATAAATCAACAAACAAAATTTGTGAGTGGATGGCAATAAATGAAAGGTATTGGTTGGGGTAAGCCCAGACCTGGGGCTAGAGAAGGATAGAGTGAACTCATAGAAGGTCGGTGGTAAATGTGTGGCCAGTGAATTGACTAATCAGCATAGTCATGGGACCTCCAACAGCCAAATAGAGATGGCCTAGACCTAGCCAATAAACCATATGGTCGCATGGCCATCATTGGAGATTCCCATCTCAAGCACCAAATAAACTATTTGTGTAAGGGAGGTACTGTTCCCTGCGATCAGGCCAGAGCAAAATGTCCACACTAGACAGTCCACATCGTAGACATGAAACATGGAAAGGACGGTAGGACCCTAAGGCAGGGGTCGGAAACCTTTTTGTTCTTAGAAGACAATTTTACAAACAATTCTGAATTGATTACTAGTCCGAGCCACGGTTAGTAACGACAAAAATTACATAAACTAATGTTAAACTTCATTTTTATGTTACAAATGACACAATGTTTTAAAATTTAAACAAATAATGAACAGTTCATGTTCAACTTGAATTTGAAGCAAACCATTAATAATAAGTGGATACTCCATTGAATTGATGCTGATAAGTTAGGCATAAATGGAGCCATTCAAGAAGAAAATGTGCTACCCTTTACGTTTCTTTTTTTATCCAAATTAAACAATTGGGTTAATACTAGACATAATAATCAAAATAATTAAGGGTTAGAAATGCTACGAGGGCTTGGAGTTAAGGAACCTGGATGAAACCAAAGCCAATGATTATGAAGGAACCGTTAGTGAACCTCAAGGAATTCAACCACTCAAATGCGGGATAAAGACACAAGGCCGAGAAACATGGGTGCCCCCAGGATATTTCTCAAGGGGGGTCTGGGGACAAAAGCCCCCTAATTTGTGCCCCGCAGGGAGGTATTTTCATGTACAACACTTTTTAAACAATTTACGTGCTTTGTCAAAACAGGGTTCCATTTTGATAAACTAACAGGGTAATAGATAATATAAAATATGATCATATAAAATTATAAATCAAATTAAAAAAACATACATTATGGCAAAGAAATCATCAAAATGTAGGAACAATATCTTGTCACCTTGTGAGATGCAAATTCTGGCCATGATTTAAGTCACAAATATAACATTCCTATTTAATTGTATACGTTGAACAAAATATAAGAAAAAGTAATTATAAAGATGTAGGAACAATATCGTATGAGATCCAATGGTAACTAGTGGTGATTATAGTCACAAAAAACAAAATACATACACTTCTAAAATGTCATATAAGTTAAACAAACAATGGAAATACCTTAGTAGTAATAAAAACGAATGTAGACGAAGGGACGGATTGACTTATGTTTATTTTATTTAATATTACTTTACATGAAAAGGCGTACTGTGGAGCCAGTTCAAGGTTTAGATTTATGAAATCCGGAGAGGGGGGGGGGGGGGGGGGGGGGGGACAAGTACCCCTTTGCCCTCCCTTTGCAGCACCCATGCAGAGAAAAAAATCAGTGCTACTTGCTAATTGCAGAAGCCTGGTAAGGAATTGAATGAAATTGAAACTTTTATTGAAACTATAAAATTTGATGTGTTCACAGGAACTGAATCATGGTTACATAATGGGGTGAAAGAAAGTGAAGTATTTCTGAAAAACTATGTTAGGTCTACATATCACAGAGATTGAGGGAAACGTGTGCAAGTATTTATAAGATTCGGTCAACAATACAGAAGTCAATTAATTTTCAAAGACAGTATACATAAGATATTACCGTTGAGTGTGCGTATATAAGTATTGTAGGATAGTCTAAGAGGCCCAATGCCAACGGCTGTTTGTTTACCGTTTTGCATAGCCAACATTTATGATAGTTGGCTAGTAGCAGAATTGAGGCGCATGAGCAGTGACAGTGCTCCATAAGCGCAACAATCTTGTACTCCGGTACCAATCAACGAACCTACACATGTGATTCGGTGTCACTTTATTATGCTACTAGCCAACTAGCATATGTTGACTGTATGAAAAGGTAGACAAACAGCCGCTGGCATTAGGCCTTTATTACATACTATATTAATATTACAGTAATAATAATACAGATATGCTAGGTAACCTAATAGAAACCACTGCTGGGAAAGAGACAAGAAAAGAACATATTGTAGAGTTTAGACCATGGCTTCTCAAACTATGGGTCGCAACTCGTGAGGAATCAAAATCGGGTCGCAAGCTCATGAAAAATAGGAATATTAGGTGTATATAGAATCAAAACTTTTTAAAGAAAAAGTATGTACAAAAAGATGTATATAAAAAGAAGTTGCAAAAAAGAGGTTTGGTGGGAAACTACTTTACTCTTGCACCAGCTTATAAAAATGTCAACACAGAGCAAAGTGAATCGCTGAAAGTATCGGCTAACAAGCGACCATTTACTTCAATGTCGCTGCACAAGAACAAGTCCCCACCTGCATACAAGTGAATGCAACACAATACAGTCTGGCCTAACTGAAACGGGTCCATTAGGGGTAATTTATGATCATTCAATGGGAAAAAAATCCCGTAAAAAAATTAATTACGTTAAAATGATTAGGTAGCTTATTATAATAGGCCTATACAATATTATAAAATTATAAGTATATTAGGGATGACATCGGGTAGTAAAATCTGGATTCGATTCCAGCCCCTCAAGGATTCGGGTAACCCGAATCCTAGAAGTGTAAATAACGTCGCTCAACATGTTATTTGAAGGCCATTGACCGCCCGTGACAGAAGCTGCCAGCGTGCGTTCTGTCAGCCAGTGATGATGGCCGGTAAGGGGTGGGGGTAGGCCGAGAGCCAGTGGGAGCACAGGCAAACCAGAACTCGCCCGCAACAATCACACCACATAAAAAAGGCTTAGTCTATTTTTAATCAAGCCGATAATGGGTACATAACGGAGCGGGAAAGTATTTTATTGAATGGAAACAGGTCATTTTGTTATCACCATTGTTGGCGCATTGTTGAAGCATACAACAATTCAACTAAAAATGTACCAGAACAAGATTCGAATCCTTAGAACGGATTCGGGTAATTTTTGGATTCGGGTAACCCGGATACCCGGATACCCGATGTCATCCCTAAAGTATATATAAAATAATAGTATGAAAATAATTAAATTTACAATAAACCATTGACATATATAGATATACTCTACGCAAATAAGGTCCGATATACGACGAGGTCGCGAGATTTTTTCCCCTAAAAATTTGGGGTCGCGGGCAAAAATGTTTGAGAAACCCTGGTTTAGACCAACAATGATTGGGGGGGGGGGGGGGGCAGATCTCAATTTACCTCAAGTTGACTGGACAAGGCAATAACAAGGCTTCTACCCCAGACATAGTAAGCCTCCCAACGTCTGCCCAGCCGAGAGGTATGATGGTGGGGGTACTAGAGCCTACTACATGGGTGCAGACTGGATCAATCTGAGATTAGTCTGAATTAGTCTAAGCATGTAAACCTTGAACCTTATAAATGCATTGCAACCACTAGCCTGCAACCACACAACCTACTAGAAAGAAATTTCCATTTTTAAAATTATTCTCAACAATAACAATGGATAAACCAACTAAGCAACATATTAAAGTATATGTATACCTAGTCGTGAAAAAGTGAATGATGTGGCGTGTTACAAACATTAGTAAAATTGTAAATACCTACTTGTCACTACCTACTTCAGCCTGCTGTTTCTCAGGTAGTATTTAACATACTCATCAAGATTTCTTTGGTATTCGTTCTACTCTAAGCGTAAGTTTAATTGAGCTTCCGTCGGTCGCTAAGAAAGGTTCTCGGGATCTTTGTACGACTCGTCGGAATCGTCCGAGAGTTCCGGGAAGTCGTCGTCGTCGTAGTTGGAGGTGTCATCGAGCGGAATGTCCGTGGCCGTTTGGTTCTCCATCGAAGCCGACGGCCGGGTCTCTTGCTCGGCCGACTGACGAACCTCCTCGGAGTCAAAGTTCTCCACCGTGGTCAGGCTGCCCAGGGAGTTCCCTGCCGAACAATCCAACTCTTCGTGCAATGATAACGACGAATTTGTCACGTCTGGACAATATTCTGAGTAGAAAACCGGTGGATTTGCCTCGTAGCTAGCTGTAAACAACGGTATAGTTACAGTGATAGGAAAATTACTGAAATTACCAGTTTTTATTTTACAGTTAAACCACATCACAACTTTACTCTGTAACCACTCTCCTGACAATTATTGTTAGATGAATCGTATTTACTATTTACGAATCAATAAGCAACACACGTTGATGAGAAATAATAACGGGAAACCACATCAGGTCAGAAATTAGTTTAGAAGAGTTGTTAGATAGAGTAAATAGGTGTTCTGTCCTACCCCTGATTTATTCTTGTCGCATACTGTACATGCAAACCTAGCTGCATAAAGCGCTTCCCTCATTCACACTGCATAAATATTAGAGATGGGACGATTACGATTCTACCGATTATTCGGAGAATCGGCAATTATTCGAAGAAAATTGGCTGATTCTAATCATCGCGTGATTTTGAATTTTCGCGCGCTCACTAGTGCGCTATCCTTCATTTAGCGGTAAGCGCTAGCATGTGTAGAAGGCGGTGTACAGAACATTCGACCTATCGATCGATGTATTTAAATCGAATTTTCTTACGTCATCGGCGTGGCATCTTAATAGCCTAATCTCGCCCATAGAGGAATAAGTTGCTCGCCTGTTGAATGCTGTTGTCTCGTAATTAATTGTGTCAGTTTTTCACATTTTGAATGCATTCGTAGCAATGTCTGAGTTGTCTGCCAATAAAAAACTTAAAAGTGACGTGTGGCGTTATTTCACGGTAGATGTGGTCAACAAAAGCAAAGCAAAATGCAAGTTTTGCAACGTACTCATTTCGCGTGGTGGTTCTGCTGGAAAATCTCATACAACAAATCTTCACAACGAGTTGCACTTTTTTAAATAATCGGTAATCGTAACGGTTTTTTAATAATCATAATCGGTAATCGGATCGGCCAATTTGAAGAATCGTCCCATCTCTAGTTAGAAATGTATGAAAAGACAAATTTGAAGTATTTCAATAGTGCGTTTTCCCCGTTACCATGTTTTTTTTTTGTCTCGGGTCCCTCGAAAACGTACAAAGAACTGGACGTACTGTACTATGTACAACAAGAAAAGTCCAAGATAAAAAACTTACTGCACGTAACTACATCGGAAAACGAATACTTGGAGATGTCTACTCTCTGATTGATCCAGCTATGCTTGGCCAGATACTCCACTTGGCACCTCTTGGATACGTCCTTGGCCAGCATCACCTTCAGAAGAAGCATCAACTCGTCGGAAATGGGTTTCGGGGGACGGAACTCGCCCTTCAACGTCGCTTCGACATTGAAGAAGGGATTCTGACCAAATACCATGATGTACAGCGTAACTCCCAGAGCCCACATTTCCAGCTCTGGTCCTGCATACCTGTGTTTGCAAAAAACAAAAACACCTTTATAAATATACAGTACAACCTTGATATAACGTCGCTGAAGGGACTATTGATTTTCGACGTTATGTCAAGCGCGACGTTGTACCAGATTATCACAAAATTATCAAAAAAAAAATTACACATTATCATTATGGGGGGAGGGGGGTAGACGTTTGTATGGCCCCCTATCTTAGGTATAGACCTACACACTTCTAATTTGGCCAGGGCTATTGTGAGTCGGCTGTCACCGCTATTATCAAGGAGGTGTGGGTGTTGGTACGTGGCGTGTTGCAGCCACAGGCTCACGCGAGCTTCCCCCCCCCCCCCCCCCCTCCCAACCATTGACCGCCTGGCGAGTTATGGACTAAGGGAATAATGGGCAATGTCAAAAATAAAACGACTGATAAACAAATAAAGATAAAATTTATTAAAGGTCTAAACATAGTCCTAGTCAAAGATATATTATGTCAAAAGATAATGTATCATGATAATATGACGTTTCTTGAATTATCTAAGCTATTAGCGCTTGAAGAAGTGTGTTATCTTTAACTGAACTTACTAGATTTTGTATACACATCGTACAATGCCCCGTTTATATTTAGTAACTGCTTTTGGACCTCGTCACTTATTTCGTGCGCCACTAAATAACTACGAACGGTTTCGTAGGCAGCCATAGCTTCTTGAAACTTCGGGGGGGCTCTGGGGCTTCTACAACGCTGTCTACGTCGCTGAGGTCGGCGCCATCAATGGTCTTATTTTCCTCGATTATATCATCAACTGACAGTACCGCGCTTGTCACTTTAGTGGCTGTCAATTTCGAAAAATTCTTCCATTGTACATGCTCCTCCCAACCTCTCCCAATCCCCCGGGGCGATCTCATTAGGCGGGCTCTCGTCATCGCTCTCGTCATAGGCCTCGTCATCGGCCTCGTCGTCAAACGCCGTCAAAACGTCGTGCTCTTTCACGAAACCAGCTTTGCGAAAGCATTTCGCTATTGTTTCTGGTTTGACAGTAGCCCAAGCCCAAGCAATGAATGACATCGCCTAACAGAGGGACAGAGTTGTTAAACCTACACAGCCAGGCACAATAATCTACCGAAGGTCGCGGGAATAAAACGCCGGCGAGCGAGGCCGCAGCTGCCGGGAAGTGGAGTGCGTGGCGGGCGGGGGATGCGGGGGGGACTGGAATGTGGCAGCGGCGGGGTAAGGGAGGAGGGGAGGATAACGCGGGAACAATGCCGTCGAAGTGTCGACTCAACTTCAAGTTGGGAATTGCGAATTCCGTGATCGTGTTCGGCGGGAAAATCGATGTTAACAAGGAAGTTTGCATCATGAAACGACGTTATAACGCTCGTTTGACTGCTGTACGGTCCGAAAATAGGCGTCGTAATGTCGGATACGACGTTATATCAAGGGACGTTGTATTAAGTTCTAGATAACATTATCTCTTATGGGAATTCGCCGGGACTTTGTCAAAACGACGTGATAATGCGAACTACGTTGTATCGTGCGACGTAATAACGAGGTTGTACTGTAGTAGGAATACTTGTAGTGGTAATACTGATTCACAACAAAGGAAGTGAAAACAAAATAGAAAACTGGAGACTTATTTCACTGACTACTCAAATAAAAAATACTGAGGTAGGAATCAACCAAATCATTTCTTTGAGGGAAATAATATTATTGATCAAACTCACCATGGTTTTCAGAAGAATAAATCCACAACTATAGTTCGTCCAGCAGCATTTGACGGGTTGTTGCCGACATCGGCCTGGGCGGTAGGTTGTAAACTTAAAAGCCCCCCTAATAAACCACTTGCGACCGCTTCCTGCGTTGCCAAGATGTGTATTTGGCGAAGAATGCGTATCTCTCTCTATCTCACTCTCTCCATCTCTCCGTATAATATCTCTTTCACCCCCAATAACAAGCAATAATATACTTGAATGCTTGAATAATGCATTGTGAATGAAAATAATTTACGATGTTCCCAGTGAAAAGAACCCTTCGAACTTGCACTGACAACCTTGCAGCCAATTATTGTGCCAGGCGGCTTTTAGGCGGTAGGCGGTATTGGGAGTACAATAAGATTATCTGCGTTAAAAGTGTGAACAAACAAGGTCCATTGTCCCTTTGAGGGAAACGAAACACGTCAAATGCTGCTGGACGAACTATACCGTTCTTTCAAAATTTGATAACCAAAAATGACAGCGATGGATATCAGTTTGTGACAGTGTAATAGGTTTGTTTTGTGACCTAAGTTAAGTTCTTGACTGCATAGCCCACCAAGTTCTACATACTTAAAAAACTTGAGTTCTATGGCAGTGGTTCCCAACCTTTGACTCAAGGCACCCCCCCCCCCCCGCTCCGCCTTCCACTAGTGCCTACGCTAAAAACCGAAAATAATTTTTAAAATAAATAAGAATTGTAGAATCAACATTTTGCAAATTTAATTGAATTATTTTATTACTGTACCACTACTTACACCACTTACTTATAGCTCGATATACATAGGCCTACATACAATAGGGAATCTAGTTTTGACAGTTTGTGCAAAATATGTCTTTGATTTATGATGGTTAGTGGACAAACATACTCTCATTTCCTCTTCAATTAATAAGTCTGTTCTTCTAATTTAATGTTCGTTAATGCCGAAACGCCTAACTCACACAGATAAGACGTTGGTAACAGAACTGCCGTTGAAATTTGATCTTGTTTCTGATGTTATTCGGGGTTGACGGGGATCGAGGGTGACAGTGTTTTATCTGCTGTTCAAAATGTTGCATCCTTGATCGTATATGTTTCGGTGAAAATTCGCTCGTGGTCAGACTATTATTAAGATATGTTTTCGTTTGTACTGTTAAGATAGTTAATTATTTATCATCTTGTTTTATTTCCAAAATATTCAGAAAGATTTTTTTCAATTTCAACGAAAATTTCGCAGCACCCCGGTTGGGAACCACTGTTCTATGGTGTTAATCCTATCTGCTCGATAGAAAGCAAAAAGTAAAGTTAGGCACGAGACTAAAACTGGGGCATGTAGCCTATATTGATTGACCATGCATGTGATTAGGAAATCATCACCTCAGAAGTCCCACAAGGCTCTGTCCTTGGGCCACGTTATAGGCCCCCCGAATCTTTAGCACACTTATTTCATTGAATAACCAGTTGATTCATTTTTAGTTTCACAGGAAAATTACAATTTAATGAGTCCAAGTGCAAGTTTTGTGTGCAGCCCTTACTTGTTTCCAGCAAGCACCTCTGGGCTGCAATACTCGACGGTTCCATAGAATGTCGAGAAAAGATTCCCCTCTTCCAAGTATGTGGCGGAGCCAAAATCAATCAGCTTGACATTGAAATGCTGATCGATGATCACGTTTTCATCCTTGATGTCTCGATGCAGGATGGAACGGGAGTGCAAATAATCCAGGGCAAAAACGATCTGCATCAGAGAATCACACATGTTTTATTTATTGGCAGCGGTGTTTATAAAACACAACACAACAATTTTGAAATGTTGATGTTATTTTCTTAACATAAATCTACCAACCACCAATGTGAAACTAAACTTAAGTATTATTTTATTTATTAGGTATTTCCATATTATATAAAGAAATAATTAGTGGTAATGGCACTTGGCATATTTATTTTCTCTTCACATAATGGGGGAAAAGCATGGGTGGGATGGAGTGATATATACTCAGCTGACTGCAACTAATTAATATAGGGGTGTATGGTACCAGGTAATATAGTTTTATGGGAACCAAGTCTTTAATTTGCTATTACCTAACTACAAATTTCATTCTTCACATAAATATTGCAGTTCAGCCTCCAGGGACACCATATTATACTGTAGGGTCTACATCTCGCCCACTTCCCAACTATTCTCCATTATTTATCGCAATACAAATATGTATTAGGTCAACTGTGGACCTTTCACATCTAAATCTGAATTGCTCTTCCCTCAGCTTTGGTTCCACTTTTTCCCACACTCTCCTTTCTTTCACTCTTTCATATATTTGTATAAAAAGAAAAGAAACAAGAATAACAATAACAATAATAATAATAAAAATAATAATAATAATAATAATAATAATAATAATAATAATAATAATAATAATAATAATAATAATAATAATAAATATAATTTTATTTTCATTTGAATGTCACAAATAAAAATGAATCAGGCTCATATAAATGCTCAAGTTTTTGATAATGCCCAAAACTTAATATTTCTGATTTGTATCCCCCCCCCCCCCCCCCTCTTTCTTCAAAGTGCTTTTCCTCCGTACCCATCATCTTTGAGCCGTATCAGTGAGCATTCCTTTGAGACACATGTTTTCTTTTTTTTTTTAGACATGTTTTTGCATCACAAATTTATGATCTTGGGTTCAGTTGGTCCGGGTGGGAAGGGGAAGGTCCAAGACGTCATCCTCATTAATACTCTTGTGCTTTTCGGCACGTGAAGAATGCCAGTGTGTACTTGGTAGGATAAGGGAGAGGGGGGACGACAACATGATTCACCCATTTACTAATGGAGATCAATGACATTTCTTTCAATATATATCGCCACCATTTTGTTGATATCGTATCACGATATCAAAATGTAAAAAAAGTATCGATATCCGATCGTGATATCGAAACATTTTCAGTGCTCGCCGATGACTACAAAAAATATGAGCTGCGATTGTACTGGTATTGTCACATGGTTGAGTACGAGGCAGCGGAGTGGGGCAAGCTCCGTGAGGGGGGCTTGGCAACCTGATATATACTGGATGGCACTGAGTGCGTCTGTAACAATTAGAACAACAATACACACAGATCTGTCACATGGTTGAATCCGAGGCAGCGGAGTGGGGCAAGCTCCGTGGGGGGGGCTTGGCAACCTGATATATACTGGATGGCACTGAGTGTGTCTGTAACAATTAGAACAACAATACACACAGATCTGTTACATGGTTGAGTCCGAGGCAGCGGAGTGGGGCAAGCTCCGTGGGGGGGGGGGGGGGGCTTGGCAACCTGATATATACTGGATGGCACTGAGTGCGTCTGTAACAATTAGAACAACAATACACACAGATCTGTCACATGGTTGAGTCCGAGGCAGCGGAGTGGGGCAAGCTCCGTGGGGGGGGGGGGGGGGCTTGGCAACCTGATATATACTGGATGGCACTGAGTGCGTCTGTAACAATTAGAACAACAATACACACAGATCTGTCACATGGTTGAGTCCGAGGCAGCGGAGTGGGGCAAGCTCCGTGGGGGGGCTTGGCAACCTGATATATACTGGATGGCACTGAGTGCGTCTGTAACAATTAGAACAACAATACACACAGATCTGTCACATGGTTGAGTACGAGGCAGCATAGTGGGGCAAGCTCCGTGGGGGGGGGGGGGGGGGGGGCTTGGCAACCTGATATATACTGCAGTCGCTTCCTGCTGAAATTGATAAAATATTGAATTTTCGACTTTGAAATGTATTGTTTGATGTCGCGATACTTCCGATATGGTGAGACGATAACGATATGGAAAATAGCACCAATTTCCTCACGATATCGATATCGTTGGCCACCACTACCATTTACCCAACTAAACGCTGTTGGAACAAAGTGAGACAACTTCCACGCTTGCCTACCAATTGTAAGTATTTGAAAATATAATGAGTAATAAATTGGTAAATAAAATAAATAAATTCATTGCATTTGTATTATAGTAGTCGTACAGCAACTACGGGAATGCTTCTGCCAACAAACGTGTTTACGGTCTCGGCTAACGAGAGCGGCCGCTGTTTGGCTGCCGCTCACCCACCCGTGACAGAAGCAACACCGGAGTTGTTGTATGACGACGACTATAAGCACATGTAACCCTAGTCCACCTAAACTCTGGATTATTTCAATTGGTAACATTACCACTTTTCATGATTTAACTCTTTTCAAATACTGTACTTAATTTCACCTATGTCTCCTAAATTTACGTTAAGGTTCAAGAATCAAAATACTGGCATAATAATGTTTACAATAAAATAATCACTACTTCTAAAACTATCGGCACTAAACTAGAACGACAAAAATGGCATACTTTCATGCTTAAACATAAAAAAATAATTCAAAAGTTCCCGATTTCGCTTATATTAACAGAAAACAAGATCATAATGGGCTGTTAAAAGCAAAAAGTCAATTTTGTTTCATGAACATTTTTCAATAATGTAGGGTAGCTTAGGGTAACTAGAGTTCTTGTAATTAAATGAATAGCGAGCTAGTAGAACCTTACCTGTCGGAATATATAACTGATTAAAGCTTCGTCGAGCTTTGGGCGTCTGTCAATGAACTCGAAGAGATCCATGCCCGGGCCATGTTTTTCCATGACTATTATGTAGAATTGTGGGTTCTCGTAAACTTGCAAGACTTTCACAATGTTAACATGTTGTAATTTAGTGAGAATTTCAATTTCTAATAGAATCTTTTTCAAATTGATGTCTTCAGTGAATGCCGACGGCAATGTGTTCAACTTGCTTATGAATTTGGTAACAACCTAAAAACAAATACGTGCTTATAAATTCAACCCAAGCTGACAACCTTTGAATCCTTGGATAGGGTGACAAACATCAGATTTTGTAAAGTTCATTTACATAAAAATGAGTCTCCATGTAATGTGATTTCATTAATGTGTTTTCAAGTAATCTACAACTAATTGTGAACACACACACACACAGGTATGTAAAATTTGAGTCCCTTGTACAATGTGTTGACTGGTCGTCCTATCTTCGAGGTAATCAACCCACAAGAACCACCAGGCTTACTGTACGTAAAAACTAGTTATCACACACAGATTGCTTACCAAACGCTGGTCACTATGTTGGTATGCCAGGTAAACAAATCCGTGGGCTCCTTTTCCAATTTGCTTCAAATTGGTGAACGATTCTCCATATGGGCCACTTGATAGCTGTTCGTCGGGTACACTGATCAGGGAATCGGCTCTATCTGATACCAGTGCACTACTTTCACTGTCGGACCTGAAATAGTCAAATATCCGTGCTAGATTATGGCCAGTGACAAGTGGACGACCATACAGCTGTTAATGCATGCACGGCTACTATTAAATCTGTCGGCAGACCACAGCTCCAGGCCTTAGAGCCTCTTTCTCAGATGCCCTCCTATATGTTCATGATTTAAAACACAAACATGCATGACCACACACTTTACACTATTGATTTAACTAATAACCTGGAAGCTTGACAGTTTGGTGCCTAGTTTGTTGCCCGACTACATGGAGCAGAATGGTAACACCAGCGTTATTCCTTGAGACTATGGTTCTAGAAAAACGATTGTTTGAAAAACGATGCATAGAGGTTTCACTATTTCACTGATTTCCTGACATTTCGATCAAAATTATCTATGTATTTCATCGACTTTTCCCGACTGATTTCAATTTTTCTGACTTTCTCTGATATTCCAGGTTTGTGAGAGCCCTTGAATTTATGGCAAAAACTAGAAGTCACTGAGACAACCTTACAGATGCTTTCATCAAAGACGCGTGATTTGTGACCAACCAACGAAAATAGCCGACAAAATACCGATCGCCGATTTTGGCCACGAGTTCCTCTCCTATGACGAATGCATCTGTAAGATTTTCTCGGAACACGTATAGCTCAAGATGCAACAACATATTCTGTGCTCTTTTCTCCAAGCATAATGTTAAAGCAAACATTCTTATTGATTAGGAAACACAGTTGTAAATAATTTAAAATGTAAATGATCTGTTTTAATGTCTTTAAAAATACGCATGCTCAGTTAGTCGCTTACTAACGCAATAACAGTGCCATGACTACTCACTTCATAAAAGTTATTACCAAATCCCCAAGGGAAATTATTCATAAATATCAAATGAACAGGCAATTAGACACATTTATTAAGAAAATAGAGTTGACCATTTTGTAGTAATGACGACAAGATGGTTTTAAAGACCGATATCCGATTTCGAAACAATCACACCTTACTTACCGGACACTCCCTCCCACAGAGGATGACATAGCAGTTTCAAGGTCCTTACTACAAGGTTTGTCTATGACGTCCAATGAAACCAACACAAGATACTGGACACTGCCATTCATGGGCGGGACCATTCTCACACGATATGATATATCTGAGGAACAAATATCAATCACAGTCCACTCCTTCATATTACCAACACTTCCAGACTCCAGTTGGATGTACCTGGGAACACCTATCTTTACCGTGGACTTGAATACACAACTGGCCCCACTCACTTGTCGGGCTAGTGAAATTACATTTCTTACTAGCCCGAGCAAAGTTTCACTAGCCTTGGTTTCCACCCCTGCATCCAATTGTACACGGATATTTCACATTTTTCTTCACTCAGAAACAGTAGCAGCTGGGAAAATTCTCTTGAAGAAAGTTGGATTGAATACATTAGCGATTTGATGAATTAATTTATTTCTTAATTAAAAAAATTAAAAGAAGTTTCTAACCTAAGGTTTATTATTAAGGCAAACAGGTACACTCAAACTGCACAAAATTACCCTTTAAGTAATGTCTCATGAAACTTTTAATAATGCATACATTATAATAATGTAACATTATTATAAATTATAATAAAAGGATTGAGTGTAATTATAATTTTTCAATTACTCTTTACATGGCTTTTTCACATTTTTCAATAGATATTGTAGAAACTAGTGTTTTCTCACAGGTTTCACATGCACCATGATGTTTTACATTTTCACATCTGGTATGAGGTGAGGCCTGCATTATATGACTTGTCAGGCATTCTGCATCACAATACTACTTACCAAAACAAAAGGTTAATTGTAACAGCCACAAATGAAGTGAAACTCATAACAAGGATTATTTACAAAACACAGTTCCCGAGTCTTGAACATAATTCAAAAGAGTTTTGTGGAAAGGATCAATTTCAAGAGAAATTGCTTTGAACTTCCAGTTTAACTATTTGCTAAGTACTGTACCAAGTACCAACTAAAATTTTAGTTTATTTTGTTAATTATTAATTAATATACGAAGAACTGAAAAAGTGAAAGATGTTGTTTCGTACAAACTAGAGATGGGACGATGAGTTTGATTTTCATTGTGTGCAGCTTCCCGTGGCCACTGCAAGCTTATCTAACACCAACTATTGACCAACTTGCATTCTAAAACATGTTCCAGTTACCTTACTGTTACCTCACCAACAATATTTTAAAAGTGATAGTATTTGATTTACATATAAATAAATAAAACACCATTGAACCTAACTATTGTAACTTGTAACTTCCATTATAAACTTGTCGTATGAAATGAAAGGAACTTGCAAAGATAGGCCTAACATGAAATTTGTTTTAAATGTCTATCAAACTCAGTACTTGATACTTTTTTTTAGTAGCGAGACTGGTAGCAAGCTACATTTAGAAATGCGGTAAAGTAGTGAGTAACAAGCTACTATGCGAGTATTTGTAGAGAAAAGTCGCCGCTACTCTATTTTTGCAATAAACAAATACACGTATGTTTCGCCCGCCACAGGTTGTCATTGCCCTTCTTACTCTAATGACTCATAGTCCCAAGGCTGCCTCCCAGTGCTGAGTTTGCCGTTTCACCCCGTAGTAATATTTAGTAGTAGTAGGTAGTAGTAGTAGGTAGTAATATTTGTAAAAAAAAAAAAAAATTTTTTTAAGCGACTTTTACGCAAGGATATTTCTGCGACTACTTTCCTTGAAGTTACAGTGAATTCCTACTTGTGGGAGTGGGGAGCGGCTCTGGGGGACCATCTGCACTACCCCCCTCTCTCTTCCCGCACACAGCGGCTGCTCAGAGCCCAACCCACACAGCGGCCGGCAGCTAACACGGGCAGAGAACGGCCTTCAACCGCGTGGTTTTGGGGGGGTGGGGTTACCAGGATAAGATAACATAATTTAGGCTTTCAGGACTCAGGTAACCCGGTTCCTGGAAGGTCTGGAACCGGATCCGAATTTTTCTACCCTATGACATCCCTACTTTAAATAGTACGTACTCTTGGTCCTTTATAAAAAAAACAAAAGTAGCTCTAAAGTAGCGTCACTACTTTTTTGGTGTAGCTGTACAAGTAGTGAGCTACTTACAAATTGCAGTACGTAGCTGAAAAGTAGTTAAGTTACTTTCAAAGATCAAGTAGCTATAGCTGTAACAGAGCTACTTTAAGAAAGTAGCTTTAACAACACTGAATTCAAACTTTGTCTCTTCAGTTATTTAATTTTTTAAGCTTCTATTCTACATTATTTTTTCCAATATGTATATTATAAATTATAATATGCCGAATAGTAGTAATACAATATACGTACGGTAATAGACAATGGTAGGACCTACATACACAATATAGTAATATATTATCCACTGTCCTGCTTCATAACTTGTAGTAGCAAATAAGAGACAAATGGTAAATTACCATGCTCAGTAATATTATTGGTAATATTACCATTTTCAATGTGACCAGTAGTTGGCATCTCTGAATAGGGCGATAAAATCGATAAACCCATCTGTTTTATTTTCCCGAGCAGATGTGCCAAATTGAAGGAAAATCAGAGGGGGTAAGGTCAATTTTTTCTAATTTGTTATGTTTATTTGATATGGCATGAGTGCATGACCCTAGTTTTCTATGCATGTTGATCATTTTCCCAAACCAATGAAATTCAATGCCTGCAAACCTCCCCTATATGTCTGTATGTGAGTAAACATGATAGCCAATGTAAACCAAGATACATTAACATAACAAAAATTGTAATTAGTCCTAACTTTTAACCACTTCAAATCAGTTCATAACCTCAACAAAAAAACATGTTCTCGTGCACACAAAAATAATAACCCAGAAACATGTTACCTAGTTTTAAGCCGTCTTTGTGTGTCCCACTCCCGGCAAGAACGGCCCGCTTTGAGTCCGGGCTGTCCTCCACTGGCCTCTTGGCAGCGGAGCGGGGCTTACGGCACGGCGTGGAGGTGACCACGGCCACCGGCGTACGATCGTTCTCCTCTCCGTCCAACGAGATCCCGTCGTCCGTGTCGTCCGCACTCACAAAGTCGTCGATCTCGTCCGACAACGGGGACGACGTGTCCGGCGCCGGTATCCAGGGAGGCGAGGTCACGACCACGTCCCCTTCGTCGTCCGTATCCACCGGACGAGCGTCGGCCGGTTCTGACGAGCCGTCACGGTTCTGAGGAGACACCGTGGGTGTGTCTTCGTCCCCCCCCCTCGCGGGTCTCTCCAGGTCCAACGACACGGGAGGCCGGATTCTGTTCTCCACTCTGATATCGCACTTACTGAATACTTGATCCATGCTACCGTAACAGTCGCTTGCCACCGACGAGCTTTGGTCTATGTCCGGAGAGATACGTGCCTCGATATCTAATTCGCTTCCGGCAGCAGATTCGTAGACGCTACGCTCTGAAGTAGGTAGCGTGGAAATGCTGCCATCACAAAAACCCATGTTCTCACAGAAATCGGGGATAATTTTTGTGATGCTTTGACCGATTAATTCTGTTTTGGTGTATCCAAACATCATACGAGTAAAATGATTGTTGCATGACACAATATGTCCTTTCACGTCAATTATAATTAGCCCGCTTAAGTTCTCAAAAACCTGGAATAAGAACATATGAATGATAGACCTATGTAGACATACATGTAGACAGGGGAAAAATCAATCACATTGCACAACACAACACTACAATACAGTAGGGGTGTAAAGGTACCAAGCTTATTCGAGTTTTTTTTTTTTTTTTAGTTTGGTGTATCAAACCGAGCTTAATTTTGGACTTGATCTATATCGAGCCAAACTGTATATGCTTACAAATCTTTATCATCTATTTTTTGTTTACTTCTATGGGCAGTTAGGCACAGATTAAAATCAAATGGGCCTAATCGAATACCAATTACAGTAAAACCTCCTTTGTATGTTTTCGAGGGACCCGAGACAAAAAACCGTTGTAACGGGAAAACCACACTATTGAAATACTTCAAATTTGTCTTTTCATATTTTTCTAACAATTAACCCTCCTAGGATATGCCAAAGGAATTAAGTATCTAAAATCTTGTAAAAGCTACTATTATGGTGCTTAAATTAAGCCTCTGCCTACCAGTAAGAATGCACCAAAAGTACAAGCCGCTCTTGTTGACATAACCCCCCCCCCCCCCCCCCCCGGCACCACGCTTATCTGAGAAGGGCCGTAAACGAAACCTGGATACCAAGGTCACCCAACAGCTGGGCTAGGCTGTGATGACATAGTAACGGCACATGACGAGTAAAGCGACGTGGGCAGTACAAAACTATAGTGGGTAAAAAATATTGCTTTCTAGGGTTACTTATGTAGATAAAAGTAATCCAAGTGCGAAGGCTATGTATGTGTAAATCTGTGGTTTGACAAAAACCTTTTTTAAAGAGGACCACTGGAGGAGGGTTTGTTATTGATGTTGGTAAGTAGGTAAAGAACCTCAGTGCCAACAGCAGAGATTGTAGATAAAAGACCCTTTCAGAGACCCCCCCCCTCCTCGCAGTACGAGATGCAGCTGGTCAAGGTCAGACACACACTGGCTGGGTTGCATTGTGTTGAGTGGGGGAAGGGGGTGGGGGAGGGGCTTCGTACAACTCGGATGAATGAATGAATGACTAGCTCGGTCGCGCTTGAACAATAACAATTTGGAATTCGGCTCACTGGCCGGCCGGAAATACCGATTATGAGAACATGGAAAGGTACTATTGGATCAAATTACCTAGATGCGACTGATTTTTGGAACCCAGTAACGTAAACACGCAATATTGGGAAATGTATGAAATAAATAAATTATGCATAAATTCCATAAGGCTTCGCCGGGACCTGGTAAAAAAATGTACCAACGTAGAAAACGTAGAAAAGTAAAACGCACAAAGACGGTTCTACTGTATAGTGTATAGCCTAAGTCTGCAGATAATTGAAGGTAAGAAATAAAAGTGCAAATCTATGTTTAAAAAACATCACCCTCTTAATAAAATCTCAAATAGAATAAAAGAATAAAACATTCACTATTATTAATACAACATGATCAGTCACAGCACTACCGTAGAGGCCTGTATGGAATGATCCCACTATTCGCATTATGACTTAGGAAAAAACACTAGAAAAAACCTCAAGTCTCGCAATGTTACCGCTGGGCTACCCCTATCAGAGCAGCGACTATCCACATTCTACGAGTCTCTGTGTATAATTTTGCAAAAACCATTATGGCAAAACGCGAAGTGAAAATCAATATTTTCTGATATGTTGCTCACAAAGAAACAGAAACCCTAATTTGAATAAACTTTGAAATGTCTCATGCAGCCCACTGTGAAAGGTTGCCGGGCAATCGACCAGACAATGTAGTATTATGTTCGGCGGGCGAGTGGCCACCTACAACCTCAGATCCTCACTGCTCCAGCCCCATTTATACCGATACGCCTGTTTTACCGTTCAGAAGCCGACGCTAAATTCCCCAGCCTGGATATCGGGTCTTAATGTAAAAAGTGATTTTGTTACAGTAACGCTTTACTTCCGTTAGTTAGTTTTTATTTCGTAATGTTGACCCCTCGCACAGTACTGTGTTTGGGGTACCGTATATTACATGTCAAGTCATACAGAATAGTGTATAAATACAGTACAATATACAGTAAAATCATTAAAGACATATCAAAATTAGCATGCCTCATCCTCATAAAACAAATCAAGAAAGCATAACAATCAGGCTCAAAACCAGAAACCACAACACTCCTACAATGTAATAAATTATAGGGATGACATCGGGTAATAAAATTCGGAACCGGTTCCAGCTCTCATATTACCCGGGTACCCGGATCCTGAAAACGTATTTTTCGATGTGTAGGCTTGATTTGAAGGTCGTCGCTAGGCCTTGTGAAGGGCGCGGGGCGCGAAGACGAGGGACGAATGACATGCATGTCGCCTGCTCGAATAGCCCCTTGGAATACGCCTGCAGTAATCACGTCGAGTAAAAAAAAACATTTCGCAATACACAACTGAAGCACGTACATGAAACATAACATGCTTTTTCAAGTAAAATAAATTGTAATAGAACAAGTGTTAGCCAGAATGTTCAACAGAATGTTAAACAATGAACAAACAGTAACGAATGCAAGTCGGTTCACGTCTGTTCTGTTCCCCGCCGGGTCACGTGTTGTGGAAGGGTAAGCTCGCGCCGTACCTGCTGGCTCCATCGAAATCAACCGCAGCAATACTGGCGCGTAAATATAGCCCAGAAACGGACTAATAAATTACCCGGACCCGAAAAACGGCTCCGGGTAATACTTTGGAGCCGGGTACCCGGGTTACCCGGGTACCCGATGTCATTCCTAATAAATTATGAAATGCATTTGATTTTAGTGATATAATTATAACATCTTTTACAAATTAACATCAGGATCCATTATATGTAGGTATAGTGGAATCCTGAGGGCAAAGAATGTAATTGTAATGTATTATGCAGCAGGTTAAAATGTTTAATGTTTAATGTTCATTTAAAATTTAAAAATATAAGATAGATCACAATTAAAATTAAGTACATACAAATAAATAAACTGTAGGCCTCCTACCAGCTAACTACTAAGGCACTAAGTCTGTCATTGTAAATCAGTCAGACCGACAATAGTGTCAGTCAGTCAGTCAGTCAGTCGTTACGTTACTACCCAGGTCTGCTAGAGTGGAACATCGTTTATACGTTTCTCAGATGTACGTTTTTATAAACTAATTTTGGATGTCGGCCTATGTTCGGATGTTCCCCATTGTTATTTATGTTCATTTGTACGCTATACATATACACGTTTTTTTTTCAGTTGTATGTCAACATTTTGGGAGAGTTTGGAATGGATAATTTTCCATATCTATTGTGCGCCTGTTAGATAGTAAAACAATGCGGTAATCTGATTCAATACCTAGTACGTTTTCCGTGTTCTCATAATCGGTATTTCCGGCCGGCCAGTGAACCGAATTCCAAGTTGTTATTGTTCAAGCGAAACCAAGTTAGCCATTCATTCATTCATCCCAGTTCTGCAAAGCCCCCCCCCCCCCATCCCTTTCCCCCCACTCAACACAATGCAACCCAGCCAGTGTGTGTCTGACCTTGACCAGCTGCATCTCGTACTGCGAGGAGGGGGGGGGTCTCTGAAAGGGTCTTTTATCTACTATCTCTGCTGTTGGCACTGAGGTTCTTTACCTGCTTACCATAAATAACAAACCCTCGTCCAGTGGTCCTCTTTACAAAAGGTTTTTGTCAAACCACAGAGTTAATTGTAACACATACATTGTCTTTGCACTCAGACTACTTTTATTAATTAAAACGGAAACATAGTGGAACAGGTAAAACGTTAATAAGACCTAGAACGGTAATTGGACTGTACACTGTTCCTTGTCAATTGTTTTTATCTTGACAAGGAACAGTGTACAGTCCAATTACTAGGTCTTATTAACTACTTTTATTGTCATAAGTAACCCAAGAAAGCAATATTTTTACCCACTAGTTTTTACTGCCCACGTTGTAAAAATGTCGCGTTACTATGCCATCACAGCCTAGCCCAGCTGTTGGGTGACCTTCCTTGCCACGCCTCGCTTATGACCCTTCTCATATAACAGTGGTGTCGGGAGGGGGGTTGTCAACAAGAGCGGCTTGTACTTTTTGTACCTTGAAAGAATGCATTCTTACTGTAGGCAGAGCTAAATTTAAACACCATAATACGAGCCTTTACAAGATTTTAGATACTTCATTCCTTTGTCATATCCTAGGGTTAATTGTTAGAAATGTATGAAAAGACCAATTTGAAGTATTTCAATAGTGCGTAATACCCGCAAAAATGTGAGTAAATCGTATTTGACCTACTTTTAGGCACGTTCTCTATTACAATGTCGTTACCGATAAGGGTTGCCGTTTGATAATCGATATATCGATCGATACGATTATGCACCGAAACGATCGCTAATCGATTCAGTCTTCCCGAATCGATTATCAGTATATCGATAATCGATCGATAATCGAAAGGCTCGCCCGGCCGAGATTTTGAATTTACCGCTCGTTACGCTTCCTACGTTACGTTACGCTTGCGTTACGCTTACGTTACGTTACGCTTCCCTGGCAGCCTAGTAGCTTCAACCCCCACCCCTCATCATCCACTCCCTACCCAGGCCTGCCCTTACCCGTCGAGCAGTAGAAGGGGGACCGGGCCGGCCTAGTCACGAGCTGTAACCTGTCGCCTGCAGTGAGCACGTGTTTCTTGATTCGTTCGCGCGATGTTTTTGACCACAGCTAAAACAGATCTGTTTACTCCGCCGCAACTACGAAGTGAGGTGTGGAAAAACTTCGGTTTTCGTGTCAATGAAAAAAAAGAAATCATAGACAGTAAGAGTGTAGTTTGTAGGAAGTGTAATAGTAAAAAGGCTTACAGTGGCAACACGACAAATCTTAGTACTAGGGATGTCATAGGGTAGGAAAATTCGGATCCGGTTCCAGACGTTCCAAGAACCGGGTACGCGGGCGCTCTCGCTCTCATTTCAAGGTCCTTCCCCTAACCCCCCCCCCCCCCGGCCATCCACAGTGAGCGTAGCAAGGCCGTGACACAGGCCATTGAGATAAAATATAACCCGCTTGACAGGTTATTTGGTTTGTCAGTCCACGGTCAGTGTAGAGGGGAGCTGGTGGGTGACTGTCTGGTGTGGTTGAGTTCAGCCAGACTGACTGACGGCAACGCGCGGGCGCTTTCGTAGTTATTCAGAAGCGCGCGACGAGTGATTTAAATATTTTAATTAGTATATTAGTATGTACTTTATTATTTACAGTAGCCAGCTTCACAATATAGGCCTGTAAAATATTAATTTAACTTTTGATATTGAAGTATTTTTTCATTCTTTTTATACTAGCTACAACATCGATGTATTTCAAATTAAAGAATATTCAATTCTGACATGTTTTTATTTATTTTCGTTATGACGTTTTCACGTTTACGACCTTTTTTTTTCCTGGCCCTTCAGAAACGTCCTAACGAAGTTTGACTGTACCCGATAAGGATCCGAATCCTAAAAATGGATTTGGGTAATTTCTGGATCCGGGTAACCCGGGTACCCTATGACATCCCTGTACTTAGTACACATTTACGAAAATGTTATGCTTACGCGACATCACATTTTTATTTTAAAGTAATCCCAATTTCAGACTATGTATTGTCTTTTCCGGTCCATTATTTATTTGTTCACGCGTGTATTGTACGCCGCTGCTAAATTGTTTTCTCACGTATCCATGGTGTGTAACCGGCTGTCATGAATCCTGAATGACAACTGCGCATTTCCCAGCGCAAGCCGACCGCCCCTCCCATTCCAACCTCCTTAGCCCCTCCTACCGGCTCAAGGTCACGCAATTGACAAGGCAATTTCCAAGGTCCACCCCACTACTACAGCCAGCAGTCTCCAGTTTCATCTTCGATCTCGGCAGAGAAGCATCTTGTGGCAAACAGCACAATACCCCAAAAACAATATACTCGCAAATGGTCCGCCTCTTATCCGAGAAATAACGTAATTTTGATTCGATTATCGACCGATATTTTTTCAAGTCGATTATCGCGATCGATAATCGATTTTACTGGTCCGATTATCGATGCTGAAATTCATTTCGAACGGCAACCCTATTGCCGATGCAATAATTTATTTTTGTTCATTTGTGCGTTTTTTCATTTGTGTTTTTTAAATTAACTAAGTAGGCCTACTATCAAAAACGTATTTATAAATGAAGTTCCACTGTAGTATGTATTTTCTTAGTATGGTTTGTTGGTTTAAGTTAGATTTTAAAGTACTCACCCAAATCACCGCAGTGTACGTAGAATCATCGTTCTTTATAACACGCAGAATCAAAGGGAATGATTGGCGTGACTCAACTGTCAACCCTGAGCGCATCTTCTTTTTCTTTAATAAAGAGTCTTGGAGAGCATCTAAATCCACTTTGGTTTCATTTCCAGAGAAACTGGGGATCAGGTCACAGAGGTTCCGGCCTTTCATGTCACCTTCTTCGCATTGAAATAACAGACAAGACTCGGAATCAGCATGTGTTATGTGTCCACTGGAGTCCATCACAATCTGTAACAAAGCACGGGTTACAAGTAGTGATAACATCGATTAACCGAAAACCGGTTTCGAACCGGTTTTGATAAAAATCGAATTTGATTTTTAGATTCGGTTCTACTTTTTTTGCGCCGCGTGTATTTCACCCTCGCTAAGAGCCACGCCTCTGACGGGCGGGTTGTGCATTGCCTAACGACGTGTCTCGTAGCAACAAGGAACCACCTGTCAACTTCTCAGATTTCGTCTTCATTCCTGAGATTTCCTTGTTTGTGTGGACTAATTAGCAGCCGTATTATACAGTAGAACCGCTTTTGTACGTTTCGCTTTTCTTCGTTTTTTACGTTAATGCGTTCCAAAAATCAGTCTGTCAGGGAAATTTGATCCAATAGTACGTTTTCTGTGTTCTCATAATCGGTTTTTCCGACCAGACAGTGAGCCAAATTCCAAGTTGTTATTGTTCAAGCGCGACCACGTTACATTCATTCAACCCAGTTCTGCGAAGCGCCCCCCACCCCCTTCCATCGCTCAACACAATTCAACCCAGCCGCCAGTGAGTGACTTGATCTTGACCAGCTGCATCTCGTTCCGTGTGGGGGGGGGGGGGGGGGGGGGTGTGGGTCTCTGAAAGGGTCGTTTTATTTACGATCTTGGCTGCCAGCACTGAGGTTCTTTACCTGCTTACCATAAATAACAAACCCTCCTCCAGTGGTCCTCTTTATAAAATGCTTTTGTCAAACTACAGAGTTATAATTAAACATTGTAACTAAACATTGCCATCGCACTTCGGCTACTCTTACTTATTTTCCTAAGTATTGGAAGCAATATTTTTACCTACTAGAGTTTTTTACAACCCACCTCGAAAAAGTGTTGGGTTACGTCATCACAGCCTAGCCTAGCTGCGTGACCTTGGTCGCCGGGCCTCGCTTACGACCCTTCTCAGATAAGCGTGGTGGGGGGAGGGGGGGGATTGTTATGTCAACAAGAGCAGCTTGGTAGGCAGAGGCTAAATTATACACCATTATAAGAGCTTTTACACGATTTTAGATGATTCCTTTGTCATATCCTAGGGTTAAGTGCTAGAAATGTATGAAAAGACAAGTTTGAAGTATTTCAATAGTGAATTTTTTCGTTACCACGTTTTTTTTGTCTCGGGTCCTCGATCCTTTGTCCTCCTATGCTGACAAAGCAGGCAGAACGGACTGGCTTTTTGCTCACATCCCTCGCTGATACGACCTTACGTAATTTTTTTTTTTTTTTTTGGAATTCGGTTAACCGCTAACCGATGTCATCACTAGTTACAAGACTGCAAACAGTAACTTACTAGGCCTTCCGCCTTCCCGTACCACCGTGATTAATTACCTTAGCTATCCTGCGCTGCACTGGCTCCGCCATGGCCAGACACCGGCCATCTCCTTCCAGAGGCTTCAGCCACATGAACACTGGAATAATGTTATCCGACTTTGAGCGGAACTCCATCTAAACATGAAATAATATCTTCAGGGGTGTGCGAGTACTCGAATTTACGAGCTTTTTCGAGCTTTTTTTTAAGCTCGGAACCGAGCCGAGCTTCATTTTCGGCTCGATGTTCTCGAGCCGAGCTGTCTAGGCCAAGGTCTAGGCCTAAAAATGTCAGTCGTCGCGCGGTTTTAGTTATATACTTCTATAAACGGAGACTGAAGAATTCAAAAGGCAGAAACGAATACTTAGGTGTCTGCAAGTACGATGAAATTAGACAAATTTCTGGGTTTTAGGCCCAGCATAGACTTAAGAGAACGTATAGGCCTAGGCCTATACTTTTCTGGGTACCCGGCCTAGGCATAGGCCTAGGCTAGCTGGGCTTTCCCTAGGGGGCCTAGGGCCTAGAAAAGATCTCGTGAGGATAAAATGTTAGGTACATCTCTAGATGCAGCACGATGTTTCGTTATTCTGCGAGTAGAAAAACAGATGCTTTCTGCTTTTCACAGTAAACAATAAACATCAAGCTCTAATTTTCACGAAAGTTCTAACCAAACTTTGTTCCACTTTTTTGGAGACAAACATTGAGCAATGGTAAGGGGACTGCAACCGTCCGCTGAGTACAAAGTAACCCCAACATTATAACGTTATTTATATCCGACATTGTGATATGGAATTTCGATCTGTTTGTAGCTTCAGTTGCAATAAAATCAATATTTCACACGAAATTTAGTGTCCTAATATTCTACTGAAATACAAATGCATTTTAAAAAACAAGTTGAAAAGTTGTTGTTACTGTATTCACTGTACTCTCTAAGCTCCCTAATAATGAACTACCGTGCGATCTATGGTCGGTACTGTGAACTAAATGGTCATCGCTAGCGCAACCCAAGGTCGGTAAAACAGTTCAACTAAACTGTTTTACCAACCTGCCACGCAACAATAACAGGGTTTTATAGAGTTACATTATGTAACCCTATAATAATATAATTACACGTATGTAACTTACATATGCTATAAACAAAGATGTACTACTTGATCTTATATGTACCGAAATTTCGGTATACATACACTTCCTATCGCATTGCATCAACTGAAATAAAATGCAGCAAATTTACAATTAACGCTATTTCAAAAGCTCGGCACGGCTCGAAAATCAAGCTTTTTTTCTCATACTCGGCTCGGCTCGACTTAAAAATCGTAGGCTCGCACACCCCTAAATATCTTCATATTCATTCAATTCGTTTAAGTAAATGGAGAGAACTAGAGATTCACAATCAGGTAGGGATGTATGAACAATTATTTTTCCAAATCCATCAGGCTTAAATCGTTAATTTAACCGTTTCTGGGTCACTTTAAATTGCTTGTAACACATAAGTTGGGCTACACCCTGGGTGGACTTTGAGTGGGGCTCAGTACTCCAAAGAGCAGAGTATTATAACGTGGCTCCAACTGGCCATGATCACTTTGAAAAAAATCGACTCAAAAGTCGAGGATCCCACTAGTTCTACCACGGTTTCTTTTAAATTGTAAATAATTGTTTATGTTTAGTTAAATTTTCAAGTTCCAATAAATTTGTAAAGGTTCAGAACTCGGGCCTAGGATGTACGTAATGATGCGGGTGAAACGCTCCAGTCATACGCCTAGGCTACATGCTTGTAAAATGCTCCAGTGAACTTGTCAGTAGGTCCTGATTTAAGAGTTCACGCCACGCGCGGCGCACACCAAGTAGGGCCTAGTGGTAGCAGTAGTGAGTAGGCCTACTGCTTAGTCCCGCTACTTAAAATGTTCGAAAATGTATACGAAAACAATTTATGATTATCGATTGTGGCCTGTAATATCAACTTTCTTCGATATGATTATCGACTTAATGCTTGCATACGTATTGATCATAATTTTCATATCAAACAGCAATCTTTATAATTAAGAATGCAATGCTGGTAGGCCTAGACAACAAATTGTTCAGCTAGTTAATTACTGTCCAATGACAAAACTAAAGCATCACGTATTCAACAATATCTAGAACATTTGTATGCCAGCAATCCGGAGGGGGGGATTGCAGTTGACTAACTGCAGCAGTGTAGCTCATTGTATTGCTTAAATAGAGCTTATTATCTCATTGGTACTAGAATTGCATCAATGTATGTATTTAGTTCAGAAAGGTCACCCGGCAGCTTATAAGCAGATATCCTTACCATTTTCCCATTACACATACTGGATGATCCATCAAGGTTATCTTTCAAAGCCAACACTTTTGCTCTGTGCTTGTCATCTTGTATCAGTTCAGCAAATGTCATGATACTGAACTCTTCGGACGTGTATTCGAGCAAGTTGCAAGCTCGTGCATTGACCATTAGAATTTTATTAGTATTCATGTCAAGAGTGAAGATTGCAGTGCTGGGGTTGGTTTGGGCACTGGGGAACAAGTTCATTGCGGTGTTCGACTCGAAGGACGCACCAAGTCGGGGCCACTGATGCAGAGAAATACTCTGTGCACTGCCATTGTGATAACTGCACGTGCTCATACCGTCACCTGTAACAATAAAGACCATGCCACGAGTTTAGGCCAAGTCGTGTCAACGTGTAAGCGTCGAGTAATCTAAATACACCAAGCACCCATTTTCAGAGATCCTTAATTATCTGAGCTCATTAAGCCACGTAACTACGTAATAGTAAATGAGGTTTGTGAATTGTACTCACTGGATCAGGATTCTGGATAATCAAACATAACATTCTTGATACTACCTATTATATTTTCAAACAACCGGATTACGAAACAAAACAGGTTACTGGTTTATAACCGGTTGCTGATCACTGGTCACTGATAATTTGATCTAGTCCCTAGTCTAAACTTATAGGTATATATATAGGTCGCTGATAAGCAGGCACACTGTTATCATTAAATTGGCGGGTGAGTGACCCAAACTGTAGGCCTAAATATTGTCTTCAACCTAGCTAATGATAAGTACCGTATTTCAATAAAATTAACATGCATATCTTATCAATTGTATAGGCTACAGACTATAGATCTCCGAGTGAGTGAGTGAATGTAAATTCAATTATTCTCTTTCAAAATTTCACGTTTTATTAATGCATGCATAATGAACTTTGGAGTTCCGACCACCTTCTTCAGTAGGCCTACTGATCACCGACAAATACCAGTAAGTAGGCTTACCACCTTTTGAAGTCCCACTGCCGGCCTCCCTTCCAGATAGATCCAATCAGCTTATACCAGGAACAAAAATAGATGGCATTGAGAAAAAGGAAGGTCTCGACAGGAAAGAGCTGAAAGCGCTAACTGAGGTACACTTGAAAAAGTATTTTCCACTGCAAGAGTGGGTGCATATTTTCACGGATGGCTCCTACGACTCAGCCACACATAGAACCGGCTATAGCATCTACTGCACTTTCTTCAAGGAAGCCACTCCGATGGGCGTCGGCACAACATACTTCGATGCGGAGGTTGCAGCCATCGCCAGAGCGGCTCAAAAAATTGCTGAGGTGCCAGCCTTCCCACTTAACAGGTCAAAATTTGTTATCCTTAGCGACAGCGTTTCAGCAATCCAATTTGTCTCTCAAGCAGTGAACCTCCATCCTCAATCGCTGCTCTTCAAAAACTCCCTTGCCAGTCTCCGTCAGCAGAATAAAGAACTAGAAATTCAATGGATCCCTAGCCACTGCCAGATCCTGGGCAACGAAAAAGCTGATTTCTTGGCCAAAAAGCCACGAAAGCTGTTCCTCCACAAGCTGCGGCTACGTCCTTCAGAGGTGCTAAAATCAAGATCAAGACAGCCATCAAAAAGGTGTACAAAAGCACATATGAAGAGGCCTTACGAGCGAAAAGCTGGTGGGCAGAGATCAACAGAGGACCTGATAAGAATTGGTCCAGAAAGACGGCCACCGCCCAGTTCCGGCTGACAACAGGCCATGACGTCCTGCAGCATCACCTGAACCGCTTTAACATCAGCAAAGAACCGGCAACGTGCAAATTGTGCGGCTCTGAAGTACAAGACAGGGCACATCTTTTTAGATGTGCTGCCCTCAAGGTTTTTATTGACTCCCTGCCCAATGATATGAGCAGGCCAGAAAAGGAAGCTGTTTTATATTGGATAGTACGACAAAAGAATGGCTGAAAAAGCCATCTTGGCACAAGAAGGAAAAAAAAAAGTGTTTATACACAATGACTAACTCGTCTTTATTTGAAGGATATTTCTAAATTGGTCATACTTTTTTTTGCTTGTTAAGTGCCTAATAAAAATAACACCGCCAAAACGCAAAAAATTTACACTTTGAAAAACAAAATTGGGGAACAAATAAAACCATTTCTGTAGGGCTCTAACTATAAGGACATGTCATGTTTTACTATAGCAGTATAAGCCTGCATGCAAATAGGCCTAAGAGAACAAATTTATAAAAATGTATCACGACTCGAGTCACTTACTACACACCAATGAAAATAGTTAGGAAAAACGAATGTAATGGGGTATCACACTGACGACGAACAAATAATCGCCAATTTGTGTACCTTGCAGTCGATCCTGCCCCACAGCAAGAGGTACAGTACGGACAGAATGCTGACGGAAGTTTTCATGCAGACTACGCCTTGCTTGACACACTGCTGCAGGTACAGACTGATTACCATGTGATGGTGAAGTGGGCAAAGAACAACCTAGTTCTCTGGCTCGTCGCTGTCTACCAGTCCTAAATGAACACAAAATTGAAAATATCAACTGTTAAAATTACAAAGACGAAAGACATGGTAATTTCAAAATGGGAATGCAAGGTTCCATATTTTAAAGCTGATTTACAATAATATTATTACTTCATGTTAGTACTAGCGAGCGTCAGCTTGAAATTTAACTTTGAGAGATAGCACATGGTTCTGAAATATTTCCCCTTCTGTCCCCTTTCTACTGCAGCACAACAGCATCTTTGGTAAGGGACCGCCTGGGCCAGTCGAGGTCTTAACTCTTGCTCTGCTTGTGTGAACATTGCCATGATACATACAAAGCACCATCTAATCAAGGGGTGCATAGACACTTGGTCTAATGACATTTCGTCTACTTGACTGTTTGGTTTGCACAGACATTACATGTCTACTGCATAACTTCGTCTACTGTAAAATCTTGTCTACCGTCCGTTCGTCTACTACCATTAAGTCTACAAATGAATTTGGTCTAACATAATTTTCCATTGTCTAATTAATAGATGATAACAAAGCTATTTCATTCATCATCACTGTCTTCGTCTGTTCACAAATAAATTTGGTCTAACATAATTTTCCATTTTCTAACATAATTTCATAAAAATGAAATCATTTACACACACCTCTAGTTATTCTTATTCATCATCACTGTCTTCGTCTGTTTCTGCGGGTGGAACACTTTCGTTGCCTAAAGATTTGAAGCTCACTGTATTTGTATTTTTGTATGCATTTGTATGTTTTGTATTTGTTTGTATACATTGTATGCAGAGCTGGGCAAAATACTCAAATATTTGTATTTTAGATACAAAATACTGAAATACTGTAAATGTATTTTAGATACAAAATACAAGATACTTTTAGAAACATGTATTTTCGATACAAAATACATTTGTATTTTCAAAAATACTTAAAATAAAATACATTTCCCTATGCTACAACAGACAACTACCGGGAAATAAAGAACAACCAACATTTTTTGCTTTTAAAATGTTGGATGTTGGTTTAACAAAAGCAAGTGCTTATTGTATGTCTAGAACATTAATTTATTCATCATCATGTAACGGACAGTACAATACAAACAATGATGGTAGCACTAGCTTGATTCAAATTACACTCATTGCTGCCCATTGGCCATTGGCTTTCAGAATTACAAGTTTTTGGAACAATCCGTCCGATAATGCATTTCTGCGTGGATTGTTTACAATACTGGCAAATGAAAACATCCTCTCCACGGCACTGGGGCACTTGACGTCAAGCTTGTATTGTACTGCAGAAACATTTGTTTTATGACTGGATACAAGCTTAGCATTGAATGTCTCTGCGTTTATCTTTGAGGTATTGTAGTACTTCCAACTCTTCTTTAGTGTTATTTTTAAAACGAAGAGAGGTATCGACCATATTGTCTTCTTTTTCAAAAGCGAAAAAGTCATCATCATCAGTAGTAGATGAATTCAATGTATTTTGTTGGGAGAAGTATTTTGTAAAATGTATTTTCGATACAAAATACAAGATACTTTAAGCTCGGGTATTTTCGATACAAAATACAAAATACAAATGTATTTCAAATACGTATTTCAAATACATGTATTTTCGATACTGCCCAGCTTTGATTGTATGTAGGCTATTTGTAGTGCAGCGAGCGTTGCACACGTCACGTTTACTATAGCACCAGTATTTACTTGTCTTTTTTGTATCTGCGCGGTTGAAATTGTAGGTATAGCCATTGTGTTCTAAATTCTCCCCACCTCGTGATGTTCCCACTAATTTTGTATCCATCTAAAGCAGTCAACACTAACACACTAACACTGTACGGAAATCCCGCGGATCCGATGCACACACAGTGAAGTCCACTGTACTACTGTAGTGTACGGAACGAAATGTTATTGTTTCACCCGCGGACCACGTCAGACCAATGCACACAGACAACAACAGACACACAGAGAATCACAGTAGACGAAAAGACGGTAGACGAAGGAATTAGTAGACGAAAAGTCTTGAAAATAAATAATTGTCGACTTTATGTCCGTAGACATAGAAGTAGCAGACGAAATGTCTGTAGACCAAAAAAAGTAGACCAACTGTCCTGGCACGAATCATGGTTGTAAAATCAAATACATAGGCCAAATAGGTTTTTGTTTTATTAAAACATTGATTGCAATTTAAATCAATATCTAACACATTAGGCCTACTATTGTTGTCAAAAAGTGTTAGCCATAGAACATTTTGGATTTTCTTTTCGTAATGAAAATTCAATTATTATTATTATTATTATTATTATTCTTAGGGTTTTAAGGCACAAAACAGCAAGGTTATCAGTGCCTATGTTATTTTAATATTGATCATTATGTTCGATTACATAAGTGATAATAAGCGATTATCTTGCAAAAAACGAAATATGTTATCAATTACTTTAGATTCGTCTGATAAGTTGTCTTTAAGTGAGGGTTTCAATTTAAACTTTCTTCTTTCATTATCATATTTGTTACATTCAATTAGAATGTGTTTTACAGTCAGAACAACATTACATACATCACATACTGGAGCAGGTTCGTTTCTTAGTAAGTAGCCTTGGGTAAGGTATGTATGGCCGATACGGAGACGGGTCAAGACTACTTCTTCGCGACGGCAAGATCGTCTAGAAGAAAACCAAGGCGATATGGTGTCTTTAATCTCCCTTAGTTTATTACAAGGTACATTTTTCCAACTATCACTCAATTCTTTCTTTAAACGGTGCCGTAGGAAGACTTTTAGGTCAGATGTGAGGACTAATTTACAGTCTGTAGGTCGCTTGGTGCAGGCAGCTTTGGCGCACTTGTCAGCCACCTCGTTGCCCACAATGCCTGCATGGCCTGGCACCCAACAAAACACTGCACACTTTCCATTTGTGGATAGTTTTGTTAAAAGAATTTGAATTTTATTTATCAGAGGGTGCCTTGAGTATAATTCAAACATTGATTGAAGTGAGCTTAAAGAGTCAGTACATATAAAAAACTTTGTATGTTTGCTCCTAAGACAATAAATAATGCTTTGCATAATTGCATAGAGTTCTGCATGGTATATGCTAAAAAGAGGGTCTAGGTTAAATAAAAACTGTTTGTCAGTAGTAACAAAAGCGCAGCCAACCTCATCCTGAGTTCTGGAACCATCTGTATAAAAATATAAATACACTCGTAGTCAGAGTATTGAGCTCGTATTTCATTAAACAATGCTTGGTACTGTGGGGATGATGTGGTGTCCTTCTTGAATTGTGACAGGCTTGTGATGCAGATTGGCTGACTGAAGGTCCAAGGAGGCGTTGAATTGAAAGAAGTAAGGAATACAACAGGTAGTTCAGTGTCTAATTTTTGTAATAATTCATGGCTTCTGATTCCTACTGGCCTCGTAGCCTTTTGTTTTACCTCATAGTGGGTTTTGTACAATGGTTTAAAAACGGTGTTATGAGAAGGGTTTTTGGGAGATCCTAACAAAGAGGCAACATAGTTCAGGAGCAAATAATCTCGCCGGGCATACAGAGGGGGTTCCCCAGCCTCACAACATAGGCTGGGAATTGGGCTTGTTCTAAACGCCCCGGTTGAGAGTCTGATGCCTGTGTGGTGAATTGTGTCTAAGGTTTTTATATACGACGGCCTAGCAGAGTTGTATATGAAGCTGGCAAAGTCCAATTTCGATCGGATCAGTGAGCGGTAGAGATTAAGCATTACCGTACGGTCTGCTCCCCAACTGGTATTACTTAAAACTCGTAAGATGTTCAAGGCTCTTACACACTTCGTTTTGAGCTGCTGGATGTGGGGTTTCCACGATAGTTTGGAGTCGAACCACATCCCTAAGCAACGGGCGGAGTCAGAAAAGGTGAGTTCCTGGCCCCCCATTATCAGAGAAGGGTTCGGACGAAAGCCTCGGTGTCGGGAAAAATGTATGCATGTTGTTTTCGAGACGGAGAATCTGTATCCCGTTTGGTTAGCCCATTTCTCTAGACGTCTTATGTTTATTTGCAGTTGTCGCTCGATGGAGCTCAAGAACGCCGCTCTGAAAGCAATTGCGAAATCGTCGACAAAAAGTGATGATATCACAGGTTTTTTAATAAAAGAAGCGATGCCGTTTATTGATATGGCAAATAAAACCACACTTAAAACCGAACCCTGAGGTACACCGTTTTCTTGATAAAACGTGTGTGATAAAAAATTCCCGATTCGGACTCTAAAACGCCTTTCTGATAAAAAATTTGCTATGAAATGTGGTAAATGTCCCCGTATACCCCAGTTGTGGAGAGTTTTTAAAATGCCATATCTCCACGTCGTGTCATAGGCCTTCTCTAAATCGAAGAAAACAGCAACAACGTGTTGCTTCATTAAAAACGCGTTCTGAATGTATCCTTCCAGATGGACTAGATTGTCAAGGACAGAGCGACCCCGACGAAATCCTGACTGTTCTGGGGCAAGTAAGTTCTGGCTTTCCAGTATCCACATCAATCTTTTGTTCACCATCTTTTCAAACAGCTTACACAAACAACTTGTCAACGAGATTGGGCGGTAGCTAGAAAGATCTTTTTTGTTCTTGCCTGGTTTGATGATAGGAATGGTTGTTGTGTCCTGCCAGGATTTAGGAAACGTGTCCTCTAACCAAATACGATTCAACATCTTAAGTAGGTATTGGTGTGAACCTGTTGATAGGTGTTTGAACATTTCATTATGGAGGTTGTCCGGTCCGGGGGCGCTGTTCTTTAGTTCTTTTAGTATTGAAAAATATTCCCATTTAGTAAATGGGAGATTATAGCTTTCTTCCGTGTGGGAGTCAAAGTTTAAAATATTTCTTTCTTCCTTATCTTTATGTAGAAGAAATGTTTTCGAGTAGTTTCCAGAGCTTGAGACACGGGCATAATATTCGCCCAAGGCATCGGCCATCTCTATCTGGGTGGTCACGAGGCGGCCGTTAACCGAAACACCAGTAGGGCTAGAGGAAGTATTTTTACCGGCGATTTTTTTAACCTTTTCCCAGACTTTCGATGTGGGAGTGTGGTGGTTAATTGTGGTAATATATTCCTGCCATGAACGTTTTCGGGATTGTTTAAATATATACCGAGCTTTTGCTCGTAACTTCCTAAATATCTCCAGATTGGCTTGAGTCGGTGACTTTTTAAATTGTTTTAAAGCTTTACGACGATCCTTTAGCGCTGTCTTACATTCACTGTTCCACCAGGGAACTGGACGGCGACGGGGAAAAACAGACGTCTGGGGAATAGTGGACCTGGCAGCGGCAATAAGTGTGTCGGTGACATGAGATACTTGCTCCTGGATATCGGTGAAATGTTCTTCTTTAAACACAGCCAGTTTCTCGAATAGATCCCATTTGGCACGCTTTAGATCCCATTTTGGATTCCTCTGTCTAGACTCTCCCCCATGTGAGAACCGTATTGATATGGGGAAATGATCGCTTCCACATAAATCAGGTAAAACCTCCCAATTCAAATCCATACAGAGAGAAGGCGTACAGATTGTAAGATCTATGGCGGAATAGGAGCCGTTGGCAGTACTAAAATAAGTGGAGTCACCGTTATTAAGAAGAACGAGGTCTTGTGCCATTAAAATGTTTTCAATTAAAATACCTCTATGGTTGGATGTAATTCCACCCCATAAAATGTTGTGTGCATTAAAATCACCGAATAAAATATATGGTCGTGGTAATTGACGTAAAAGGTTAGTGACTAGACTTTTAGATATCACAGCTTGTGGAGGCAGGTACACGCTACACATGGTGATGAGACCAGGGAGGGCTACTCGGACAGCCACTGCCTGCAAAGGTGTTGTGAGAGGCAGTGGTTCAGAGAATACGGTGTCCTGAACTAAGATAGCCGTTCCTCCCTGGGCCCGGTCACCTGTTGTATCGTCACAGCGGTAAAAAGTAAATCCGCGCAACTTTGGGTTGTCTGACATCTTAAAAAGCGTTTCTTGCAGACATAACAGAGTGGGATTGTGCCTTGAGATTAGTAGCTTTATCTCCTCTAATCTTGTAAAATACCCTCTTACATTCCACTGTAATAAAACATCCATATTAAGGTTCTTGTTGATAAAACGTTAAAACTAAGATTGTCTTGGTTTCTTTAAAAATTCTGCTACCCTAGAGGTAGCAGGGGTGAGAGGAGTTGTGTCCATCTCCTCTTCACTTCCTTCCTCTTCGCCGGAGAAGGACTCCGAATGGCTTTCACTAAAGCCACGTACTAAAACATTGCGCTCCCTTTTGGGCCGTCGTATATTTTTTCCTGGCTGTTGGTCAGAATGCGATTTTGTATTTCTGTTCAATTTTATACCCTTGTTTGTGTTTTTTGTCGCTTTTTGAGCAACATCCAACACCTTTTCTATTGGAACGAGTTTTGTTTTTTCTTTACCTTCGTTAATACTTTTATCTTCTGCGGATGATGTTTCGAGTTTCGTCAACAGATCTTGAATTATTTTATTCTGTTCATTAATTCGAGTTTCTTGAGTTTCTAAAATCTGCTGCTGGCGTTCAATAGTTTGTTTTAGTTGTTGGATGGTATCCATTAGTTCAGTCATGACAGTGGTATTTGTGGTATTTGTAGTGATTTCTGGTTCTGGTAAAGACATAGAGGAGGCATTGAAGCTGGGAACGGACGGTTGGCTTACAACTATTTCGGCAAACGATTTTTTAAAAATTGGGGCAGCCATTTCTCGGTATTTTTTCCTAGCCTCGAATACTGACAGGTTTTCCTTTGCCCTTAGTTCTTGGATTCCTCTTTCCTCAATGTATTTTGGGCATTTGAACGATGATGCGGGGTGATCCCCCTTACAGTTAACACAGAGCATAGCTGTTGGGCACTCATCAGAAGTGTGAGGCTCCTGTGCACACACAGCGCAAACGGCCTTTGCCTTGCATGATTTTTGGGAATGTCCAAACCTTTGGCATTGAAAACATCGCAAAGGTTTGGGTACGTACGGTCTCACTTCCACCTTGTGATAGCCGGCGAAAATATACTTGGGTGCGTTGGGGCTGTCGAAAGTCAGGATAAATATTGGTGTCGGTTTGAGGGATCCAGTACGTTTACTCTGAACGTGATAAACATCCGTCACGCCTTGAGATGCGAGCTCGATCTTAATCTCGTCGGGGGAGCAATACATTAAATCGAAGCATTTTATAACGCCCTTGGATGTATTAAGTGTAGGATGTGGCTCAACTACAACAGGAATATCGCCCAGATGATTGGCGTTCAGTAGCAGGTTTGTGTGTTTTTCAACGTCAGATTCAATTAGCAGTGTGCCATTCCTGAGTTTTCTGGCAGACTTAACTTGGGAGGAAATACCTTCTATACCTTTGCGTATGTAAAAGGGTGAAACCTTGTCAAACGTGGTATCTTTTTCGGTTCTTTTCACAATAAGGAACTTTGGGGTAGCTCCTACTGTTCTCACAGTCTTTTTCATATTGTTGTCATCTTCCTCTTCTACATGGCTTCTCTTACCCATAACTAGTTTGGGGACAACCCACAACAATCCTTGGAACCAGGACTCAACTAACCCACGTCGGTTCTACCGCATAGGGCCTTGTAAACGAAATGGGGTCCACCCCATGGAGAGCTAGACATGACAACGTACCCCCATGAAATGAAGCCCATTAACGACTTCCTGTTGCATCAAGTGGCGTGTAGGAAAGTGCCAATTTCACGTCCGGGTGTCTGCAGGCGCAATTGACCTTCTAACACTGCACGTAGGTCGGCCGGAAGCCCACGGCCGGCTCTTGTGCAATGGGCATACAGCCAACGCAACCTGCAGACAGGCCCAAGGCAATCAAATCCATCAGTGTACCGAGCCTGTTCCATTGCCATGCCTGGTCGTCATCGGAGGTGCTAAGGGCAGGTCCAAGTCCATTGCAGGGTCGTTATACGAAGGTCAACATTTGGTGGGCGTTTGGATCGCAAAGAGGGCCGGCAAGTATGTAGAAGGGAGAAATGAAAGAGGAAAAGAAAAGATGATAAAGGCTATGCGAGATGATTACAGGGATGACAAAAGGAATGCGCGAGAGCCCTCTTTGCGGGCACCGGTCACCACGAGGAGGGACCCACCTCGACCGGATGAAAATTCAATGTTTAACTTGAACCATTTTTGCACATCTCTAATAATTACATTCTTTGTCAATTAAACCCTCCATCTTCTGTGTCCAACTGTCCACTGTCATTGTTGACTTCACACAACAAGCCATCTCGTCAACTCGTCGCGCATCTATGAGTTTATGTTTTTGGGTGGGCGATCGATCTACGATGTTTGAGTGCCCCCCCCCCCCCCCCCCACTCAATGAGATGGTATTGGTCATGCGGGGTATGGTTAACTGTGACCGAAAATTTATAGGCCTGCACATATATTTTAGCGCCAGCAAGTACACCTTTTAACATATACACAACTCCGCCCTATTGGAGTAATTTACGAATGCCAGATATTAGAACCATGTCATCCGCATAGCACAAGTGATTGATGCTGACCCCTTCTAATACCAGCCAACATGCCTGTAGCATACCCTTCCTGGCATCTTAATTAACACCTACCTTAATCTATCGAGGGGAGACAAGCAGCTGGCCAGGGATGGTGCAGACTCCTCAACATTACCATCATCCAAAAGCAGCAAGTTCTGAAATGAAGAGGAAACTCAAACCAAGCCTCTGCAAACGAAAAATGTCACATGGCAAATGGAAACCCACCAAAATTCGACTACAAGTTCAAATTATTCAAGTGAAACTGCTGAGACTTGCAAAATGTGAATAGGCCTAGTTTACAACTTTACAATACGTATGTCTATATGGTACATATAGCCTATACTGAGCATTTGAATAGTTTGGCAATTATGACTCTAGGCCTATTGAGTTAGGATGACTTTGAATTAAAAAAGACCTGTCCCCATACAAATGTTTGCTTTCAGGAAATACTTATTAATCTATTTCCCACTACAAGAAACATAGCAGCAAATGCAGATTTCAAAGCCATTGATGGTCTGTGGGGCTTGGCCACGCCACGCGTCAAGTCATAGCCACACGGGGTAGCTGGCTTGACTTATCCCGGACATGTTCGACATCATTTTCTAATAGCCTAAACTTGTAACATATTGTATAGGGTGTGCGAAAATAATGCCATGTTTTGCTAGTACTTGCAGTGTTGTGCGCAACAGGTCAACACCACGATTATTGAGCACGTATCACTAATGGCTATACGATAACAATAATATATAACTATGGGTAGGCTTATATGAGTAATTTACAGATTATTATAAAAATACAGCATTACACAGAACACAACAAGGTAACCAAAAGCGTACACAACCCGTATCGCACGGTAGCTCCTGTCTGTCGTAAATACAGCAGCGAACTGAACCCAAGTTGCTGAGACAAATTGGTTGTGTTGTGACAGTCGATGCATCAGTGATTGGCGTGTCCACAAAGACGAGGCTAATAACATGTCAACTCTCGGTCTTTGAATGCGGTTGAGGTCCGCTACGTTTCTTGTAGTGGAAAATACCTTAGTAGAGATCAGGACTGTAATATGTGTGAACATGTCTTTATGGTGTCAACCAAGCGGTGTTTTTGAAGTTTGGTTGTTAGACAGCAGTTAGTGTTGGTGACTGTCTAGAAATAAAGCATCTTGAGATTCTTCCTGATATTTATTCAAATATCATATTACATGGTGCCAGGTGATTGTGTGTGTCGCGGAACACACAAACACATTTACGGTCACCAGCCAGTCTACTGTAAGTAGAAAACTTTTCTTTACTCTATGCCAGCCACAGGAAACGGAAGGGACGAGGTAGGAGTCGGCCTAGGCTTAGGTCAGGCTAACCCTAAGGCCTTGTTCCATGTTGTATTTCCAGTCTCCTGAAGCGTGGACTATTAACTACTGGACTATTTGGACTATTGGACTATTTGGTTTTAGGCACTTCGAAAGGTTTATGAAAACGTCAGGGCTCCACACTCAAGAGTGAGGTGAACCAGGCATTAATATATACCATGGGGGACGAAGCGGTAGACATTTAAGCCAGGGTAGGCCTCACTGGCTTAACAAAATTCATACGCTGCAGTTGTTGACAGATTCGAAAATTACTGTGTAGATAGGCGAAATGTTATTTGTGAGCGGCCGCGTTTCAATAATGTCGGCAACAGGAAGGGGAGAGTATTAAAAGCTATGTAACAGATCTCCATCGACTGGCCAAGCAATAAGGGCAAATTGCTGAAGAATTAATAATAAGCTAGATCCGAGATCCTACAACTGGACCCTTAGCTTACATTGGAGAAGGCAGTTGCCAAGGTAAGGGCCAGTGAAAATGTAAAAAAAAAACAGCAAGAGGTGGTAAGACAAGAAACAGTTCCAGATAAAAATGAAAATGTGGATGCTGTAAAGAATTATAATCATAAACATAATGGGAAGCTAGCCAGGAATAGACCATCAAAAGGAACCAGCCACTCTGAAAAATCCAGGTCTAATCCACATAAAAGTTGTTCCCGGTGAGGAAAGGAATCTCAAGCTGTGGACAAGTGTCTAGCGCGACATTGGTTTGCCGAAAATGTAATAACAAGGGTAATTGGGAGGCAGTAGGTTATAACAATAACAAGCAGACCATCAACTCAAATGGATACCCCACATAGAAGACCTTGTTGGGAAACTGGCCAGAGTTGGCTTTGCAATAAAAACTGTAGTAAGGCAATGCAACATTTCTCCAGTCAAAACAGTTTATTTTGCACTAGTTCAATCCATTCTACAATATGATATAGTGTTTTGGGGTAGCTCGTCCTCGGCCAAGCGGGTATTTGTTGCTCGGAAGAGAGTAATCCGCTACATGGTCGGCATGTGTAGAAGGACATCTTGCAGACTCAACTTCAAGGACCTAAATATACTGCCGTTGCCGTGCTTATACATCCGACAAGTGTGCATGTTCACCAGGGAAAACCTCACCTGTTCCAAGCAGCTAGCCACCAATACAACACTCGAGGATACTCCGAATTACAGCACAAATACTGCAAGCTGAGCTTGGCTTATCATGGGATTCTACAGTCAGGTCGTAGACTCTACAACAAGCTTCCAGACGAGATCAAAGACTCCCCAGATACACGAACATTCAAACGCAAAATAACCATGTTTCTGAAAATGGAGCAATATTATGATGTAGCCGAGTTCACCGGTCAAGGAACCAAGCTATGAGCCATACAATGACTTCTAGGAGCTTACGATGTAATACTTAACCCATCTTGACAATGTATATACAATCTTGTATGTGGTTATACAGCTAAGAAATGAAAAGAATAATGCACACGTTGAGGAAGGCTCTGATTGGGGAGTAGAATTTTTAGGCGAGGTGACGAATCACCAAAGGCTGTAGGGCTAAGTCTTAACAGATCACATCGTAGTAAATGCTCTACCGTGTCAACACCCCGCCCGGTACACAAATCGTCTACAGACGGTTCTAAGTATCGACGTCATATGTTTCATTTTTGACATATCGATCTTTGATTGGTTACTGCTCACTTGTCATGGTGTTTGGAGCCTACAGGGTTGGTTTAGTTGCTTTAAATTAAAGTCTCCCACTGAATACCAGTCTTGTTACTGAGTGAATAGGCCTAGACTCTAAATGTGAATTTATTTTATTTAAACTAACTGTCACCCCTGTTGGCCAACCTTTGACGAGAGCGATGGCGCTTCCTAGGGAGAATTCCCCCTGCGGTCGGCATTTAATGCACGCACGCAACTTACCTTAAACAAAGGCACTTTGTGGGCTCGAATTGGCAAAAGCATCTCAGCAGGGTGCATCTCTGCCCCGACGCCAATCGCATGTCACGTATTTCATGGATTCTCTTAAGGTGTGTTTCCACTAGGGGGATAAATCCTTGGGACTTCATCCCCGATAAAATCCGGCGGATATTTTAAACTCCCCAGTCACATTTTTCTCCCCGAACCGTGTGCCGAGATATTATCCCCCGTGTCCCCCGCGATTCGTGGCAAGTGAAAGATATTTGGATGTCCGAGGGATATTTCTTACTGCGCATGCGCAAACTTATTCATCCCCACCTCTGAATGACATACCACGGCCAAATAACGTAGCGTGACGGCTAATTTGTCAGCGGGTGAAATAGCATCTCTGAATTTGGTGTCCTGTTTAAAACAATTAACGTACCCACCATATTCAACAAGTTTTCAAAATCAGCTAGAGTCGTACGAGACATTTTTAAACCCAGCTCTGTCTTCCATCATCATAACCAAATGCACCATGAGAATCTCGCTTTCTCATAAATGTTCTTATCCACCATCTTGGACGTTTTCTTTGTTTTTCTTGAAGCGAGTCGTTAATTAAAACATATATATGATGCACTTATACCCAATGAAGTCAACGCCTCAGTATCAACCTCTATCTTCGAAGACAAACGTGAAACTGTTGCTGTAAATTGTCTGCCTACAAGTGGAAACGCAAATGTTCGGGGGACTTAATCCCCCGAGGTAAAAGTCCCGCGGATTTATCCCCCTAGTGGAAACGTACCTTTATTGCTAAAGTAGGCCTACAGATATTATCTAGAGTCTTTCGACTAATGAGACTCCTTTAAAGACATTCTTGCTACGTTTTCCACCGTAATAATGTTTAAAGAAGGGATAGGGCCTTAGAGGCGTTCAGACACAGGCCTAATCCCACGGATGATAGCCTCCGACCAACGGCTGCTCAACCGAGTGCATGAACCAAATGTCCGAACCTTCGGTTCCTGTCATACTGTGCAGGATTACTGTTGCAACAACGTGTCATCAGTAGGGCAAAACTAACCTGTTTCACGACGGTCTAAACCCAGCTTGTTTTAGTTTACTGTGAACTTTTGCCAGTCGAGTATCATGCTCTTCTTGCACTGACCCATAGACTAATATATCATCCATCTGGAAAACCACAGCTTCACATCCCTTAAGTATCAGCATAATTTTCCTGGAAAAGTGTTTCAGGGCACTGGATATGCCGAAAGGTAAACGATTGAAGAAAAACATTCCGAAGGGTTGTGATAAAAGTTGTCAACTTTGCCGATTCTTTGGGAAGAGGGATTTGCCAACACCCCGAGTTGGCATCTAACTTTGAGAAGATAACTGGCCCCTCTAACTTGTCCAAGGACTCTTAGACAGTTGGCAGCTGGTACCTTTCACGCAAAACCTTTTTATTCAGGTCAACCATTTTGGCACACTATGGGTTGGTTCCTCAAAGAGAGATATAACCCCGCCTTCACCATCCTATCCAGCTCCTTCTTTACCTGCTTATGCAATGGTATCGGAATTCTCCGAGTCAGTGTGACAGAATATGGTTTAGCATCCGCCTCAACATAATGTGGTATTCACCATCAACTTTACCTAGGCCCTCGAAGCATTCAGACTCACAGTATTGATTTGTATTGTCAACGGAAATGGTATTGATCCACGACCGCATCCCAACACTTGTATAGCAGGCTGTCCCAAGAGGTTCCTGGTGACTGTTCTGCTGTTCATTATGTTGCGAACGAGGCAAGAAAAAAGAGGGGGAATGAGGGGGAAAAGGACTAGTCAAGACAGGAGGTGAGGAAAGGACCGATTTCACTGTCTTACCTTGCTTAGTTTCCGGTAGCTCGAATAAGTAGAGTAACGTGAAGAAATACAAATAAAAAAAAAACACTGTGAAAATGGCGAAGTAAACACTATTGCCTCGTCTCGAATACGAGGGCAACGAAACACGAAAAGTGTGGAGACACGCAGACTCGTCGATGTGCAGTCCGTGAGCGTTCTACGGCGAGAGAGACCGAAACAAGCCCGGTCGACAGCTCTCTGACAGTGAATCGGAGGTTGAAGGTGGGGAGCTAGGAGAAGATACTGAAATGAGGGGAAACGGAAATGTATTTGAATACTTGGGGCAAACACATTATGTATATCTCCTGCACAGCAATTTGATTTTCCATCCACCCAAACAGACTAAACCTTTAGTTGCTCCAAATTGCTAAATATTAAAAGTGTTTGTTTTCATTTTACTTAAAAAAAAGTGTGAACATGTCTTTATGGTGTCAACCAAGTAGTGGTTTTGTTGTTTGGTTGTTAGGCAACAGTTAGTGTTGGTGGCTGTCTAGAAATAAAGCATCTGGATATTCATCCTGATATGTATTCAAATATCATATTACGGTAGGCCTACATGGACAAATTGCATTAATAATTTCATTTTATCACCAAAAAAATGGCGTTTTTTCACAAAAATCAAGAATTTGGAATTAAAACCGAAAATACAAAGAAAACTAGCTAAATTTGGTTACTAGAGTGGGCAATGCGTCTTTTAATTTTTAAGGTAGTCGGTAACAAAAAGTAGGTTTACTACTCGATCAGCATTCAGTGAACTTCTTTTATTGATTTCGTGGCTATCTTTTCAACTTCAACTAGGCCTATCTCTAATTTGAAAAACTAGAAAATGCAGAATCTTTTAATAAGCCAAAAATGCAAGCATATGAAAAGAAGATTAAATAATAATGTGTAATAGCCTACTCCACAGAGTTCAGGAAACTTATTGGATTTTTATTGTCACAAATTGCACAATGCAGGTGTTGCTCTTCTGTAACTACGGTTTAACTGGACAATACCAAACAAATAACAAGCAGGGTTGTTATAAATTAAGCCCTAATGCTACTACCTTACCAGGTTCAACTGTCCAGTTTGTCTAACTCGATCAATGGGCCTGGGTTCCCCATCTAAGGCTCTTAAGGCTGGAACTCTGAAAAGAAAGGAAATATCACTATCTGCTTTTACACTACATGGCTTACAAGCTGTAGGAAAAATAAGCAATTTTGGTTTGACAACAAATTAAAAAACTTCTATAGGCCTAAGTGAAGTGGCTCCAAAACTAAATTTAAAAAAATCACATAAAGAAGTCAAGGAGGGCAGGCAAGCCTTCCTCTCCCCCTTCCTCTTCCGACCCCCCCACCAAAGTTGAGACAGCCAATTGTCGAGGTTTGCCCCCTACTAATATTTCTGGAAATAATCATCATCACATTATTGTCATCAAAGCTGTCACATTATTACATTACCAAGCTCAACTTATGTGCCATTATCCCTGCAAGCACCTTGATTACCTACTTTGGATAATTTGCACGTCTGATGCGCAAGAAGTGCATGGCAAAGGTTCACAGCTCAGTATTTGCGTATTCGATTGGCTGCACTCGATTCTCATTTGATTGGGAATGGCCGTGTGCACTCAGTGCGCCTATTCGTATTCAACTGGGAGTGCGCAAGTTGAAAAGTGTTGCACTATACAGTGCACTGGCTTCAGATCGCAGTGCGAGGTCGCACCAATGCATTGAGTTGGGAAGTGAATTATCCAAGGGGGGTGCAAATGCATGATGAAGTTGCACGAACTGAGTGTCCTTACCTAGGCCTATGCAAAGCCTGTGCTTGTATGGAGGGCTCGAGGCTACTCTTGACAACTGGTAAGCCTGAGCTTAGTAGAATCTTAATGACTGTATGCCTAACTTCTGTAGGCTGAATGCTGTATTTTTCAATTCCTTAGAAAGAAGTCTAGCCTAGCTAAGCCTAGGGCACAAATGCCTAGAATATTTTATGACCATCTAACCATTGGGTTTGATCTGACTCCCAAGACTCCATCATAACTAGGTCTAGGATATCCATAAACAAGATTTCACACCTAAAGTATAGGCCTAGGCCTATAATATGCAGGTCGAGAGACCCTGGGTTCAGTAGGTAGGCCTAGGCCTATCTTATTAGACATTCCTCTCACTAGACCTAGGCCTAGCCCCTAAACTTATAGGCGTACAATGCAGCTAGACCCCTAGGCCTACAGTTTACATGTGTCTTGGTTGGCCAAGAGTGAGCCTAGGCCTAGACTAATGTCTACTGAAAATAAACCGGCTAGGTTAGGCCTAGGCCTACGTTTGTTTAAAAATTGTGTAGGTAGGCTATCAAGGTTAGGTTAGTCTTGGTTCTACAGAGCTGAAAACTAACAAATCAATACACGCACATCACTTGCTTTCTTCAGCGCACATGGGAAGTCAGGCCTGGGCCGCGCCATATCATTGGGTTTAAACCCATGTGCTAAGGACCTACCCTACGCCTAGGCTAGCAGTTTGTCAACGCCAAAGGTCGTTAAATAAACAATAAAGAGGATAGTATGGCAGGATCAAATAAATTATAAACTATTAGATAAGATATAAGATTAAATACTCGGAGAAATCAAGTTCACCTTCTTAGCGGATTCATCGTTGTTCAACCATCGAACGAAGATTCAAAATGAAAGCCCGCAATCCCCGCATTCAGCAAAGTTCTTTGCAACAAATCTTCTTGCAAAAGACGTCTGTCCAGGTGCGGTCCGAAATGTACTCGAAATACTCCCTTTAAAGCGCGATGCCCCCTCTCATAAGCAAAGATCAGAACGAGCCTGAATTTCTGAACGCTCTGTTCACTGATATGTTTGCTTATAACCACGCCTCTCTATAACTTTCTAGATGTACCGAGGGGTACGAGGAACTTCACATTGTAACTTTTCAGTCAGTTTTCAATTCATTGATGAAGATAGCGGATTTGTGGATTAAATTGCATCAGAATTTTGTGTGTGAATTGTGAATAGAAATATTCCGTAATGAATTCGTATTAATAAATTATTTCTGTCCTGGATATCGTAACGGGTGTAAGCCTTAGTGTGATCCAGCAAAATGCCGAATGTGGGAGTCAGATTGAAAATATTTCCAAGGACGATTCGGAATCAAATCTTGTTATGACGACCAAAATTACCTCTGGAGCCTCTGCTCCGAACGCAACTTTACGCCACGTTTTGAGTCATGTAAAATATGAACATCTAGTTGCTGGAATTTCCGGAGGTGTAACGTCAACTTTAATACTTCATCCACTTGATCTAATCAAAATTAGATTTGCAGGTAAGCCCAGTGATTTGTTTGTTCTCTTCTCTTGCAGTTGCCCTTGCCCATCTGATAGGCTAGCCCTAGGCCTAGGCCTACCTCGCACATCGGTCCCAGCCTCCCAACCTCACTTGTACCCTGGATAGCCTAGCTAGGCCTAGGCCTAGGGCCTAGGCCTAATCTACTACCGGTAGCGCTAGGCTAGGCCTAGCCTAGGCTTAATACAAATTTTGAATCCGTCCACCCCCACAGATAAGCCTAGGCCTAGGGGCCTAGGTCTAATCCTAGCCTATTTGGTTACCGTACATGCCATAAAAGAGAAACTCCACACTTCAAACCTCGAGGTCTAGGCTAGGCCTAGGCCTAATCCCTAGGCCTAGGCCCCCTACCACATCAAGTTCCAACCTTGTTCCCTGGCTAAACCCCCCGAGTTAGGTGTGCGCACAATTTGCATAGGCCTAGGCCTAGTGCAAGCATATGCACAACATAAGAACAGAGCATAGGCCTACATTAGGCCTAGGCCCTAGGGCTGGGAGAAAACGGTTAATTTTTTAAACGTTTATTTTTCCGAATTTTTTGCGTTTAAACGTAACACCCCTCCTGTTCACAAAATGATAACAAAAACATGAGTTATAATTAGGGATTACATCGGGTAACAAAATTAGGAACCGGTTCCAGCTCTCATGTTACCTGGGTACCCGGATCCTGAAAGCGTATTTTTCTATGTGTAGGCCTAAGCTTGAATTGAAGGTAGTCGCTAGGCCTTGTGAAGTGCGTGGGGCGCGAAGACGAGAGATGAATGATAGATATTATGCACGCCGCCCGCTCGGTTGCCTCTCGGAATATACCTGCAGTAATCACGTCGAGAAAAAAAAACATTTCGCAATACACAACTGAAGCACGTACATAAAACATGATATTTCACGTGAAATAAATGGTAATAGAACAAGTGTTAGCCAGAATGTTCATCTGAATGTTAAGCAAAGAACAAACAGTAACGAATGCAAGTTGGCTCGCCGCTCGCGTCTGTTCTCCAGGGTCGGCGCATGCTGTACCTGCTAGCTCCACCGGAATCGACCGCAGCAATACTGCCGCGTAAATTTAGCCTAGAAACGCACTAAAAATTTACCCAGACCCATAAAACGGCTCTGGGTAATATTTGGAGCCGGGCTATCCGGGTACCCGATGTCATCCCTAGTTATAATGTTCGCGAAAAAACATGTTCAACGAAATAAAACGGTTGATTTTGTATTATAATATTCATTGTTGATTATATTCTCCACCTTTGTGTCCAACTGTCCACAGTCATTTTGACTCCACACACTAAGCTATGCCTTGGCGGTTCGTCAAAGAGCTGTGACATCGGAAAAATCTGTGAATTGGGTTTTGGTGGGGGTGGCGGGGGAGGGGATTGGTCAGGCGGGTTATAAGTCAAGATTTAACGTGTATGAATATTTGTACACGTATATTTTCGCGCGGGCGTTTACACGTTTTAACGTTTACACGACTCAGTCCTAGCATACAAACGATTGGCATAGCAGAAGTAAAGTGTATGGAAAATTTGATAAAGTGGAAAGGGATTTCTATTGGTCGATCATAACGGAACGCAAGCACAGTGGAAGGAAATATAAAATAGAGTGTAGATCATCAACTAATAACAAGTGTTTCGAGTTCTCCAATTCGCATCTTTTAGCGTTTTACGTCAAAACGTTTTGAACCCATGTAGGCCTATCAATCACTAAGTATATCACAGGAGGTAGTTCGAAATAAGTAAGCTCGCACGCCGGTAGGCCGAACCGTATATCAATACGTTTAATATTGGGCCAACTACAGCCGCACTAAACACGGGACTCACCGCCTGCTACGTGGGACTATTTCCAAGAGCAACCACCTTTGGCAACTACTAACGCCACCCCGTTTTTAGGCCACTGTGAAACATATCAAACTGTCGAAGTGTGTCTACTTCTTCTATTAGTTATAGATCCCATGCCACCTGAAGCCATTCTGTTTAATTTTGTTTTGTTGGTAGTTCAATATGCCACTCAAAAAATTCTGCCAAGTTCTGTTTTCAAATTAACCCGCTACGAGCGCTAGTTTTTTCGCTGCAAATGGATTCGTCGATGAGCAATTATCAAGTTGCAGTGAAAGTGAGCTACGCGTATATCAAGTACAGCTGGCTCGATTTAACCGGGCTGGCCCGCTTCGTCAGTCCGGTTCAATCTAATACGCATTCAGGTGTATATCAAAGATTTCAAGTTCGCATGGTGCCGGTTAGAGCTAAGTTAGGTCGGACTAGCGCCAGTGGTATACGTAGTGAATACATTTCAAAACGTTTCAACACTAAAATGTTTTGACTAAAATGTTTCACAGTGCTCGATGTTCGTATTTAACAATCTCGCTTGCGGTAATTATACACCTAGGTTTTGCGCTCCGTTCTCATATTTCAATACCCGGAAAGTACTCGAGACACTCACCACTACTAGTAGCCTACAATGTGTAATATGTGCCTAAACAACGTTTTCTGTCCGCTAAAACGTTAGAAACTGAATTTCTCGACGATATAAAACAGCGTCTGGGTAGGGTTTACGCCATGTTACTGCTGCTGCCGGTGTGCAGGCCTACCAACGTGTAGTTTAAAGGTTAGGACAGGGGTTGCATTGCCTAACCAGGTTAGGGGGGGAATAGCACATTTTAACGGTTGGTAACACTTCTTTCACGTTAAACATGGCTGCTACTAATGGGCGCCCATTCATAGTGATGTGAGTTGGTAATTTACTGGGTAAATTACCACTCGTAATTTACCAAATTTTAAATTTTGGTAAATTATAATATGGTATTTTACCGTAAATTACCGTAATTTATAAACTTTTTTTTTATTTTTATTTATTATTATTATATTTATTATTATAATTATTATTATTATTATTATTATTATTATTATTATTATTATTTTTTCTTAAATTTTTTATTCTTGTTCTACTTTTTTCTGAAGTTTTTTCTTTTCTTCACCTGGTTACTTTAGACTCCGCTAAATGCTCCATGAAAACTTCCATGATTTGATTGCTTGTATACGTATTTATATTTTATGCATTAGCAGGGTCAGCCTCCGCCTACCTTACAAATATAATAGTAGCCTACTAATTAATAATGTAGAATTTGGTAATTTTTTGAAAGTGTTTTCTAAATATGAATATAATGCAGCAGGTGCTGGTGCAGTAATGCTGCCTGATGCGTATCGCTCATTAATAGTGAGTTGTTATAATACAAAAAATATACAAATACAGAAATAACTTACTAGGCTAGTTTTGGCTTCTTTGGAAAGAAGGCTTCTTTCTATGCAATATAGCCTAGGTGTAATGTATGTATAGGCCAAATGCCAATGAACACATATATGCATCCATCCTTTCCACCTAGTGCAGATAGGGGGGGCCCAGGTCCTAAGGTTGTAATTAAATAGTAATTTATAAACATTATAGTAGTAAATAGGTTAAAAATGCCCAATGATTTTTGTAAGCATTTTTTCTTTAACCAGGTACCTTACATCGTACTATTAAAATTTTAAATTTTAAAACTACCGAGCATCAGTAATTTACCCGGTAATTTACCCCGTAATTTACCAAATTATAAATTACCGGTAATTTCACATCACCAGTGGCGGCTCGTGGGGTTTGAAATAGGTAGGGCACAAATCAGTTTACATTTAAAAAGGGTAGCAAGTCGCATTTTAGAGTTACATTTAGACACTGACACAGATACAGAAGATAGGCCTAATAAAATAACAGCACATGCAAACTTACCTAATATTTTAACGTCTGTGTCATTGTGTTTACGAACAGAAATTCTATAGCCGACATCTATAGTTGTTGTCTGATATTATTCCTACCTATCAACGGTACACTCATTTCATTGTCCTAATGACTTTAGATAGTCCATGTTTTTTGGTTTTCTCACTCAAATGTTTCAAATCTTTGACACCAATCCTGTTATGTCTTATCTAAAATAAGTACACAACACTTCAGGATGAATATAGATGTATTGAACACTTTTAATAACACGTAAAGAAACCTACCATGTTTGAAATTGGACACCCGACTCCCGCGTCGAGTCATGGCTAGATTTAAACAGTATGACCAACTTAAGAACTAAACTACCTACTTATGACAATTGGGCTAGTTGATAAATACAACAACCACAACAGCAACAGCTATGTTAATGTGAGGTTATGTAGGCTATATGTGACAAATCCCTACGCATGTATAATCACCGCCAAACAAAAGGCATGTCAAACAGAATAATGCATTATGCACCATTTGCACCTGTAGCTAACAGAACAGCCTGACTAATGCACAAGTCTAGTCTTGGTGGACCTAAATGTCTTCGCTAACAGTCGATCTTCGTAACTCAAGTATTTCTTTTTCAAGTATCTTACCTCATTCATTTTGTTTTGGTGTAACACGGAATATTATCACTGTCCAGGCTACACTACTGTCACACCTCGTTCATTTTACACACTTTAACACATCAATTACTCACTTATTTTCTCTGTTTTGGGCTATAGGCCTACACACACACTTGATGAACACAAGGAACGGACAACACCACGCGAACCACCACATCCAAGGTCGATGCACTACCAGACAAAGCTAGATATTCACTGACCAGACCACTATGTACTCACTGTTCACACAGAACCTGTGACGATCTTTGGCTAGAAACTTGACCTAATTCCATGCAGCTGCTGGAGAAACGCGTTGTGCGCATGCGTCGGAGAACCATCTGAGGAAGAGAGAAGTATACCAGCGCAAGGTCTGTGGTACACAGCACAGTGCACACGCTCAAGAATCCCAAGTGCAACCGCGGCAAGGCGGTGGTATCTTCTACCGCGCGTTTTAAACGTCAATTCAAATGTGCATATTGCAATTTGTGCTTGGGTGATTGAGAGGGGGGTCACGTGACCATGTGACCTTATGCGCGAGCCGCCACTGCACATCACTACCCATTCACCTTATGCAACCTATTTCACGATATTTCCAAACGACAATCCACGGTTTTTCACTACTTTCGGCACCTTTCTCCATCACTTCTTCCCACTAAGTGCCATGACATTTCACTAGAAAAATTTGTTTCCCGTTTTCCAAACGCAGACCCTATGTGTAGGCTATATTTACCTCGCTTGCTTACTTTTGAAACTTTTTCTTTCACTCTGTGTCATTTCTATTCTCATTCATGCCAGCCTACATCTTTGCAACCTCAATGCCCACCCCTACCTCCAACCCACTTAATGGATTCCCGTTATGATGACCCCGCCGATTTGTAATGCCTCTGATTTGGCCGACGTCATACGACTAGCTATCAAGTAGGCCTAGTCATAATACTTCAAATAGGCCCCTACATTGTCCCTTAAAAATGGACACAAATGTATTCTAAATAATTTGATGTAGGCCTAGGCTACCGGTAAATCAAAACAACTATTATGCATATTATGTACATAATAGACATTTAGTTGTTAAATAAGTAAAGGATATCAAAACCCTGGCTCTATATAATACCCATTAAATCTATTGATTTAATAAATATTAAAGCGAAAACTAGAACTGCATATTCACTCCAGGAATTTGCTATGTACATTATTTTCAAGTTGATAATTCACTTGAGCCGTTGAGCGCGGCCATTTTTTGGTTGTGACATAGGTCTTATGGTACTAAAAAATAAACTCCATTCATGCGATAAGTGCCAAATATGCGAAAACAATACATTTTTGTCAATTTCCTGAACTTAACATTTCACTGTCTGATTTCCAGTTGGTTACTAGGCCTATTTTAGTTTTTATTGTGCTGATAGGCCTATCCATAGTGTCAATGAACAATCGCAATCAATAAAGAATTCATTTTTTTATTACAATTTTTGGTCCACATCTAATATTTTGTTGCTAAAACCCTGATTTCAGATAAAAAACTAATTATTACGGGTACCTTACTAAAATTTTGCCATTTTAAAGTTAATTTTAATGCCTAATGCTAAATTTTTATGAATTAACCCTAACACAAAAAAATTAATGCTAATTTCATGGGCCTCTAATCGTCATCATCATTGGCAGGAGACGAGATATGTCGTACGCGCATCTATTGACACCAGGTCATAGCAAACAAACTATTAGCGGTAGCTCACTCAACTCAATTGAACCTTAATCTGCAACATTTTCTCTTCCTATTCAATGCTCCGACGAGAAGCATAGCTATAGGTAGGCCTATATCTAATTTTCATAATGAGGAACATTGATTTTAAATATGCTACGTATGCCATATTTACATGCATAGGCCTATTTAAAAGTCTGATTAGTATATTTTACGAGAACATATTTGCCGTTTAGGTACCGGTAGTCTTAACATAATAATACCACATGCATGTAGGCTAGAATTATAAAAACAAAATTTAAGGTAGGTAGGCCTATTGCAATTTGTGTTAGGATTTGCATACAATTCTATGATATGTATTGAACTGTGGCTTGTGTACTAAATGCTCAAGCCACGAGTAGCTAAGCGGCACCAATGCTGGAAGCACAGTGCGAGCATGGTGCAGTGTGAGTGCTGCAAGTACAACGGCAATGCATATCACATAACTGTAGGCCTATGCAAATCCTAACACAAATTGCAATACAGTATTTTATTATAATTCTACGTGCATGTCATATTTTGTCAAAATTTTCTAAATCCTATGTTATCGTAAAAAATACTAACCAGACTTTTAAATGCGTGTTAATAAATACGGCAAACATGGCGTATTTAAAATCAATTTTCCTCATTATGAAAATTAGATATTCTTCTCATTGAAGCACTGAATAGGAAGAGAAAATATGGCCGATTAACATGCAATTGAGTTGAGTGAGCTACCGCTAATAGTGCGTTTGCTACATGGCAGTGTTAATACACAGTGCATACAACATATCTCATCTCCCGCCAATGCTAGCGGCATGGGACTAGTAATGAGCTACGTCACGACCAAAAAAAAACGGCAAAGTGAATATTATCAACTTAAAAATAATGGGGGTTCTAGTTTTTGCTATAATTTTTATGATTTAAATCAATAGATTGAATTGGTATTGTTCAGAGCTAGGGTTTCAATGTCCTTCAAAGCCCTAGTTTTGGTTTGGTAAAAATCAGTGTTGGGTAAGTTCCCTAAAAAATTGACCTAGTTCCAGTTCCACGCTAGGAAAAAGGAACTCTTTCCAGTTCCAAGTTCCTCTAAAAAAAAAAAGGAACTGGGGCGTTCCTTAGTTCCTTTCAAAATGGAACTAAGTTCCTTAATAGTTCCTTTCCGCAAACAACCATTTTTCTTTGGATATTGCCGAGCGGGATACTAACCATGGACTCAATGGTTATTATCCGGGTTTATGCATTATACACCAAGAACATTGACGAAAAGTTAAGGTTATTTTATATTGTTAATCCTTAATGAATTACAATTTACATTAATTACTAAAAACTAAAATAAATAATGAATTCAATTAAAGTTTTATATTAAATTTAATGCCAAGGGTTCGCAAATCACGCCTAAAATATGGTTGAAATTTGTAGGAATCAAAATGCATGTGCTTCTCAAGATTGGCAGGCGATGACCTCGAAGCATCGAATACTTTATTAGCTGGTAAACAAAGCAAGCATTTTGCCGAAAAATTTCTTCGTCGCCGAAAACATCACTTTCGCCCGGAAAGAAAATGGTCTGTATTTTTTTAAAGGGCAGTATGTTATTGCCACGAACACCAGACATTATAACAAAACGATCGAAGGAGACAGCGATGTTGTCACATGCACTAGTTGCGAAAATTGAATACCTACTGAATAGATCAGTGAATATTGAGATAGCTCCTTGCCGCTTAATAACTTCACCCCCACCCCACTCGGACCACATCTTTCATCATCAAAGCCTTCCCGTTTCCAATGAATTCGAATGCAGTTTTGCTGGCGATGCGAATAATAGGTATTAACACCGCTGGGGTGTTAAGGGAACATTGACTGATGTGATGGGTTGACAAGTGATATATTTCATATTTTGTTTGATTTCGGAATGACAGTCTGAGGCTCTCACACCTGTTTAGGAGGGGTTGGACGGTTGGTCATTTATAAGTGACATGACACGCTTATTCCGCATGAGCGATTTGGGATTAGTCACCGGTTTCGGGTCTTCCACTTGTGCCGGTGTGCGACTAATTGGAGACCCCACGCGGGGGTGGCGTAGCAGGTGGAGGGTTGGGATGGGTAGACAAGAATGAAATATTACAAAAAAAGTTGTTTTAGATTTCTCGTTTCTGTCATCTTGTAAGTAAACTATGTTTTGGCGCTTTCGTCCTTCAAGCTTGTACAGTCAAGTAAAAATAAAAGGAACTTATGAAAATAAGTTACAGTTCCTGGAAAATTGGAACTATGGCGTTCCATAGTTCCTGGTTGGAAAAAAGGAACTATAGCGTTCCTCAGTTCCTTAAAAAGGAACTAGTTCCTAGGAACGGAACTAAAAAAATCCGTTCCTACCCAACATTGGTAAAAATGCTCTTCAATAAATCAGACAAAAAATTAAAAAAAATTGAGCCCAAATTTTATTGAGAATGGTTGAACCGTTTGGGCAATAAGGCTGTTTAAAGTTTTTGTGCCGTCACTAGCTGTGACGTCACAGCGGGGCAGCTTTCTCTGTAGCAAGACCGTGCTCGCCCCGACAACCTCGCAGCCAGCGGCGTCCGATAGTTCGTGTCAAACCCTTACTCTCACTCGTCGCATCTTCACTGGGAATAATGTTCGGAATTTCGGAAATATATTTTAATATGTTTAATATAAATTACAAACATGGTTGGTTCCTGTGTTGTTTTTCAGTGTACAACAGCAAAGTGCAAAGATCGTTTTAGTATTTTATTTTATTTCCAAGCATTGAAAAAATATCCAGGTATATATAAAAAGCGGTAACGATTACGAGTTGTGAAAAGAAAATATTTCCAACCTACCAAAACTGTATGTGCAGTAGGTCTGCAAGAGAAATAAAATATATTCGTCAACTACGCAAATACCTATTCAAAATCAAAGTAAAATGCATCTTCCTCTTGGGCGGTCTTGGTCCATGTACTCGCTGTTTGCTTCCGGGTATTCCTTTCTGACGGCGGTTGCGACACACACGGGGATAACTACCCTCTTGTTTTTTATCAAATGATTCCAAGACTTCATCCAATTCACAAATAACTTTTACGCAACGTGTCTCCACATTTTGAGAGAAACAAATTTCAGTTTGAGATATAAGACCGACTGCACGCATGCGTAACAGCGAAATTGTCTGCCGAACTCTGTTCTAATTGTCCCAAGTTCTAAAAATATTTTTTCGAAGATGAATGAATTGTTATACAATCAAAGTCAATACTTGGCCTACTACCTTAATTGATTCAGATTCTTGATACTAAATCCATGTCCATAACAGTCACTGCATTGCCCAAATGTGCACCCTTCCGTGTTCCAAGCTCTGCCTTCAAATGTTTTGCACTTCACATTCTCGATCACGTTGTTTCGTAGTCTTTGGTTCGAAACAGTACACACAGCACATTCCATAGTAGTGTACAAGCTTGGACTGACTGACACTTCTAAAAATAACTTATTAAGGAAATAAACCGTACTTTGCCCTCAGAAGGCGGGTCTCGCAGCTGCGAGGGTTCCATTGAAGGCCGCGTAGACGATTCAAACCTGCCCCGCTGTGACATGTTTTTCATTCCAAAATAAGTTTTCCCTCATAATGAATGAACCAGTGAACCAATTTACGAGATTTGTTCTTTATTCCTATTTTCTATTGGGTTTTTATCACATAATCGTGCATCGCTTCAAACCGAGATAGGCTACTGCCTTTAAGATATTTCGAAATCCGAACAAGTTTACTAGCAAAAATTACTAGCGATTTTATAATGAAAACTGGAATTTAATTCGAATTATTTTAGTTCAAAATTATTATATTGGCAGGGCTATGTATGTAGGCCTATATATTATTATTTTATTTTATTAAAATTGTGTTATTATTAATTACTGTTTTTAGGGCTGGAACTGTCATTTCCCCTTCCAATAAGCATATTATGTTTTGATGGAGCGAGGGTGGAAATGGCACTCGTGAAACGACTCGCGTATATATAGTCTTTGGATCCACGTGTCATTAATTCCATTTCCCTCATGGGGCACTTTTTTCCACGCTCAAACGCACGCCCCACCCTTTGTTTCATTGCCAAATTTCTTCAGACCTCAAGCAGCTAGTTTGTGGGGAGGATATTGTTAATGCACAAATTACAGACTCAGAAGAAATTACGGACAATATTACCGGTATATCGGGCGCTAGACCTAGGTCTAAATAATGTTCAAGTTACATACCTATTAATGTAATGTAATTCAAGCACTAGACCATATATTCAAAATTTAAAAGTGTAATTCAATCTATTTTTAAATTTCTATTTCCTTATAATTTTATTTCATTTTTTTTTCCTCTATAATATTTTGTGTATTTTTCTATAGTATTTTCTATATTATTTACTATTTTGTTATGAACTTATGATGATAAGACACTATGTGTATGGGCCATGATGGCCCTTCTATCCCCAGCTTCCCACTACTGGAAATAAATAATAATAATAATAATAATAATAATAATAATAATAATAATAATATTAATAATAGTAATAGTATAATAATAAATAATAGTAATAATAATAACAGTCATAGGCTACTTTCGTTTTCTCGATACATATTACTTTTTTTGATTTCCTTTTTGCTAATTCGAATCTTTTTATTTCTTAAACGTTTTTCTTTACACGTACATCTACAGTTTCAAATTATCGAGATACTACTTATAATCGTGATGAACTATTCTTCATCATGCACCTTGCATTCTAAAATTGTGACTAAAATAAACCATGTGTTTTGTTACAGTGAATGATGGTCACACAGTTGGTACACCTCAGTACAAAGGTCTCCGCAGTGCAGTTGCAACAATATTCCGCCAGGAAGGTGCTCGGGGCCTGTACAGGGGTGTCACACCTAATGTTTGGGGCTCTGGAAGTGCCTGGGGCTTTTACTTCCTCTTGTAAGTTGCAAACAAAATTTGTCAAGTCCGAGCAGAATACTAAACGACACTGGAATTCAATACGTAGTTCATAGGTATAAATTACTCATTTTTAGTAAAGGAAATGCGGAACAACTTTTAATTGACATATGTTTTAATTAAACCCATCTATAGAAAGTTATGGTGGAAATAGCCAAACACTTGTCAAGTTGTCATTATCAAGTTTTCTGTTTTTTAAATAACTAATTAGTAATTATCAAAAAATTTGTATTTTTGTAGGTTAGGCCTACCATTTTGAATGCAAATGTAATTACTTTTAACTAAAAAAAAAAATTAAATCAAGAATCGAGCCAGTGATTCATCAGATATTCTGATAAAATCGTTTCAATGCGTCGGCCATCTTGATGACGTCATAGCAAGAGGCATTTTAAAATGGGATAATTTTTTTTCAAATTTTGTTTAAAAAAACACATACCTAATGTGGTGTTATATGTTTTTATTAATGTTTTATTGTTTTCATTTTCCAGCAATTACAAACAAGTAAAATTGCAGTGAAAACACAAAAAGACAAAAATTATTATTTTGCCAACTGTAGGGTACTGAATGAAAATAAAGTTTCCATGTACACTTAACGAGCCCTCAAGAAAAATTGTATTTTATTATAAACACATTGGCTAGACCGATTATTATATTAATTTAAACAACTTTTAGCTGGTCGACGTGTATTTTGTACGTTTTGACCGTGGAGAATCAGAAATTTAATTAGATTATCAGTTTTTTGCATTAAGAGCGAAGGATACCTCTACGTCAAAAACCGCAGAAAATTTTCATTTTTTAATCATATCTCAAGATTGAAACACAGCATCAAAAATTTGAGACACCATAGCGTTGTGGTTTGGTAAGTCCTACACACTGAATGATAAATGTATTTAACGTTATCATCAGTATGACTGTGATAACGATTTCCCTAGTAATTTAAGGAAATCGTTATCACAGTCATACTGATGATAACGTTAAATACATTTATCATTCAGTGTGTAGGGATTACCAAACCACAGCGCTACGGTGTCTCAGATTTTTGATGCTGTGTTTCAATCTTGAGATATAGTTAAAAAATGAAAATTTTCTGCGGTTTTTGACGTAGAGGTATCCTTCACTCTTAATATTGTTAATTTGCACGTTTTTCGTGATTTTTATCGCTATTTAAGCCACTTTTCGCGTTGTTTGTTGTTTTAGCCAAAAAATCACGTTTTGTTCTTTTTTTAAAAACAGTTTGAGCTGAACCATCATGTCAAGAAAGCTTCAAATTTCAACAATCTTACTTAAAGTGTAGACTTTCGTGTTATCGCGACGTGCGCAAAACAAATGCCTCTAGTCATGCTCCTGACCCCGGATGATTTTTTTTGGCCTCCAAATCTTTTGCAAATCTTAGGTAGGCCTAGCCCTGAGCAAAATTTCATGCTAGTATCAAAAGGTGCAGTGTCTGGCTGAAAATCCTAGCTATTCTATTGCTTTGCCTTTATGTGCATTATGATAGACAGAAGAATGAAGAATGACAGCTTTGCAGGAGAATGAAATATATTAACTGTAGCTGCATTTGCATCATAAAAATTGGTCCACAAGTAGGCCACACTACATTAAGTATGTCTTAACAAATGTGTGTAGCCTACATACTAGGGTTATGTAGACTACCATTTAAACAATAAAACATTTGTAGTTATCTTACTTGTTAAATTTATTGTAACAAAATCATTCTTCTACTTGATAGGCCTATGTCATTCTTCTGGAACTCATAGCTTTGAAATATCTATATTGCCACAATGTGGTCCAAGTGTATACAGTAGTGCTTTGTTTATTAAAACTCTGTTAATTCAAATTTATTTATACGATTTATACGTAATGCAAACTATTGGTGAAGTCCCAGCAGAAGATATAGATATACATAGTGCTTAGAATTACAGTTTTTTAAATTAAAATTGGAGTTTTTAGGGTCCCTTGAAATTTGAATTAAAGGGAGACTAGGCCTACTGTCATCAGCACCATGTCATGTTGAGAAAAGTCATGATGTTCCAGTGTTTTTTTTTGGGGGGGGGGGATTTGAAATTTTAGATCGAGCTTAAATGTAAATACGTATATGTTGCTTGATTAAATGGAATGATCCATAATGTAGCCTATATGTACATAGACCTAATCATGTTAATTTGTGAGTTACCTTAAATATGTTTTTGGCCTATTGTAATACTGTAGCCTGTGATAATAAGAATAAATTCATCCAAAACCTGAACCTGATTTATTAGTCTCCTGGTCCAGGATAATATCTCTAGGTTTAAGCAGTGGCGTAAAGGAGACCCCTCGCGAATCAGAATCCCCAGGCAGATCAGAACAGATGTTGTTTTTTTGTCATCAAATTTTTAAATGTTCATCAATTTGGACCTATTCTTCTCCGGGGCCATACGGGAAAGGAAGTTGGAGGAATGGGACAATTTTGAAGAAATATATTTAAAAATATTTATTGGTGGAAGAGGTCAGGGGGTTCCTCTTTTCTCTCGTCTTAAAATCGGTACTGCCTATAAGAAACTTTATTGAATCCTAAGTATATTGAATCTTCCACGGGCCCGGACGGGGGAAAACTATCATATATATCTTGTATCATTGTCCGATTCTGAAACGTGTTTACAGGCGTGTAAAACGTTATATATGAAGAAGAAATTCGCCATAGGCGAATTGATCTCCCCGGGCTTGGACTGTACACCCCAGACCCCCTACATGCTTAGGATGTTCGACGGCCCCCTTGTAAATTCCTCGATACGCCACTGGCCCTCATGTTATTTCTTACTGTTCTGGTCACAGTAGCAACATACCAAAAAATCATTTTCAGATTTTAAAATAATTAAAAATTTATATATATATATATGTGTATATTTGAGGAGCAGCACTGCAGCATGCCTCAAGACAGTCTTAAAGCTCTCTCAGTATATACTCAGCATAGAGTGTGAACTGTGAACAGGCCAAGCAGTTTAACACGGACGCCATAATTGGCAGTTTGGCTCGCCAGTCACAAGATTGCTCCTCGTCAAGATCGCTTCTTGTGATATTACTGCATGTAATTAAGTACCTTACTTGAAACTACCTAATTTTAAAATGACTGTGTGGGGATATTAGAGCTCAAGTAAAAGTTTATTTCGTTATTTAATCGATTTGGCTCTTAATTAACCCCATATTGGGGACCCGAAACGATTCTTGCGGGGGGCCCGGGCGATTTGCGTTACGCCACTGGGTCTAGGTCTGTAGCTGCCAGGCAACTCGATAAGATATAGCCTAACAAATCTGTTTCATTGTTAAATAAACACATACGGTATAGGCCTACAAAAAACACAATTTAAAATGTTCCAAATTTCAGTTCGTACTTGGACAGACTAACGCATCCTTCAGTTTTAGAATAATATTTGTTATATATTTTTTGCATATTGACCCTATGTTTGTAATATGTCGGCCTGTGTGCTTGTTTGTTGCAGCTACAACACCATTAAAACATGGATCCAGGGAGGTAATACTAAGAAGCCGCTCGGGCCCGGCCTTCACATGCTGGCAGCAGCAGAAGCCGGCATACTGACCCTCATCATGACTAACCCCATATGGGTAGTGAAAACACGGCTATGTCTGCAGTACGGTTCGGCAGATGCGGCGTTACTACCACAAAGTAAGACTTATGCCGGGATGATGGATGCACTTACGAAAATCTATCGAACTGAGGGTGTTCGTGGCCTGTACAGAGTAAGTTTTAGTGCATATTTCTTTTTTTTATTTGAGAGTTAGGTCTATTACATTAGTTCCTTGTTTATCCACGCTAATTTTGTCATCGAGTTACCCGAATAAAGAAAAACCCTGAATAAACTCAGTCATAATGGTTATTATTTGCATATTCTGAAGCAGGAATGGTTTATACTTTATAAAGTGACGTAAGTAAGGCATTCGATTCGGTGATCCATAAATTATTAATGCAAACACTAGAAAATTGGCCAGTTGATAATAGGGTTGTTAGATGGATGAGAATTTCTGAGGTGGTGTACACAAAAGGTTAGGATGGGGGATGCTGTATCTGAGGAAGTAGAAGTAACTTTGGGCGTACCACAAGGAAGCATCCATGGTCCAACGCCCTTCTTGATTTTTAGGAATAGCGTGTCTGACAGAATGGGAGTTAAAATTAAAATAATATTGTTTGCAAATGATTGGGTTGCATATCTAGAAGTCAAGAAGATAGAGGATTGTCAAGAACTACAAAGTGGGTTAGATAATTTGTAGGACAGAATTTCTCAAAGGAATTATTATTATTATTATTATTATTATTATTATTATTATTATTATTATTATTATTATTATTATTATTATTATTATTTATTTTTCAACATCAGAGTACATTGCATTACATAATGTATAAACACTACAAGTACATGTGCCTGGTGCTGAAAGGAGGCAGAAAGCGGAACCACGTTCCATCCACGTATAGTGTCCTGCAACCTTCTAAAAATAATCTAAATTAAGTGAAATAGCGTACATAGTACACTGTTAATTCTAGGTATGAGTGAGTGATATGATCTGTGAGGCTGCGTTAGTGTCGAATGAGTGAAGATGGGTATGAGCATAAATAGGTGAAAGATGATGATTGGATGGGTGATGAAGTGTGGATGTATGTGTGTGTGTGTATGTATGTATGTATGTATGTATGTATGTATGTATGTATGTAAGTATGTATGTATGTGTGTATGTATGTATGTATGTATGTATGTATGTATGTATGTATGTATGTATGTATGTATGTATGTATGTATGTATGTATGTATACATGTATGTATGTATGTATGTATGTATACATGTATGTATGTATGAATGAATGAATGTATGTATGTATGAATGTATGTGTTAAATTAAATTAAAAGTTAACAGTATTAAAAGTGCAGCTTTTACCATAGGAAGAGGAAAGAAAGATGTAGGAAGCATTATCTACAGCTTTGGAGGACATCCGGCACAAAACAGGGAGGAGGTGAATTATATAGGAATAATAATTGCTTCTGAACTTAAGTGGACTGAGCAGGTTGAGAGAGCTACTAGTAAAGCATGCCAGAGACTTTTTATTATGCAAAGTTCAAGTAAAAGGGCAAAAGAACTGGCATACAAGAGTAAGACTAGTGATAACATCGATTAACCGAAAACCGGTTTCGATAAAAACCGGTTTTGATTTTTAGATTCAGTTCTAATTTTTAGATTTGGTTCTACTTTTTTTACGCGGCGTGTACTTCACCCTCGCTAAGAGCCACGCCCCTGACAGGCGAGCAGGTGGGCTGTGGATTGGCTAACGACGTGTCTCGTAGCAACAAGGAACTGCCCGTCGACTTCTCAGATTTCGTCTTCTTTCCTGGGATTTCCGTGTTTGTGTTAACTGATTAGCAGCTGTACAAAACAGTTTGACACAGTTTGAACAGTTTGAGAGCCCCCCCCCCCCCCCGCACAACCCTCCTTTACAATATTACCCAAGTTGGCAGACAGCCAAAGTCGCAAGGTCGTCCCCTTTCGTACAACCTTACGTAAATATGTCTATTTTTGGAGAGCGTTTTTTTTTTTTTTTTTTTTTTTTTTGAAAACCGGTTTCGAATTCGGTTACGCAATTAGTAATTTTACTAACTGATGACATCACTAAGTAAGACAGACATTGATCCATCCAGTAGGGTTGTGCGAACCTGGGTTTTTTGATTTCGAACCGAACTCGAACTTTCTAGGTGAGCGTCCGTCGAACTTCGAACTTGCAAAAAATTTCGAACCGAACCCGAGTCGAACTCGAACCGAACTTATAAATTGCGTTTAGAGAAACTACGGAAAAAGAAAGCATTCTAATTTATCAAGTGCACCTTTATTATTTACGTGACGTGACCTGGATCAAATCATGAAGTTGCTATTATAAATCCATGATCAAATCAACATTTGAAAATTATTACAGGGCTGTGTAATTACATTAGCGTAATCAACTTTCATCTATAGTATGACATTGTATGACTGGTATGACATATAGTAAGTATCACAATATAGTCTTAGGCCTAGCCTATTCAATTCAACTCTGCTCTAATAAACTCCAGTAATTATTGCTCTTTCTTTAATTCAAACTCAGTTAATTTAAATTTACATATAGCCTAATAATTCAAAGTAATAGTAATGATTTTGAAGTCCCTGCAGTAGGTTTATATTTTATGCATAAAACTAAGTGTTTAATGTTCATAAGGCCTAGGCCAAACAAAGAACATAACCTAAGTAAGTAACCTATTTAACCTAAGAACATGCTACTTCTTTATTTTTTTGCGCCTATTGCAATGGACGGCCCGGGATCATCGGCATCTTCTTCTTTAAAATCCATTTTTACGATAAATTTACGAGAAACCACAATACGAAAGGAAAGTTCATAGCAAGTGAAAAGGTTAGGAAACGTCGTCGCTCGTTGGTTTACTGATACGAAAGTGCCAACTTAATGAAAAGTTATGGACATTATTGTTGTGCACAAAGTTCGTTAATAAAAGCAGCTTTACTAAATTGTTTTAAATTGAGCCACAATTCGCATGTGGACGTGTTTCTACGTTGATTTTGATATGAATACAACTAAATCTTGCATAAGAATGCAATTGAATGCCAATGCAAAAAGCAGGTCTACATGAACGACGTTGGCTGCACTGCCCTGCTCTCGTTCGAGTTCGACCTTGAGCGGTGATATATCGATAGGTCAACAGCGCTTAGAGTGCACATGGCGGCCGATAGTAGAGTTTCAATGTCGCGCGGGAAGTTCGAATTTCAAAGACGAACTTTGATATTGACGAACTCGAACTCAAAATAAACCATTCGAAAATGCACTATGAGCAGTGGAGTCCGAGGTGTAGGCCTAGGACTTCTTATTGGTGATGTGAGTGTAAAGAAGCCAAGGAATACTGTACTATAAAATGGGCTGTCAAGAGAGTAATTGAAGAGGGTAATGCTGTACTGGCAACTACAAAGTGATCAGCACCAGAATTACAAGTAGGAAACAGCGACGTTCACAACATTGGAAGGAGATTATGCAGAACTACGGAGGACAATTAAAAAGAAGTACGGCACAGGAATACGAGCTAAGATGTGTTGGGCTAGAGGGAGCAGGAAGGTGGCTCAATATACAGAGATGAAACAGTTGATAGAGATGTGTGGAATAAGTTTAATGTTTGTAGATCTTAGATTCTAGTGGGAAAGTTATCGGCCTAGGTCTAGACTCACGGATGCTAAAAGAGATGAGAGTGGATCGGCGTGGAGGTGTCTCGGAAATGTGCACCCAGAATGTGTAGGTTTTTCACACACGAGTGTTATTGGGAAGGAAGCGATAGCACAGCACAGATAGGTGAGCACAAGGTGGGTGTGGAAGAAAATAATGTAGTTCATAAAAAACAGGGAAAATGGCAAATGTGGAAGAACAACGGAAAAGTACTTAAGACAAGAGAAAATCTGTATAATTTTGGCACTACCATTAATATTATTATAGTGTTACTAAATAGAAAACTAGAGCGAAATTATCGATGTCTTGAAAGAACGTATGCTGTGCTTACTGGGCCTAAGTGAGGTGAAGTGGAAAGGCTGTGACGATAAGAACCTCGGCGGAGGATACGAGTTGTTTTGGTCGGGAGGCACAGTGGTAAGAAATGGTGTTAGATTTGTATTAAAAGCCCATAATGAAAAGAGTGTGTCGTAAATGTCGAAAATCATTACTACCTACTGTAAATAAATAATAATAATAATAATAATAATGAAATATATATACGTATATATATAGTAAAAATAAAAATAATAATAATAAATACTTGTACACACACTTGTACAGTATATTGATTGCAGCGATAGTTTGACAATTGAAGTCATACACGAGTGTGTTTACACGTCAAGCAGGAAGACCAGTGGCTGAATAAGATGAGTTTGTGACACAACCAGCAAAAGTTGTGGCCATTTCTTTGTTAGGTAGATGTTTTATTCAGCGTGTTTGTAGTTTTTCCAGTCATCTCTAGATTGAAGGCCTTTCAACATAGGTCTCGGAAGGTCAAAGTCAAATTGTGCTTACAGCATTTATGTTAATAAAACTTATTTAACCTATTTTAATATTTACATGCTCGTGCTGGATGGAACGTGAAATAAAATGGCTACTGTAACTGAATGGATGTGTACCAAGTGAATTGTAAATCTGTATGCCTGTGGCAACTCTAGGTTATTATGTACTGTGTGCTCTGTTTTTCATTCATATTGTTGCAACAGTCTGCTGTGACCCTTGTCGGCATACTTAACATCTAATCCATAACCTTGACTCTTTTAGATAACCTATTTTTATTGGATGTTCAAGGGATTGAGAGTAATTTACAAGTATTGTGACGTTTTTAAATGTACAATCTTCAAGGTTTATTGGCTACAAATATCTAGGAATAGAAGGCAAAACATCAACAATCAGTACTGGTAGGCTTCTTTGCTCAACCAATGTTTCATAAGATGATGTTTTAGCTTTATGTCTGTAATTTGGCAATGATTGTGATAGAAACGATTAATGGATCATTATTAAAGACACTGATTCATAGCATTTTTATTTAAAGAAAACACCTTTGATGATTTCAAAAATTGCACTTGGTAGAGCATTGCATTTCCTGTGGCTGTGGTAATTGGAAATCATTAAATAACATTTAAAAGTGTAAATAAATATTGCCCTATCTTTAATATTGTTCTTGCTAACAGTTCCGTGGCACATGTTGCAGCAGTTATTTTTTTCTGTTATCAGGAGGTACCAGGTTAAAGCTTTACAATTTCATTATATGGTCTGGTCAATGGAATAATGTAGTAGACCGTGTGTCAAAGAGTTATTGAAAACACTGAAAACTATGTTTTATTTGTTGAATTGTGTGTTTATTTGCCAATTCTTCTACTCTTCGTGCAAAATAGCTGAAACACACATACAAAACTGAATGAGACCCTTCGTTTTGTAGCAGATTCAAAACTAATTTTAATAGCACTACGTAAAACATTATAAAACTTAAAGAAAATTGAAAAAAAAAAGTTTCTAAGTATTTTTTTTTCTATTGCCTCTATATAGATGTACCAACACCACATATCCCTATGCCAGAACGGACAAGTCCAAGTCAACTTGAATCCAGGTGATTGTGCATAGTCGCGTGAACGGTAGCGGAAAAACATGGCTTCACTTACATTCCATTATTTCAGAAACTATTGAAGCTAGAGCGATACTATAAGCGGCACAATAAAAGGGAAAGTTACACCGTGATGACGTTACTTTTATATTTATTATTTTTTTTGTGAACCATACAATTTGTGATCTTAAAAAAGTAAAAATCGTCGAAAAGTTTCCACTTATATAGCTCTGCTTTTAGTGGCATTATTGTAGTAACTATTAACGTCTGACCAGTACAGTCATATCATCGTGTAGAGGAAGGTTAGACCAAAGTATCCATACGATTCAATATTTGATGCGCGTATTGGTCATCTTAAAACCACGAGTTGAATATTGCATCTCGCTTCTCGTTTGGATCGTAGCTTTGCCGTAGCTGTAGGTCTGTTCTGTGTGCGGGAGAAACGTGTTTTCGACCACTGCCGAAAGCAACTGACACAGGTCTGCAAGCTGCTCTCCAAAGCGAATAGACTACCCGGATGCGCATGCATGCTTTGGCCTGCGGAGCTGTGCTCATGGTACAGCTATATATATCATTATTAGCTATAAATAAGTGTCTCTAGTCATTATGAAGATGATAATTATGCCACATGACATGATTGACATCCATGCCCAAGCCAGGATTCAAACCTGAATGAGGGGGTTACTAGACTTCGATAAATGATTATGTTGAATGTGTCTTTGTGCATATCCAAGAGATTGTAGATACTTTTTTATTCAAAAATTTGTTGTGTTTTTCAGGGTTTTGTACCAGGAATTTTTGGAGTTTCCCATGGAGCCTTGCAGTTCATGACGTATGAAGAAATGAAGAATAAATATAATCAATATCGGAAAGTTCCCATTGACACAAAACTGGTATGTAAATATTTCCCAGACTGACAAGTAGGCCTATTGCATCACCAAGACCTAATTGATTCCAAGCTGCAAGCATTGAATTCAATGCATGGTATGTATGAGAACGTACACGATGTCTGTTTTAATTACACAATAAATTAAGGATGACATCGGCTCATACCGCCCGGATCCTATAAACAGGTTTTCTTTCAATGCGTGGCACATTCAATGTGAAGGTCGTTCTAGACGTAGCCAAGGGAGAGGGTGCAGAGAGGAGCGGTGAATACTGGCCTGGCAGCGGACCGGATCACATTAACATCTTAGTATACGCTTGCTATAAACATGTCAAGTAGCCCTACAACAAGATGCCCAATATCAACTGACATAAAATCATTGACATAAAATGATTTGGTTATTGTGTCTTAATTAGTAGAGATTGTTTTCGATATTTTTTTCAGTATCGACATGGTACCATTCTAAAAAAAATGACATCCACAATATCAAATTTTGTTTCAGGGGTAGTAAAACAATATACATAATTGTAGTCAATTTTAAATATGTTTGTCGTAGCCTGCAGTGCCCGTTGCTGCAGTTAGTCCCTTCACGTTTGTACACCCACCGCACCCTCCGGGATATTGCAGCATCACGTCAATTTTAAATTTGTCCGCCGTGGTCTGCAGTACGAGTTGCTGCACAGCAATAAAGCCTTTGGGTAGTGAGAAAGAATTCGGTGAATGTGTCAAGTCGGGCATCGGCTATTGCACTCGTGCTTCGGTAGATTTTGCCATGTTATGTCCTTTTTAGTGTTGCCCAACGATATTATTTTCAATATCGATATCGGCGCCATTTCGACGATATCGCTCGCGATATCGTCGTGTCAAAATCAACATCGATATCGCGATATCGAATTTTTTTTCGGCGGTAATAAAACAATACATAAGAAATCATAGTCAATTTAAAGTGTTTTCGCCGTGGCCTGCAGTACGCGTTGCTGCAGCTAGTGCCTTCACGTCTATTACCCCCTCCCCCCCCCCCCCCGGGATATCACAATAACATCAACTTGAAAATTTTCCGCCCGTGGCCTGCAGTATGAGATGCTGCATAGCGATTAAGGCTTGAATTCGCAGTGTCGCGTGTTTTGACAGGGTCCGTAAAAGTATCAACACAACATCTGAACAACAACATTCTTCTCGGAAAGAATTCGGGGTTCCAGGTACAAATAGTTGAATGGATTCAATGTCTCAACGCAAACAAAGGGAACTCGCCGGCCCGTGCGGCCATCTGTGGGGAGGGGGGTAGATGTGCAGTTATAAACTGCAGCAACGCGTACTGCAGACCGCGAGAGAAATACTTCAAGTTGACAATGATATCCTCGAGGGTTGGGGGGGGGGGGGGGGGGGTTAGCAACTCAGTGACAACGCTGCAGCAACGCATACTGCAGACCATAGCGGAAATATTTTAATATTTTGAGTTGACCACGATATCGCGATATTTTCGATATGACACCACCATATCGATATCGAAATTAACTGCGATTTTCCCACGATATCGATATCGTATCGAATAATCGATATCGTTGGGCAACACTAGTCCTTTTTATCTTGCCCAGGTTGATACTCCCTCCCCAGCCTTGTAAGTAGCATTACATTTACATGCATTTTCTCTCCAGCCCTGACCTCAATGACACTCGCAGAGCATTTCGTATAGGCCTAGTCACTATCTAATTACGACTCCTGGTATTTCACAAGTGAAGGCGAAAAAAATGCTATGTCTCCTATAATGGGCCGTTTACATAAATGACTAGTGATTATTGACTAACCCCCGTGTCTAAGCCACAGACTTGTTTCATTGGCTGGGAGGGAGAATACTACGCTCTGATTGGCTGTGACTAAGATTTGTCTTGACTTGACTAAGGAATTGAAATATGTTCAATTTCTTAGTCAAGTCAAGACAAACCTTAGTCACAGCCAATCAGAGCTCAGTATTCTCACTCATAGCCAATGAAAGAAGCCTGTGGCTTAGTCAAGTGGGCTAGTCACTAATCACTAGTCATTTATGTAAACGGCCCATAAGGCAAGAGTCATTTTTGAGACTTCGAATTATGAAACAAAAGTTTGCCTTAGGTACTATTTTCTGGGAATTGCAACAAAGTAGAAATAGTAGTCTTTACTAAAAATATGGTATATAATGTGAGGAAAGGATCCAACAGCTTACCTTCGTGTAAGATGACGGATTTGCGAGTTTGAAGTACACATAAAAAACATAATACAAATATAACGAGACGTTTCGACCGAGGTCTTGTTCACTCGAGAGAAGAATGGCTACTGCCTATTACTAAAAATATTTTAGAATGATTTTTCCATTGAAGAAAATGCCAATTGCATGTTTTGTCCAGTCTTGGGTAAATTACTTTTGAAAAGTAATGACATTACTTTACTCATTACTTCATTTTGAAAGTAATGAAATTACTTTACTCATTACTTTTTTCTGAAAGTAATGACATTACTTTACTTTTCTACTTAAAAAGTAATGCAATTACTTTTGCGTATTTATTAAATTTACACAATAAACTTTAATAAAGATTCAAATAGCGGAAAAGGAGTAAATTTAGGAATCATATTAATAATTACTTAATAAAGCAAAAGTCAGTCATAATATTCTTTTAATAGTAGTAGTAGCACTTATAGTAGAAGTATTATGTAGAATATGCTCTACTAACCTTATTATGAGGCCTAAACTATTTTCGAATTTTTTAAACACAACTTGACATTCATTCTCTTCGAATCATACTGTACTTATAGATTAATGTGTTTTCAAAATTAGTGTCGGTGAGTCTCCCCCTCTTCTTCGAACAAATGTCGCCCGCTACGCTGAACAGCCTTTCGACCGAAGCACTTGATGGGAGCGCAGCATTGTACTTGATAAACACGGTTTTTATGTTTGGCATGGTCTGGAGGCACGTTAGGTCTGAAGTGGAGGGTTGCGTCAGATACCGCTGAAGCTCGCATTCAGGTTTTTCAGGAACATCGTCACGGAAAAGGAAGTCATCATCATCAGCACTGTTGTCATCAGCATCAGTAGACACCACAACTGACGACTGTCGGACTGTGTCTAGTTCCCTACGCAGAATGGCTGTTGCTTTGATTTTTAATGGGTCATCTTTAATCCACCTAAGTTTAAACTTGGGATGAACAACTGCGGCAAGGATTAACCCTTCTTCCTCTTTCATAGATGCAAATCTCCTATCTATAGCATCTGCACATGCTGCAGCAAGTGGTGCACAGAATTTCAGGTTCTCCATTTCCATTTTCCTCAACACTCTTGAGAGCCAAGTAATAGTTGGGAGGAGGTACCCCATACACATAAGCTTGTCTCCTTGCAGTATATCCAGTGATCGAGCAATGGGCTCCATTATCTAAAAAAATTAAAAAAACAAAACAATATGAGTATAGCCTATTTGTGTGTATAATTACGTAAACACTGTAAACTAAAATATAGGTACAAAAATATTTAAAGGCCTAGGCACTAGTTATAAATAGTATGCCTAGATACATTGGAAATAAATCATTTACAATAGATACATTGATAATATATTCCATATACAAGATAGGCAGATGTAATTAAGTAGGCATACTGAAATTAATAAACTGAGCTTGGGAGAGGATAGGAAGGAAACCAACAGCTTACCTTGTTGTTGACGGCCTTCAGAATAGGTAGACACATAAAAAAGATGTAGACAAAACGTCAAAACAGTTTCGGCCTGACGTGGCCTTGTTCACCCGACGAAGGTGGACGTTTTGTCTACATCTTTTTTATGTGTCTACCTATTCTGAAGGCCGTCAACAACAATGTAAGCTGTTGGTTTCCTTCCTATCCTCCCCCAAGCTCAGTAACCTAGCCGTTAGGCACTCTAACTCAATTCACATCATGAAATTAATAAACATCATTCTATTCAGACCTACCTTGCAATATTCTGTCATGAATTCCAAGTCTCTTTTCTGAAAGCGAGGTAAGTTTGCCAAATCACATACTCTGTTAACTTCCTCCTCCTTTGTAACAAGGTGATCACGCAAGCATTTAATTGCATCAAATGTGGAGTTCCACCGGGTAGCGTTGGGCACTCGTAGATATACATTAAGATTATCTTTTATACTGTCGGCAGTTTGGGTAGCCTGGTTTTGTTTGTTCCAAAGGCCTTGACAACGTGCAAATGTTGTGTGATACTGACGTTTGTACTGGTTGTTGCTCATTGCTTTTTCTGCATCCCTTGTTGCAACTAAGTTTAGTGTATGACTGGCACACCGGTGGTGGGGTGGAAGATCGTAATGAGGGTCTTCTGGAATATCGTTCAGTATTTCTTCGATTTCAACTGGTTCTGATTCATCATTTGTATCTGTTTCCTCACTTCTTCCAACATTAACTTCTTTGTCACCATCTTCTTCACCACCAGATTCAGAACCAACAACTTCTTCTCTTCCAAATATCCGGAAAGCTTTAATAAAGTTGGAACCATTGTCGGTGACTACACGGGTCACTTTATTTGTGATGCCGTAATCCTTAAGAATATCACAAATTATGTTTGAAATTACATCGTATGTGTGCTTGCCTTTAATCCGGCGGCAAGCCAAAGCTTCTGACTGTCGATGTAAGGAATTGGAATCAATCCAATGGACTGTCATACCAATGTAACTTCTTTTATAAACAGACCAGCAATCGGTAGCAACGCACACATGTTTAATGGAGGTTGATGTAAGCTTTGCTTTAAGGGCATTCTTCAACTTCATCGAATCGGCTACTATTCTACTTGTCAACGTTTTTCTTGTTAAGATGTTACGACCAGGAAATCCTTTGTTCATTAGAGTTTTAAATTTTGGTTGTTCAACCGTTATAAATGGGTGGTTTCCCGCTACCAAAAACTCTGTTATCATTGTATCCAAAGATGATTGCGAAACTGATGCTGATACTGATCCTCTAAACGCTTCGATTATAGTTGTCTGCTGACGCTTAGGCAATGGGTCATCAACATCATCGCTACCGTGTTTTTTGGAACCACTCGAACAACCGGCACTGCCCAAAGAAATGCGTTCTTCCAATTCTTTTATAATTGAGCTATGAACAGCCTGCAACAATGTAAAAAGTATATTTTAATTCATATTTTGACATAGGCCTATTGCATAATTTGATCAAGAAGGCTGAAGGCTATAGGTACCTAGGTAATTAATTAACTTACTTCCTTGTTTTAGGTCTACCACCTAGCCTATTTCATATCAAGTAAAAATTAAATTAAACATGCTGATATTTGGGCCTAGGCATAAGCTTTCAGTGGATTGTAATCTATGGCTGCAAATAAATACAATACAATACAACAATACAATACAATACGATTAGGCTTTTCTATCCCATTAGAGGGTTTTATTGTTATTTATTTTAATATCAAAGCAGCAGGGACAGGCCTGGCCTAGGCCTATTACTGCTATTGTATTCCTGCCAAAAAATGTTCCCCGCACATACATAAGTCGAATAATAAGTTATGGATTTATCTAGGCCCAGCCTCCCAGGCTTCAAGAAAGTCCAGCCTACTGTAAATTCGTTTAGGCCTACACTATTGCTGTAAACAGAATTGGCATTCAAAGCCGATGGCAGTAGGCCTAGCCCTAGCAGCACAATATGATATGCCCAGGATGCATAGGCCTAGGCCTAGGCCTACATCTATAAATAAACTATAGGGTCTCGCTTAGGTTAAGACTTCTCATAGGCCTAGTGAGAATAGAATAGGAATGACAAATTAAAAGTATTTAACACTTACCACAATATGTTTTTTTAGATTTGACGAACTTATCTTCGAAGTGGATAAAATCTTATTTTTAGGCATACACAGCTTGCATTTGACACTAAGGTTTTTACCGTTGTCTGTCTCACCCTTGCAATCGAAATATTTGTTATATATTGGCCAGGGCAATTGCAGTTGCAGTTCTTCGTTTGGGACGGGCGGCGTGGCTGATGCAGCTAGGCCTACATTTCGTAAAGCCAAAGGCGTAAACATTGCAGGCGTGCTATGACCAGCCATAATATGAACTGTCTGTAGAGAAAACAAAGAGCTGCCAGCTGTCTCAATTCTGTCGATAAGTCGAAACCACTCGTCGAAGGTCGAGGCTAATAAATTTAGGCGCTAGTGGCGAACAAGAGAACTAGATGTTAATTATCCGCTTCTTACCCAATCTATCGTCGGCTCGGCGTACCGTAAGCTACACGTGACTGCGGAAGTGCTGAAACCTAGCGTCTCAAACGAAAAGTAACGCGTTAGTAACGTAAAAAACACGTGAAATTGTAATGAAATTACTTGAGCCGTTACTGTTACGAAATTGTAACGGCGTTACCACTTCCGTTACTGAAAAAGTAATTTCGTTACAGTAACGCGTTACTCCCGTTACGTTACTACCCAAGACTGGTTTTGTCACATGCCTTCCGAGTACTTTTGATAAATTCAATTGGCCCCAAGGTCATAAAACATGACACAAAGTACAGGGAAATAGTCCCTGTCACTGAGAGTGAGTTAATGAATATTGAGGAATATGTCCACACCAAGATTGCCTGAGCACACTACTTATTCCCTAATTGCTTTTGTCGAACACGTCTGAGCATGCTCAAGGTGCTGTCAATATCAGAAAAACAGTTGCTGGAGTGGACAGAGATTTAGAAGATTGCAACTCTTCTCCTTCATTCTTCTTCTTCTTCTTATCCTTAATTCTTGGCTAAACACTTGTGGAAGATGTTGATTACCATCCAGCAGGGTGATTCTCTAAGGTCCACGGTAAATTTAACGCCCATTTTGGACGTTACGAGGCATACCGCATTGAGTTAGCGATTCTCTACCGTGTTTTATCGACAAGACCGTTACCACCTACCGTACGTTAAAAGTATCGCATTCCATACCCCTGCCTTTAGACGTGCGATAAGAAAACATGCGGACTTTTCAAGCCGTTTCATGTTCACTTCAGCTATTGAACTAATTGATTATAGAAATTTGTTGTGTTTTTCGATACAAATATACGATATTTATATTTAAAAATAGATATGTAAGTAAGAAAATATAATTTGTAGTTTTGTAACAAAAGTCTAGATATAATTTTATTATCATAACCCTACTTTTGTAGTTTGGCCGTGCCATTACGTCAAGTAGAGTCAGTCTTGGGTAAATTACTTATGAAAAGTAGTGACATTACTTTACTCGTTACCTTTCATTAAAAGAAATGAAGTTACATTACTAATTACTTTATTCTTAAAGTAATGTCATTACTTTTGTAATAACTTTTGCGATCTTATCAAATAAATAGGATAAGGTCGAAATTGGCATGTAATCAAATTATTTGTAAATGCAGATGCATTCTGAAACGGTGTTACCAGTGTTTTATTTATCAACGTAGGATAGGATCAGTAGGACGGCTGGGCCTAGCTCCACCAATCCCACTTATGCTTGTGGGTGTATCAGACAACATGTTAAACGATGAACGATAAATGATTAAATAAACACCGGATCACGTTTCTACAAGGTTTGTTCAGTTGACGCGAACTAAAGAAACGTGGGCAAAGGCCTATTCTCGTTTTCACTGAGAGGTTACAGGCTAGCCAACACAACCTATTTGTTGGAAAAATAAAGATTTCTTCGGTCGGTAAGATCGATGTGCAATTTTATATGTTGAAGTTGAGAACATTGAACAGTGTTTAATTTTGTCGCGACTGGTGGCAAAAATGAGAACTTGGTGAACAGGGCAGCAAGCCTGCACAATGTTAGGTTAGGTAGGTTAGGTTTTTTCGATTATCTGGGCAACTGTTCGTCGTAGAGTAGTAGTAGTAGTAGTAGTCTTTTATTATAGCACATTAGCTAATAGTATTACAAACAATACAAATACAATGTAATTCATACAGATATTTAAGAAATTAGAAACTTCACAGTAGCGAAGTACTGCACATATGTAAGACAAATATTAGAATACATTTAGTTACAGATACCATAAGAACAACCCATTGGTACACCACTATTTACCTAAATACAAAATTATACAAAATTTACAAAAATACATACATAAGTATTAAGTACATAAAGGAACTGAAGGGATAATAGACAACTCATCAATTCATCATCACCCTAAACACATTCCTCATTGCCCAGGACACAAAACGTAGTGACATTCCTACATAATCATATTCATATAGTAGAGCAAACCAGACCGTATCCTGAGATCACACTCGTTATTCTCTAACGAGAAATAAATTTGTTTGGGAGACAATTTGTCGGGAGTAACTTGCGGGAGTCACTTGCTCGGGTACTGCGGCTGTATATGTGGTTAGGGTAGGCGGTCGTTTTTCGGGGAACTTTTCAAGTAATGCGATCCTTATTTTGACAAAGGAACTTTTATTTGAGAAAGTTCATATTTTCGGCAAACTTTTTAATACGTTCTTTGAAGCAGTACTGTAACTGTAACCTAACGAAAAGTAACGCGTTAGTAACGTCAAAATCACGTGAAATTACTTTACTCGTTAGTAATAAATCATTGTAACGGCGTTACCGATTCCGTTACTGAAAAAGTAATTTCGTTACAGTAACGCGTTACTTCCGTTACGTTACTACCCAAGACTGAGTAGAGTAGGCCTAAAACCCTAGTTTATTTAGGTTTCGTTCTAAGAACAAGCACTAGGCTCATTTGATTTGGTTACACCTTTTGTACTTTTTGCACTCACTCTGTGTTATTTTATGGGATATATGACAAAAAGTACAAAAGGTGGCGCTAAATCAAACGAATCTAATGCTGCAATAATTGCAAAAAGTGCAAAAGGTGTCCGTAAATCAAACGAACCTTATGGCAAACGTTCCATTTATTCTCGCATTGTCATTGGTTAACTTTCTATAGTGTACACAGCCGTCTCGAAAACATCCACAAACTAATATATAACAGGCGCTGCTCTGCTGCAACAGCTACGTCCTTTCGATACGGTTATCGAACGTTATGAAATGGTAGTTGGGAATTGCGCGGTAGCTTATCGTGTGGTAGGTTTAACACAAGTGTCGTTAAATTTACCGCGCATCTTAGAGAATCGCCCTGCAGGACTGCTCAGGGCTAGGCAAAGCCTATCTCATCCCACATTTAACCTTTCAACAATTAGTCTGACACAATATGTTTATAAACGTTAAGGCTTGGTGTCCTTTAATGGAGTGAGGTACATTTTTTTATAATGTTATTCTTCACTCAACTGTGTACTGTAATTGATATCTGTCAGTTGTCTGCAATCCAGTGGGTTTTCATAAAATATACATGGAATAAAAACCCAACCCCATCATGGCAAGTAATTTTGTTAATGTCAAGCATGTACTCTATGACAAGTTCTAAGGTTTTTAGAAATTCTAAGAGAAAAAACCTTAGAACAATTATGTCCCAAGGAACCTCTGTAATATGTTCACCTTGCCACCCTTTTAAATTAAGGCTTTTATTGCTCTGGACCCTGTTTCTCCTTTTACATATAATGTCAAAAAGTTTCACTAATTTTTTGTATACTAAATACAAATGATATTATCATTGCTAATTACTGTAAATTTTCTTCAAGTTAGTGCCAAATTGATTAGTTTTTAATGCCAAAAAAGCAGATTGCTGTGTATAATATTGCATTTTTCTGATTTGTTATAATAAATGTTCATTTGTTCTTGGTCCCCTGGAAAACGTTTTTTTGACTGTGCTACGTATACATGCTTGTTGCACTTAAGGCTGTATGCCCACCTACCCTGCGGAACACGTATACATGCTTGTTGCACTTAAGGCTGTATGCCCACCTACCCTGCGGAACCCCCAATTTCAGTCTGTTTGCTTTAAAATGTGTATAAATTGTCCCAATTGTAAACAAAATATGTCATCCTGTAGGAAATTTAATACTCTTTCTTATGAATGTTTCTTTTTCGTTTTCAGATGTTCTTAATTATCTTTTGTATGTGATGTTGCTGAACACCTTTCACAACTACATTAAGAACATCTGCAAAACTGAAATATTGATTGGAACAAAGAAATATTCATAAGAGTGTGTATTACATTTTCTCTAAGATACATATTTATTATTTTGATTTTCTTTTGGGACAATTTAATACCATAAAGCAATTTTAACAGACTGAAATAGGGTGTTCCGCAAGGTAGGTCAATGTACAGCCTTAATTAACATCATAAATTAACATAAATTAACATAATAAAAGAAAAGAGTACATAATGTACACAAATAAGTTGAATGACAAAACGCGATTGAGACGTTTTTTTTTTTTTTTTTTAAGATGAAAGTAGCTACGTACACAATTGATGGTCTGTACAGATAAGGTTTCTCAATACACCATCTACAGCTACCCACTAAATAGCCAAACACATTATGTCGTAAGGACGGAGGGAACAACACACTTGTCAATGTCTAACTACTAATTGGCCAGATATTATTCTAGGTCTAAACAACAACATACATTTACATCGAGTTCTTCCATGTGTTATTATTCTAATTTGCTATAATTCCAGAGTGACTTGTTATATTATACTGTAATCCTTTTCAACAACCAAGCGTATTTATTGATCCATTCCTCCCTTTAAAATGTGTCATAAACAAAATAAGGATTAACAGTATGGGATATTTGAGAAGGTACCAAGACGGAGAGTTCACTGTTGGTGGGGCTTATCAACTCTGCCAGACTGGACTAGTGTTGCAGCCCACCTGTCTAGGGATGGGAAGGTTAAATGTTTAACTGTTTAAACATGTAGTGATGGGTTAGAGGTTATTGAACTTGACAGAGGGTAAGAAACTGTTAGTCACGTTTTAAATAAATGAAGAGGAATATCATAATATAGTGATTTTAACATCTGTTTGGTCCATTAACTTGGTTGGATAGACATCTGACATGAGGAGGGGGGGGGGGAATATGACTCTTGCGTTGTGTTGAGGCTTAAAGTAATTCATTGAAACTTCAATAATAAGTAGAACCACCTTTGTACGTTTCGCTTTTCTACGTTTTTTACGTTTCTACGTTTTTTTTACGAGGTCCCGGCGAAGCCTTATGGCATTTATGCATAATTTATTTCTTTAATACGTTTCCCAATATTACGTTTTTTACGTTAATGCGTTTCAAAAATCAGTCCGTCACAGTAATTAGATCCTATAGTACGTTTTCTGTGTTCTCATAATGGGTTTTTCCGGCCAGCCAGTGAGTCGAATTACAAGGTGTTATTGTTCAAGCGGGGCCACGTTTGTCATTCATTCATCCCAGTTCTGCGAAGCGCCCCCCCACCCGCCCTCCTTCCCTCCTTCCCTCGCTCAACACAATGCAACCCAGCCGCCAGTGAGTGCCTTGACCTTGACCACAGCTGCATCTCGTTCCACGTGGGGGGGAGGGGGGGGGGGTCTTTGAAAGGGTCTTTTATTTACGATCTCGGCTGCCGGCACTGAGGTTCTTTACCTGCTTACCATAAATAACAAACCCTCGTCCAGTGCTCCTCTTTACAAAAGGCTTTTGTCAAACTACATAGTAGTTAATTAAACATACATTGCCCTCGCACTTCGACTACTCTTAATTGTCCTAAGTATAGAAAACAATATTTTTTTACCCACTCGAGTTTTTTTTATAATATGTCATCACAGCCTAGTCTAGCTGCATGACCTTGGTCGCCAGGCCTCGCTTTCGACCCTTCTTAGATAAGAATTATGTCGGGGGGGGGGGGGGGGGGGGGGGGGGGGGGTGTTATGGGAACAAGAGCGGCTTTGTAGGCAGAGGCTAAATGTAAACACCATGATAAGAGTTTTTACAAGATTTAAGATAATTCCTTTATCATATCCTAGGGCTAAGTGCTAAGTGTAAGAAATGTATGAAAAATGAAAAGACAAATGTTAAGTATTTCAATAGTGCGTTTTTCCCGTTAACACGTTTTTTTGTCTCGGGTCCCTCGAAAACGTACAAAGGAGGTTTCACTGTAATGACATTTGGCTGAAATTCACAACATACACTATCGTAAGTGTGCTTTTCAATTATATAAACAAAAAACCGGGGTCACTGACCTACTTTTTGAGTTATCTCGACTTAAAGATTAAGACAGTGGCAAGGCGCGAGCCCGACCACAGCACCACTCCGAGATGTCATGGCGGGGCGACCAATGAAAGTGTAGGGAGCCAACCTTGAATAGTGTTGCCGTTTGCCTGTTACTCCGTGTGACACATGAGTGATAACCCTCATTCATTCATTCATCACAGCTCCAAGTATCAACAAGACGTGAGAATCAACGGATACGTGAGAAAACAATTTAGTAGCGGCGTACAATACACGCGCTAACAAATAAATAATGGACCGGAAAAAGACAATACTGTAGTCGGAAATTAGGATTACTTTAAAATAAAAATTTTATGTCGCGTAAGCATTACATAATTCGTAAATGTGTACTAAGATTTGTCGTGTGGCCACTGTAAGCCACTTTACCCTTACACTTCCTACAAACTACACTCTTACGTTGTCTATGATTTCTTCTTTATCATTGACACAAAAACCGAAGTTTTTCCACACCTCACTTCTGAGTTGCGGTGGAGTAATGGTCGGTCCACACAAATGTTTAAGGATTTAAGGTTTATGATTTAAGATTCTGTCCTAAGAAACGAATTTCTCTAACTGCTTTAGTAGGATGGCTACAATTGGCCGAATTTATAAAAGGTCACCTCTTATAGGCTAGTCTAAGAATTCCAGGTCTAAAGTTGAATCTTAGTCAACTTTGATAAACCTTAAACACTGGCTCTTAAAACTAGCGCTGGTTGTCAACGCTAACGTTGTTTTCCTATAGTTCAATCTTAAATCTTAAACCTTAAACATTTGTGTGAACCGACCATAAACAGATCTGTTTTAGCCGTGGTCAAAAACATCGCGCGAACAAGAGAAAAAAAAACGGATCAAGAAACACGTGCTCACTGCAGGCGACAAGTTACCGCTTGCGACTAGGTCGGCCCGGTTCCCCTTCTACTGCTCTACGGGGGAAGGGCAGGCCTGGGTAGGGATTGGAGGATGATGGGTGGGGGTTGAAGCTACTACGCTGCCAGGCTTCCTACGTGTGTGGCGCACGTAGGAAGCGTAACAAGCGGTAAATTCAAAATCTCGGCCGGGCGAGCCATTCGATTATCGATCGATTATCGATATAGTGATAATCGATTCGGGAAGACTGAATCGATTATCGATCGTTTCGGCAAATATTCGTATCGATCGATATATCGATTATCAAACGGCAACCCTAATTTACATATTTCGTAGTTGCTTGCGTTCCAACTATCAGCCAACGAGCACTTGATCAACAGCAACGCCATCTAACACAACTATCATGATCTACAAGAGTTTACATAGTCGTCATAAGATGGCAACCAAAAGTAAAAACACTGCAGTGCTCTACATGCATTCGGCCTTAAAGTGAATAGAGCCAAATTATTTTATTCTTCTATATAGATAGCTGAGATCTGAGATGAAACTCATCCGCAGTCTGGCAGGTGTCAGTAAGCTGGACAAGATACGAAGTAGAGTGATAAGGAAGAAAGTGGGAGTTGAGAGCCTCAAGTTCAAGGTGGGCAGGGACTGACTACAATGAATGGTATGGACACATGAGAAGAATGGAGAAACATAGAATCCCAAGTTTGAGTTAGTGAATGAGAGAAGAAGAGTGGGAAGACCTAGAGATGGATGGCAGGACCAGGTACAAGCAGATGTGAAGGAGAGAGAAGAGGAGTGGCCAGTGGTAGAGGATAGAGAAAGATGGTGGGAGGACAGGAAAAAGTAAAGAGAGTTGGTGGAACGGCAAGAGAAATTCATTCACGAAGCGAATGAAGTTGAAGAAAATTATGTCTTGCTCGGCATGCCGATGCTGATTCCTGAGATGCCCAAGATCAATGGTGGAAACACCCCTTTACCCAACTGAATGATGTTGGAATAAAGAGTAGTAGCAATATATATTTAATATTTATATAAAGATAGCTACATTTAATGTTGCAATGCCCTCCAGTCTTATTCACAATATGATGTGTATCATTGTTTTTATTGTTGGATGCCAATTAATTGCTGTTTTTACCCTTTACAGGCGACTTCCGAGTACCTCGCTTTTGCTGCCGGCTCGAAACTGATTGCAGCTGCGGTTACGTACCCCTATCAGGTGGTACGGGCTCGGTTGCAAGACCAACACCACAGCTACACCGGCACCTGGGATTGTGTCACACGAACTATGAGGTACGAGGGGTGCCGGGGATTCTATAAGGGTCTTGTGCCATACTTGCTCCATGTTACACCTAATATATGTTTAGTCTTTCTTATTTATGAAAAGTTCACCAATAGCTAAAATATACTAGTAGGGTATGCTCTGTTGATGCAAACGTCAAGTACACTCGTCCCCAGCCTTCCGTTTCATTATCCACCTTGCTAATAGGCCTACAAACGTTCCTATATATTTATTTGTTATCTTTAGGTTGTAGTAGATTATAGTAGTCATAGTGTCTTAAATGTAATTAAGTGTATATCCAGTCAACAAAATAAGTTTGTGGTGTGGAGTGGAGGCTGCTGCAAAATGCTGTCTAGTATTTTCGCAACTGTCGGTCGTACTACAGGGTCCACTGTATGCCCCATTAAACGACACCCGGCTTACGGAAAACAGGCGAGCGCTTGGCCAACGCCACAAGTGGGCCATGAAGCGACTTGCCACCTATGGCCATGGCGATGCACAGTTTACCACAACTTTATGCTACTTGGGTTGCTTGTTGGTCTAGTGGTTTTATTCCTACTTCCAATACAGAAGGTCTAGGGTTCTATTCCTGGTTTGGGCTCGATTTTTTAAAGTTTGGAACTTGACTTTAATCTCTCTATATGAGACTGGTGTAGGCCTACAGTGGCATATCCAGTTTTACTCCTGCATACGTTTGAAGCTGCATACTGGTAGCTACACGTGGATACTGTGCAAAATACTGCTTATACACTTTGGTATACATAATAGACACAGCTGATTCCGTATCAATTTCCAAGCATAGTTTATGCTGTACTATGAACACATCCGCAGGGTATGGCTGATATGACGGCATAGCCTTCACTGTTATGTTATGTTATGTATTCTATATCTGCAACAGGACCAAGGCCCCGAGGCAAATTTAATATACTGTACACGATTAATGATGATGAGGGAAATCCTGGTACCGGCTTGTAGCCTACTCCTGTCGAAAAGTACCAAGGGGACATTGGTTTTACGTCCCATCCGAAAGGATGGCGTAACTTTGACAAGTCATATAGGTTATTGGAGTTATTGAGGTTGGCGTTATTACATTTTTCAAAATTAGAGATGGGCCGATTCATCAAATTTGCCAAACCGATTAGGCTACCGATTCTGATTATTAGAAAAACCGATCCGATTACCGATTCTTCAGCCGATTATTAACAACATTTTTTCTTTCTAAATTATGAGGTGAATGTAAATATTTTCAAATTTAGTGGTCCCATAGGTTGAGAAATATTATTATTGGTCCTATATGGATAAGGATTTGGATTAAATTAGAGCAAACATTAGATTTTAAAGAATATCATGTAGGCCTAGGCCTACCGTACAGACAATTCAATGGTAGCATAGGCTAATAAATAGGATAGCACTACCGGTGAGCCTAGGCCTACTTAAAATGAAATGTGCATCTGAATTTGCATCAGTAGGCCTACAATATCAGTACAGGTAGTTGTAAGAGGCCTACTTACTTCCTACTAGGCCTAGGCTAGTTATACTTAAGAAGGGGTACATTTTCACACAGGATAACAAGCTGTCTCACTCGTTCGGCATCTAAGCGGCTTGGCTTAGTTTTAAGACGTTAAGTCTTCGCCCAGCTCATGTCTTTCCAAAGTTTATTGAAAATATTTAATCTATCGGCTTCCCCGAACTCCTCACAATTTCGTACCGTGGACTTTGTACACATTTTTGAGGTGCATGTTAAGCCTAGCTTTCTTTCTGCATGCTCAGTATTGTGAGATATCTTCCCCTCCCTCCAGTCGTGTATATCCAATGTTAGGGCTGTGCGAGCAGGGATTTTTCAAGTCGAGCGAGATCGAGCAAACCCAAAATTTTCTTGAATATCAAGCGAGATTCAAGATAAAAACAGACTTTGCTTATTACTTAGGAAATCGAATATAAAAAAGACAACTTTATCAACAATGCACATAAAATCGATTTAAGAACTTGTTGAGTACATAGCCTAGAGCTTACATCTAGCCTAGGACCGGGCATAGGCCTAGTTCAAACTACAAAATTCTGTCAATTTCTCCAAAGCTTAGCTGTAGGCCTACTTAGGCCTATCCACAAACAAAATTACGTAGAGAAAGTAACAAACATCAATGTAAAAACACCTACTCTAAACTCAAAGCCTTAGGCCTAGGAAAGTGTGATTTTTCTGTCATCCCTGGTTCTAATATATTTCGAATATATTTCGGATGTATAGTTCGCGCCAAGCTAGAAGAGCGCCCGCTATTTCTTTGTATTTGGTTGAACTGTTATAAGACAACTTGTACCTGTCAATGAATAATAAAACCTCTCATTACCAATGACACACTCCAGTGCTTCGAAGAACGTGCTGGTAATGTTACTACCTGCAATGAAAACATTTGGCCATTGGCCATACCTGTGAGTAGGCTATCTATGCTGTGATGCTGCTCGCGCACTCCCACGCACACGAACAAATGCATGCGCTTACACATGTATACACTCTCTAACAGTGGCGTATCCAAGAGGGGGTTATGGGGTTAACCCCCCCCCCCTCATGCCAAAAGGAAAGGGAAAGAAAGAAAGAAAGAATATGAGGAGAGAGGAGGAAATGTATAAAATTTAATAGATCACAAACATTGGTTTTCTTATCACAAAATACAGCACTACCGGTTACAAGGATCATTCCCACACTCTCGTAAAACTACTCTATGACATTGTAGTCAAGATTCTGAAACGTGTTCACGGGCGTTTAAAACGTCATATGAAAAAACATTTGCGCCTTCGGCGAAAAACTTCCGGCGGCTGGGGTTGGGGTGTTCGCCCCCCCCCCCCCAATTACACTATAAATAAACTCGCGCCCGCCCAAACCCCCACCCACTCAAACAGTCAGTAATTATATACCAAAATATTAATTCCATTTTTTGAGTTTGTACCGTGTATATATAAAAACAATTAAAGATGGATAAAATTATATTATTTATTGACGAAACGTCGAACTTTAACGTCATGATTTACTTTGATCCATATTATTTCATTGTTTCTATACACGGTCCAAACTCAAAAATTATATTTAATAATTCTATTTCCCAAGAAGGCCTACACATATATCTGGCGCCGTCAGATTTCAGAATGTATTTTGATGGCTTGGAAAAAAAAATTTAACTCATTTTTTTTTTATTGGGGGGGGGGGGGGGGGGCATTTTTTATCCGAGGACCAAAATCATCAGCCGAATCACAGTGCAAGCCCGTACTCCAGTTGAGGTCGATGTTTTTCTCTGTCTAGACGGGTAGTGCAATATTCTACCTGCGGTTGGAATTGCAGCCTTTTGTCCACCTTAAAGTGGAGTTTAAAGATGCGTGTAATGCTTGTACAATAGGGCTTGAGAAAGCGCTCTACTAACTTGGCACCAAGTATAAAAATGCTCCCCTCAGAGTAGACTAGTAAGAAATAGTTTCAGAGTTACATTTCAAATGTCTTATACTCATTATTGGTATTAAAAAGTAGGAATCTTCTCTTTAATGTATTGTAGTCTCATCTGTGCCAAACCCCGGTTTGAATTTTTTTATACGATGGCAGACGAAAATCCTAACAAGCTGTAGGTCGCAAGCAAAGATATTATGTATTATCTCTGTGTTACTATATTCCCTGCTCGCAAGCAAGTGGTGCGCAAAGTGTACGGTAGAGTGTGATACCTGCTAGTAGATAAAGAAGTTTGAGTCGGCAAAGAAGTTCTCCCGATTCGGTACCCGAAGTCTACGATAGAGTGCGTTAGGGAAGACTAACTAAATCGACCACTAGCGCGCTTCGCGGACATAAAGAAACTAAAGCGATCATGGTGGGGTGAAATCCAAGATGGGCTTTGTCAATGAAAAGCGTTGACGTGGTCTGTGGAACTTTTACCAACGAGCAATGTTTGCAAATAGTTTAGCCCAGGGGTGGACAATTACCGGTCGCCCGGTCGCCGTGGGGACTAAAAATTTCATGCTGGCGCCTAAATTATCAAGAACTAAAAAGTACTAATTTTCATTCATTACAGAAAAAAAAAAAAAACTTTTATTTATTTTAATTCTTTAGTTAATTAACTTAAATTAAATTAATGATTGGATGGAATCAATTTTTTTGTTCGCCCTTGATTAACTAGTTTGACATCTTCCTTCAGCGATAGCTGATACGAATTGCACTCCTTAGCCCTCTCGTGGCCGAGTACAGAAGCTTGCGCACGTGGTAACTGATTACGATGAAAGGGATACCTATTCTAATACAATTTCATTAAATTGTCAATTTTGTTGACCTATGTCATGCAATCCTGAATAAATACCTAAAATACCTGTCCCTTAGTCTACTTCAAGTTCATTTTTAGCCTGCAATATAAGCTTCCTATGTCACCCTATTTGTTCTGCAAATTCGCCTGAAATCCCATTTCAGACAGTCAAACGTACTGCAATCCTCAAAACAAAATTTGCCTTTGGGGAAATTGGCCTCCGGCAGCTGGGGCTTCGCCCCAGACCTCGGACTTGCCACGCGACCTCGTTGCTTTGCCAGATTGTTGCTGGCGCCCAAGATTTTTTGCTGGCTCCTAGATTATTGAAAGATTTGTCCACCCCTGGTTTAGCCTATTTTTGAAGTCCATGGCATATTATTTGCATCCTTTTTTAGCAGTAAAAACACGAAAATAGAATACTAAGGCCTAAACGTTGTATCTAGATTATACAAAGCCTGGAGTAGGGTAGGCCTAGGCCTAGCGTCTAGCCTACCTTACATCTTCATAATTCTGTGGTAGGCCTATTAGTATTTATTACGAAATTTGGTTAAAATATAAAAATAATGATGAAATACTGTGTACACCATAGAATCTCCACAGAATGTACCCGTTTTCATACATTTCGTCTGCTTTCTCGAGCGCGCCCGAGACTCAAATTTTCAAGCAGGTGTTTGAGCAGGTCGAGCCATACACTGGCAGAATTTTTATCTCGATCTCGTCTCGAAATTTCGAGACTCGCACAGCTCTATCCAATGTATGACTTTCCTTCCATTCCCAGACGTTTGTTGGAATTCCTTTTCCATTCTTCAGGTATACATGTGTGTACATGTTTACACATTCGACCTTCCTTGGTCAACTTGTAGGGCTCCTTCTTGATCGTCTCTTTGAGTCTGATTGTCTAGTACAGTATTTGAAGGTTAACCTCATCATCAGGATCATCTATCGATGCCGAGTTGTCCAGAACATGTAGATCTAGATCTGGATCGGAAGTTTCGGTCAGATAGTCCCGCTTGTTCTGGTACTGAAACTATTGAAGGTCCCGACCTGTCGGCTTACTTTAGATGCCGCTCTAGAGACGAGGGTAATTCTGTGACATACTCAAGTTCCGGCATGAAAATTAGATCGTCTTCAAGGGCCTCAATTAGAGCACGAGTAGAAACAGAAAGATAAGCAAACCACTCTGTGGGCATAGATATTCTAGTTACCTATTGTAAGGCAAGCCTCTTGTAGCCTAGACCTAGTCTAGTGTAGGTCCGTCTAGCCTGTGGGTCTACAAAATCCTTACAATATACGATACCATTTGAAACAATGTGACCTGATGTGCTCTGAGGTGGAGCTGCCAAATATTTTTGATGCCTAGGCCTACCATAGGCGCTGTCTGTGGACCGGAAAGAATGTCTTCCTCTGTAAAAGAATTCGCTCCGCTTTCAGTTGAAGAATGAATCGTTATACTCTGACATGATTCTCACTGCCTGATGTAATGTAATTACTTTACCTGTAAATAGATTTAAATAATATTTAGTATTACCACTATAGGCCTAATGATCTAAATTAAATTACAAAATAGGTCCACGCCTACGCGGAAAACCAACATTAACACCGCTTAACCCATCCGCATCAGTTGCCTCATTCGGCTGGCCGCCCCCGGAAACCACGCACTTTTAGCGCGCGCCAAGGTTTACACGAAAACGTCTTCATTGTCACTTTCGTCAATGTCCATACCAATGTCCACATCGCTATCGCCGTCACTGATAATAGTAGACATAGCAGTTTTACTAGCGGGAACACGCACATTCGTATCTCTAGGCGTATGCCTACACGCGAGACCTAGGCCTAGGCCTAGTGTCACTGTCAACTGTCATTGTCTATTTCACAATCGCTCTCACTCTCATTTGAAACCACAATATTTTGTAAGTTTTGGTTGTAAACACCTTCTCCATCACTGTCACTCAAATCAGATCCTAGAACGTCTAAAATCTGTCTAATGTCACTTTCTTGGCCCCGAAAACAACGACTACTTCCCGGCCCGAGTCCATCTTGACAAATTTGACAGCTGATCTAAGTTTCGGATCGAGATGAGCGGAAATAAAATCAATTTTAAGAACAAACAAAAGCCGACAGAGTTCAAGAAATGCACACTAGAATCGCCACTAGCTTGAGCAAGAGATTGCAGGAATTAGTTCCGATATCGTACACTAGATAGCACCACTATACATGTTCAAAGTGAAGCGCGCGCAAGTGCGTACCAGTCCGCTTCTGGTTACCGTGGCCAGTTTCGTATAAGCGTACCAGTCCGCTTACCGATGCGGATGGGTTAAGTGTTAGAAATGCAGTAATACCGCATAAGACAACTTCAATTTTAAGTCTAGTTCTCATGCTAAAACATGGAATTTATCAATTAAAACAACATACAATATTATTGCTAAGTCATTAGGCTAAATAAATAGTGTTATCAACTTTATAAGGCTATAACGTAAAATAACACCCTACTGAATGAAAGATTTCTGTACCAATTCTCCCAGATGGGCCAGCTGATACGCGGTATTTCCACAGCCTGCTATTGTGCTATTATGCCTGCTATTCTGCTGCTTTTCATACGTGGCCCCCCGTCTTTACATATTAGCTATTGGCTCATTTCATTCAAACGCGAATGAAAATTGCACCAATGGGATCTATAAGTTCAAAACAACATAAAAGTGGGTTTCGTCAAAAAAGCGACGCCACTTCACCGATAATAGACCCATTTGTCGTTTTGCACCAAGTTGTTGACGCTGTTGCGTTGTCGTTAACAATTGCTCTAATTATTTATCATTCAAGTTACAAAACTGCATAAAAAATTAAACAAAACTATTTAGACATAAATAATTTTTATTTGACAAAAGGTCTTGCTTTTTTGTTGCAAAATTTTGTTTTTATCTAAAATGAAGCTTAAATTTGAAAAATTGAATTAAAATAAAACTATAAATTTATTTCTTTAAAGTTGAAAATCTTATTCGTCGTAAATATTTGCCTACACAAAATTAATCGTGCTATTCAGAACACTGTATTAATGTCATCAATCAGGAAGTTTTGAATTAAATGGAAATGTGATTCTCTGCCTCCTTCCTGTTCCTTTAGACGAATGGCTAGAGATGTGTAAATTTCGTAGGCCGCGATAACGCGAAATGGCATTTCTAGTCATTTTAGAGGTGTAGTTTTGCAATTTGTGGGTTATGTAGCCCTTGGAGAGTAATATTTAAAAAAACACAAAACGCGAAATCCACTAAATTTGCCCTATAACGCGAAATCTCACATATTAAGCCGAAAATACCGCGAAATCCCTATATTTTGAGACTTTGTAGTATTTGCTAAGTTGCAAAGTTGGAGAGTGCAAACATTCTCAAAATTTACTATTTTACGTGTTTTATGGGCGGGACTCGGTTCGGCGTTAGTGGGCGTGGTCTACACCCATCAGTTTCACTGTCTGCTTGATCGTCATTCGACCAATCGATCGCGTGACGAGTTCGACTTCTCGACTATCGATTCTCAACTCTGTTTACGTGACGTCATCCTAAGCACAAGTAGGCCTATTTCTTGAGACGTGAAACCGCGTGAAACAATGCCGAAAGTTAATGTGCCTGTGGAAACCAGGGCTAGGGAATTTAAGAATGACGGGCTCTATGCTTCGGCTAAACAGCTATTTTGTAAGTGGTGTAATTGCACTTTAGACCACACGCGCCGCGACACATTGCTGAAACCTTGACGATGCTAGCCTTCAAAGCCTAGACCTAGTGTCATTCATGTACATTGATATCTTACAATTATTTTTAGCACTTACTCCATATTTTCAAAATAAAAACACAAAACACCGCAATTTGCCTTTTTAAGAACGAAATCCTCCAAAAAATAAAACCATTTTTACACATCTCTACGAATGGCAAAACCACGGTTTTACTATATAATGTTAGTAACTATTATTATGTTGACTGTACCAAACATGTGACCCACCACATCAGTGTAGGTTAAAATGCCCATCGTGACTCACATGGCTTGTTGAGACCATAGATCTTCTTTGAGGGACCAGCTTCCAATTCATACCTGAGAGCATGTGTGCTAATATTCTTCCATGGCACAGAGGCAGATTTCTCACTTGAAACATTGTATGCTCGTACGTACACATGATCTTTATGGTCAGAATACTAGGTAGTAGGTACCTTACATTATCTTATGTAGGTAGCCTGTAGTACTGAAGAATGATAGTATCTTACAAGATTAATGTACATGCTCCAACATGAGTAACTCAAAGGTAGCAATTACATTTGCTTTATTGACACCTTTTCAGGGTAGTTTGTGGGACCTGCGTTTGTAGACCGTCAAAAACACAATTCCTATAGCCTAAAAATCGTACCTAAGGAACCGGGTAGCCTATGGCCTGGGCCCTGCATATTTTTTCAAACTATAAAGAATATACACTTTTAATTTCTATGCTTGACAAAAGTGTGGACTTAGTTATAGAGCTTTCAGTGACCCAATAATGTATACCCAGGACCAAGAGTAAAAAGTTGTGTTAGTCAAAATGATAACAAAACAAACATTCATATTGAATCACATAATTGCTAGGTTCAGATAATCAGGAACTCGCAAACTAGCTGGAAGAGGTGTTTGTGATGAAGGTTTCGTTATTATTCTTGATTTTCTTACGTTTGAGGGTGTATCGTCAAAACTGATAAGACAATGCAATGAGAAAAGTTGCACTCAAAAATACTGATAAGATGAAATACTGATAAGATAAAATACTGATAGTACCATACCTTAAATTACAGATGACTACACTTAGTGTGCTTAAATTAAGAATAAGATTAGTTTGATATTGTGAAGTCTGAAGCAGATTACTATTCTTAACCAGGGCTACATTATAGCAGCAATATTGTAGTGATGCAAGTCAGGCACTCGTTCCATGTTCAATACTAGTCTACTGAAACTGTCTCTCTTCGTGCTTATTTACCATATCCTTAGAAAAAAACAGGTCAAAGGTTTTGGAGAACATATTGAATTTCACCCCAATTAGGTTATTACTCTGCACTTTTCATATTACATCTCTCCTCAACTCACAGCAAACAATTGTTTGCTTTTGTTTTATTACTGAATATGTGGACATAAAATAAATACATAGAATTATAGGCCCACATAATATTGACCCTGTTACTGACCGTACCTGATTGCCACACAATGAATAATACATTCAGTTTTTCAACTCTCTTGGCTGAGCTTTCAATCATTTTGTAGAGCTCTTTTGGTCCCCCAATCCATCTAGGATTTTCTTTTCAACCGTACTTTGGCTTTGTGGATGGAGAAGCTTCTGCCTCCGCATTGGACCATGAGAAACTAATCAAGGCATCACTTCAAAATAATAACCGTGTTTTGTTGTTCATACTTTTATAAGTTGTAATGTAATCAAAAATTGTAAATTCAGTTTGTGCTGACTAGGACTTAGACCTATGACAAACTTATCAGGGCAAACTCTTTAATAGATTTTTATTTTGTACTGTATGTAGTAGGGCTGCCCAACGATATAGATAATTCGATACGATATCGATAATAGACAAATAATTCAATATTGATATAGAATTAATACATCGTACATGTCGCGATATCAAACTAGCACCTAATAAGCTTGGAGGGAAGGATAGGAAGGAACCAACAGCTTACCTTGTAGTAGTTGCGGCCTTCGGAGTCGATAGAAACACAAAAAGATATATACAAAACGTCGAGACTGTTTCGGCCTGACGTGGCCTTGATCACCCGACGAAGGTGGAGGAAAGACTCTTTCCTCCACCAAGGAGTCTTTCCTCCACCTTCGTCGGGTGATCAAGGCCACGTCAGGCCGAAACAGTCTCGACGTTTTGTATATATCTTTTTGTGTTTCTATCGACTCCGAAGGCCGCAACTACTACAAGGTAAGCTGTTGGTTCCTTCCTATCCTTCCCTCCAAGCTCAAACCAGCCGTTAGGCAAACTTACACAAATTCACATAGCACCTAATAAGCTAATTGTTGGAACAAAAACAATTATGTCACGTCACGCCAATCACAACATCGCTGTTTTTGTGTGGATATTTTAAATTCTGAATACATTTTGAATATGCTACATACAAATTGACACACATAGTCAAACATTTCAAAGTTCAAATATTTACTTACTTAATATTGTTCATAATGAATGGCCTCTCGCTGGTGTGGAGATCCCAAAAATAGACGAGAATATATCGCTGATATCGATACGTCGCTTGAAAACTTCGCTATCACTATGTGATTTCTTTCCACGATATCGTTGTGATTTTTTATCCTTGGGCAGCCCTAGTATTTAGTGCCTGAATGACATAGAAGGAGTTATGTGACTACATATCTCATGCCTTGCCGGCCAAGGTCATGTTGTTAAAGCTTCGGTGTCTAGTTGTATTTTGAATGTCTTGTGCATCTACCTACAAGTTACTGTAGGTAGTGAAACCTGTGATGTAAATATTGTGGGTAGCGTGTGGGACCCAAAATTGCTGGTTTTGTTACCACGAGGCTTTATTGTGCATGCTCTTGCCACATGCGCATAGCCATTGGCAACCGTGGTCACTTAACTGCACTAAATTCCAAGCAGTACTGACATAGCTGCCAATTGTATGTTGTATAATCTAGGGTTGTTTGAGAAGTGATGAGAACGTTATGAATTACTAGTTTAAGTTGCAAGAATGCAATAATTGGATGTAGGCCTATTTATCTATTGACTGATTTATCATGGTAATCTCTGTTGGGTTTTTAACACCGCAGTAGGCTGTGCAAGAAATATTAGTAGAGTAAAAATGTTTCAGCCGCTATATAAGATGTTACATTTTATTTGTATATACTTAGTTATTATAATGTGTTTTGTGTACTTTGTCTTTCGGTGCAAAGTCAATCGTGAAGTATACCTTTTTACTTTTTCGTTGTAAGAACTAATTGGTACGTTTTGGGTTTAACAATAATAATTGCTTATGTTCAAGCAATAAGTGATAAGGTTCACCACTTGGCAATGCTTAAAGAGTTGTCGGCTACCAACAGTGTAATTCGTAGCCACGGCACACAGTCGTCTCGGGATTGAGTTTAATATGTATTCACCTGTCAACCCGGTCTCAAGCACAACAGCAATCATGTCCTCTTTACTTTGGTTTAATTTATTTTATATGTTTGTTATATTAGACTAGAGGGTTATAGATCAAAGAACATTAAAAGGTACTACAATCTACCTGATGGACTCATGGACTTAATGTATAGGGAACGTAGTATGTGTGAATCTATAGCACATTGATTAAGCTATAGAGTGAATTATTTCCAAGAAATGTTGTAAACATATGGTTAAGTTATTAGGTGGTGTCTTCAGAGATAACATCACATTATTATAATTGTAAATCTTGTCTAATGAATGAAGAATAAAGACATATTAGTAACAATTTGTGTTCTTTACCTATGAGAGACCGTATGCCAGCAGCCCTGTAAGCGTTCCTACCCAAATAAATGTCAGTATGCCACTCACTTGACGCATGCAATAATGATGTCGTTGAAATACAGATGGCTGTGCGACGGCTTAACCTTACCCACGTGCCAAGTGTGTGGTAGACTGTCATTCCATCAGCCATGGCACGAGGTTTCACATTATTCAGATGATTACTAATTTTAAATACACAGCACATATTAATATTTAGTTTTAAGTGCTAAGTATATCTATAATAACAATTAGTATTATAAAAAAAGTATTAGGGAGGTAATATTTGGAGCACAACAGAAGTTAGACAAGCTATCGTATCTAAATACAGTATTGGATATGATTGCTCACAGTGCACTCTAGCTGTTATACTGTCTCCCATAGGTTTAGCTGACTTATTGCTTGCATTGTGAACTGCATCTTAGCTCCTTGTATTCCAATCCACTGCCACAATATTGTCATGTTTAGAGATGTGCTTTTTTAGTTTTAGAAAATTTCTCAAACTTTTGATAGTTTGTGCACTATCTGATAGTTTTCATTTAAGCTAATTAGGCTAATACTAAAAGGTAGCATTATACTAGAAGATAGGTTGTTTTTATTGATGACAATTAAAAACAGCAAATTGTGTGCTATGTCTTCATAGTAACTTTCATTTTTACTCTCATTGTGCATAATATAATTTGAAAACTTCTATTTTGCATCAATTTGATGCAAGTTGGCGAGTAATTTCCAGTAAAATAAAAACTAATAACACAAATTTTGCATTGAAATTGATCTTTTTATCGATTTGGCTAAATGCTCATTAATGTTAATTTTAAAATATTAATGCTAAATACATTAGTTGCTAAAAAGAAAAAAGCACATCTCTGTTATGTTACATAGGCATATGTGAGTGGAGAAAGCAATCTTCACACTGTTCATAGCGAGTTACCAGGTATGATGTTAAATGCACAAGCCAAGCACCCCAAGCCACCAAGCACAAGCACTGAGCATATTATAAAGACTTAATTTCTGCATAATACAAATGAGAAAAATCACAGCCCTTTTTATAGTATGGATGAAGTTAAAGTTGTGAAGCTCAATCTAGTATATTTTCCCTTCAATTTTGTTAGAAAATTATGTGTTTTAGATGCGCCACTGTGGAAATTAAAGCTTTAGTCTAATTGAAATATTTGTAGTGTGATTGGTTTTGGAAATAAGTGATAAATAAATTAGTTGAAACCAGTGTCAATGCAAAATATTCTCATTATGTAAATTTTCTTCAAATCATGAACTGGTGCACTTTTAACACTAATCACCGTCACTGCGCATCTTCCGAGCGTACTTCCATCACTCCACCTTCCAAGTCGCTATCTAGTTCATCTTCTGATTCAACTTTTTGCTTTTCTGGTACTGCAGAATGGAACCAGTCCTACCTGTGCCAGTAACTTCAACTTGTAGGCAACACACACTGACTACTACAGTAGTATCCTAACTTCAAAAGTTTGTATTCCTCTTTTGGCACGGCCTTTTGAAACATAACTAAAATAGGTGGGAAATTATTCAAATTCAAAATGTATTTGTTGCCATTGTAGACTACTGGAAAGAAAATGCTCAAATATGCTCCGAGTATAATCTTTCAGAGAATCCCAGTTTATATTTCCACTGTATAGGCCTGCAATACGAGCTTGCGGATGATAAAGGGAGCTAGATACATTTCTGCTCCTTGCCAATGAACGCTGGCATGAGCAAACCACTGGTACCCCTACTTGCAATAATCCAACCAAAGTTCAAAACTTTATATCCATGTAAAATATAAGTTGCACTTTTTAAATTGTGTCATCTCGTGGTGTCTGGGTTTAGAGTTTCGAAATTGCCTCTTGAGAGTTGACAACATTTGTTTGGGTATTTGAAAGACGCTAGGGCTATTCATGTGACCAAAATTAGATTGTAGTAAATTAAATTTATGTACCAGACAACGTAAACCACCAATGGGATGTGAGTATTTTTTACTTATAAATATGTGTTTCATAGATGAAAAGGTTGTGTGGGTTTATTTCTGCTTCCAGTATACCTGTGTTTCTATAGTTTGATCATGTGTCCTTGTAGACCTTATGTTCCTTCTATGTTATACAGCTTCGTTTACTCAGATAAGTTAAATCGTTTATGAATAAACGCCAAAAGAGTAGTTTCTCAAAATGGTACTTTATGATTAGGCCCTGGAGGTTTAGCACCTTTGAAAGTGAGAAATATACAGCCAAATAGTACCTTTAAAACACCAAAGAAGGACCTATAGAATTTCTATTCAAATTAGGGATGACATCGGGTAGTAAAATCTGGATTCGATTCCAGCCCCTCAAGGATTCGGGTAACCCGAATCCTAGAAGTGTAAATCACGTCGCTCAACATGTCATAGCGGGTTTATATAACTTACTAGTGATTAAGGATTTGCGACTAAGAGCGCGTTCATAAAACTGACTAGCCGCAACAGGCTTCTCTCATTGGCCGACAGTGAGAATACTGCTCTCCGATTGGCTGTGACTAAGGACTTGACCAAGGAGTTGAGATATTTTCAACTTCTTAGTCAAGTCAAGACAAACCTAAGTCACAGCCAATCGGAGAGCAGTATTCTCAATTGTAGCCAATGAAAGAAGCTCGTGGCTTATTCACGGGTTAATCACTAGTCAGTTATGTAAACCCGCCATTATTTGAAGGCCATTGACCGCCCGTGGCAGAAGCTGCCAGCGTGCGTTCTGTCAGCCAGTGATGACGGTCGGGAAGGGGTAGGGGTAGGCCGAGAGCCAGTGGGAGCACAGGCAAACCAGAACTCGCCCGCAGCAATCACACCACATAAAATAGGCTTAGTCTATTTTTAATCAAGCCGATAATGGGTACATAACGGAGCGGGAAAGTATTTTATTGAATGGAAACAAGTCATTTTGTTATCACCATTGTTGGCGCATTGTTGAAGCATACAACAATTCAACTAAAAATGTACCAGAACAAAATTCGAATCCTTAGAACGGATTCGGGTAATTTTTGGATTCGGGTAACCCGGATACCCGATGTCATCCTTAATTCAAATTCTATTTTGTGTCCTCATTTTCAGTCATGTTTTGTTAGGGCAATATATTTACTCGTTTCTCTTGTAAAGTCGTCGTACGACTACTGCGGGAATGCTTTCGTCACAGGTGAGGAACTCGTAGCCAATCAGCGAACCGACCGAGACAAGCCCCCGCAAATACCAATCGCTGGTTGGCTTCCAAGCATTCCAGAAGTAGTCCTACGACGACTATAGATACGTCACCGCAGACATTGGTCTGCCATCTACACATAGACAAACTACCTGTCAATTGTTGCACTAACTACCCCGACTTAGGTAATTACTAAGATACGGATGTTTCCGACAACTCCTTTTTTTCTATTGGTAAATAAATACCTAGAAAATAGTTTTATGCCCCTTCTACACTCAGACAGTGATAATCATATGCAGTTAACTGGAGGCTGATGATCGTCGTGCACTTCTACACTGCACCGATAATATCGATTATGCGACCTCTAATAGTAACTTTTGTAACTACGAAAGTAAACAAATTCTCGTAGCAGCTTCATCATTGGGTATTTCAAACCCAATGGCTTCATATTGTATTTCGCAGACCTTTCTTATCAGGTGTTAAAGTAATGTTAACTCTACAGGTAAAGGTCACTAGTGTACGAAAGTTACTGTTATTGAACCTGAAAGTTTAAACATAACCTCAACTACGAATTTGGTGGGAAATCGCCTCGAGGACGCAATGAGTAGTACATGTTTGAAAGGCAGTACATCACTTAACTTGGGGTCCTACCCTGTAATTAGATTATCGTTGGTGGATCACTTCTACACCGAGAGTTAACTGGAGATTGTAATTACTACATGCGATAATCACTTAGTTTAGAAGAGGCATTAGGTAGATGTTTCACGTGTTACCGATTCCAAAAATACACAACGACCAAGAAGATCTGCCACCAAACCTCGCATATTTACCAACACTCGCATCAATAATTAATCGTAAGCAGAGAGAGGTTGAAACACATACTTATGATGTGCCTGTTCACATGTTGAATGCTAGTGTGCTGATTGCTGGCCATTAAATTCCTCTACAAGTGTTTCAAGTAGCTGGGTCATCAAATTATTTCACTTCATCAAGTGGGTTGTGGAACCTAAAAGGTTGAAGATCACTGGTACATACAATAAAATAGATGTTTGGGTCTACTGTGACGTGAACACAGAATAGCGGTGAGCGCGTGAGTGGATTTTGACTCGCATCAGGTACCGACAGGAGCGAGAAATCTCCAGTTACGTACCCAGTTGAATCCCCACACGTTAACACTCGCTCAAGTCACGACCTGACTCACGCATACTTAAATAATTCCTTACCAATGATGAGCCTCCCCAGCCCTCTCCTCAAGTAAAGTATGGAAAAGTGCACACAAGTGTCTAGAAATTAGACTTCAAATTCCATTCATGGAAGACCAAGGGTTAACTTACTTATTTGCATAGTTGAAGCAAAACCATCATCCTGGGGATAATGTAGCAACGCAGAACCAAACCTTCCAGAGTTCCAGTTGGATAAACTAAAGTAGAGCCTTGCTAACTTGGGCCGGCCTCAACAGTTGATTGCAGTGCCGCCCCTGTTGACTCTATTTTTATTCCCTTCCAGCTGATCTTATCTCTACTTTTAAGACTAACATGGTGACAAAACCACATCTGTTTAATTTGGGTTTCTCGTTAATTCGAGCACCACGCACCACTAACAATTTCAATTAGCCCGAGGTAGTGAGACTGTGAGACTACTGCAATATAACAACTGGCATCACAATTTGTACTTTAATTGTAAGACATTTCTATTTACATATTACCTGAGATTCATAAACTGACATTTTGTTAGTTTTAAACAAAGCCTGACAGCTTGGAGCCTTGTTTTGATGCTAGTATGTTTGTGGGTTCCAGGTTTGAGGGCATCACTGGGTTTTACAAAGGACTGGGTGTGAATTTGACTCGTGTTATCCCAGCTACGATGATAACGTTTCTGGTATACGAGAAGTGTTCACACTTTTTACTTGACTTTCGAAAGGACACCAACACCTGCGATAATTTAAAGAAATAACTTCAAAAACTGGAACCTGAAGAATTCTACTATCAAGCAAAATTAAAAGTATAGTAACTCGATTGAACCATAGGTGTTTATGTAGAGCTTTCAAAATTTATGAAATCTTGTTCACATGTCATAAAACCTAAGGTTTTTCTTGGCGTTAGTAAAACGGTCGCATACTAAGTTGAGCTGTAGACAATGTTGGTTCCACATCTTTGTGCACACCATGCTAAAAACTAAACAAACTTATGTAGCAGTGTCATGTTAGGATAGGTGCAAAATTGAGTCTAGCATAAATGTGTATGTGTCTACAATTTACTGTACATAATTAATAGACCCATGGTACTAGAACAAGTCTATTTTTTTCTAAATTTTTTAGGATCATATTCACAAATGCTGTTTTATTAAAATACAGAATAGAATTTATCACTCCATTTATTTTATTTGTAGATTGTTGTAAATTGTGTTTAAACTACCCGCTTCCAAGAGCGACATCCTTTGACCAGTAGTCGCCATCTAGTGGGATGTGGTATCTTCATTATGGCTGTAGCAATTGCAATCTTCCTGTTGTAATGTATAAGATGTTGATCACCTGTAATATTATCGTGTTATTCAATAAACATCACATGTTACTAAAACAGTATTTATTTATATCATCAATCTGAAGACGCAATCATTGGCGCAGTGGTTTCTTGTATGTCATAATATTCTTTCAAGATGGCCGACATCGTCTAATGCCTATTTCCATGTCAGTTTACATTTCGCCATTCTCACATAACCTTACATTTCCGTTACGATGCCATCTACCGGCAAAGATATCTCTTCTGCGGAAAACCCTGTTGCTTCGGTACACAATACGGTTTTCCCTATGATTGGCAATGCGCCACAGTTTAACTCTTCGAGGCCCGAGGATTTTGAGATATTCACAGAAAGGTTAGAATTTTATTTCATTGCCAACAATATTACAGAATCAGCTACAAAGGAGGCAATCTTGTTTGCCAACTGCGGCGAAGGCGTTTAGAGGCAAGTTCCCCAAAGTCAGCATTTCACATCTCGTATGATGAAACCTTACTCTTGTTAAAAAACCATTGTTGCCCTAAGGAAAACATTCATTAAGAATTTTCTAATTCCAACACAGGTTGCCAGAAACCTAGTGAGCCATTTAAGGATTTTTTCGCTGATCTCACACGAATGACAGCCATGTGATTTTAAGGATGCTGATCAGGCTATTCTCTCCCAAATTTTATTTGGTCGCTGAATTAACTAGTAACTTGATGCAGTCCCCGGAAAACCTAACTTTGGATAAAGTCGAAAGAAAGATTTTGGCGTACGAGGCGCTCAAATCAAATGTTGCTACTTTCCTAACCCGAACAAGAATTCCGATGGCACTGCTGCTCAATACAAGGATCAACTTGAGCATCCTACTAAACCTTCAAATACGTCTTCTGGTCCGTCAGGTGATAAGCCATGACCCAGTCTGACCCATGCAATCGCTGTGATGGTGCGCACCTGCCATCTTCCTGCGTCGGTGATAAGCCACGACCCAGTGACCCATGCAATCGCTGTGATGGTGCGCACCTGCCATCTTCCTGTGTCGGTGGGATGCCATTACTGCCGTAAGGTAGCTGTGATGGTGCGCACCTGCCATCTTCCTGTGTCGGTGGGATGCCATTACTGCCGTAAGGTAGGTCATGTCAGGTGATGAGCCCGACCCAGTGACCCATGCAATCACTGTGAGGGTGCGCACCTGCCATCTTCCTGTGTCGGTGGGATGCCATTACTGCCGTAAGGTAGGTCATGTCAGCAAAGCCTGTCCCACCCGCACGGACGGATGGTTTCCACTAGGACTGCCAAACGATAAAAAAATTCATATCGATTTCGCGGATGTAATTATCGATATCGTATCGCGATATCAAATTTTTAAACTTGGTATCGATATCGCCGATATCATCATTTTTTTTTCAAACCAGCCAGAGACGTCATTATAAACAATTTAGTGTGAATAATTTAACGTCGAAATGTTTTACTATGTGCGTCAATGTTTTAGTTTGGCAGTGTTGTGTGTTGTATTATTAAAAATGTATCCACAAAACAGCGATGAGCCGTTACAAAAGGCGGGGGGGGGGTTACTGGCGGATGGCAGGTGCCGCGCGAACACAAAGGCGAGTAGGTAAAATTTACCAACGTGAATGTTGCAGTGTATGTATCACAAAGATGCAGAAGCACAACACTGCCAAACTTTTTTTTTACGATAGTTGACACTTGATCGATATCGCAAAACGTACTATATATTAATTTTATATCGAGATCGAATTATTTTTCTACTATCGATATCGTATCGAATTATCGATATCGTTAGGCAGCCCTAGTTTCCACCCATCATCATCATCTGACCAGGAACATTCTTCAAATACCAGGCCTTCATTCTTTATAAAAAAAAAACAAGCATTCGAGTAACCATCTTGTGCTAGCCAATGAAAATGTTGCGGTGGATGGCAATCGGAACTAAAACCATTTGCTATTTCAGATCATTTCTGCCAATGCTCCTCCTAGTTTTTCCTGCTCCCTACAAGCTTAATATGTTAGGCGGTTCCTATTGGGGCTCAAACTTTTTTTAAAGTACTTTTTCCACATATCTCATTACTGACGTTGTAAATACACATTCTGGTGTGCTTAAAAAAAAATTGGTTCATTGTGTAAGCGACAAAAATTTGTCAATTATGTCAATTATTTGAAAATTTACTGTTGGAATTTTAAGTACCAAATGATATGACCCTACAACTTATGTAAGTATTGAGTGTACAAAATATTTCTGAATTATATTACTATTGTCACCTGCCCTCTAACAACGCAATTCTTTGATAAATAACCGTAATATATTATTTTATTCCCAATGAAAAACTCTGAATTTAAAAAAATTATATATATTTTTGTAATGAAAAACTTGAAATGAAAAGTATACATTGACATCAAGTGGTTATTCTGTAGCAGAAAAATGCTGGTTAGAGTGGCAAATGCACTTGTATAATGTATGGTTTGAAATACTAGATCGGTGTGTTATTTCCCATAATTATCATGCTTTCACTTGCACTGTACAGTAGCGTGTTTCCCTAGCGGCAGCGAAGACAACTTCTAGCAGCAGCTCATTGGAGAAACTCCCGAGAACATCGGCACCCCCCCCTCGCCCTCCCTTACCGACCCGCCACCACTCCACAACTCTCTTATCTTTTATTGCATTGAACTTGGAACTGAGCTTATCTCTCTACGTTACTGGCATAGCTGAAGCGAGCCGCGCATAGACATAATCCAGTAACGCTGTTGTATCAGCGCCTGAACGGTTCTAGACAAGAATGAAGAGAGGACTTGTGAAATGCATTGCAGAGAAGTACTGACAAATGTATGTCCTTGGGCAAGGGAAGAGGGTGGCGGGTCTGGCCCGGGAGAGGAGAGTGATGCAATCTTCCGCCCACCCTGGGAAACCCGGATGAATCAAGGAAAGGCTTGGGAGAGGCTAATCTGGACCTGGAGGTCACTTGTCCACGGTGAGCGAGCTGACTAATCTCGTTAGCATAATAATGCTGCCGAGTGATTCTAACGAAGACATCCAGATAGTCCTGAAGCTCAGGAGGGCGCAAGGGACCAATGGGAAGGGACGCTTTGGAGCATGTATCCACCATTACGCAAACGAAGCAACAACATATTATGTGAAAACGCGCTGAGCCATGAGGAGAGTCAACAACTTTTGCAAGTTGGCTAAAGACGAGTTAATGTTTTCGAACTGAACGACTGTTGACGGGTTTATTTCCGGCAACTTTTTCTTAGATGCGAGAAAGGGAGGTGACCCGGGCCACTCTGTGGGAGGAGAACGCAAGAAATCAGGACCAGAGAGCCACAACGGGTGTTCCAGAAGTTGTAGAGAAAGTAAACCACGAGAGGCGCAATCCACAGGATTGTCTTGGAGAGCACGTGGTCTCAATCGCTATAGGAGCAGAGTACTCGACGACTTCTACGACGCGGTTGGCAACGAAAGTCTCGAGTCGATAAGGACGGGTGCCAAATCAAGAGAGAACAATCTGAGTCCGTGTAGAGGATGACAGAATTCATGGCGAGAGGGGCAAGCGAAGGCAGAGGGATACCTCAAAGCGTGCACAAAGCACAAAGTGCAGCCGAGAGCTCAAGTTTCCTAATAGTCATAGGTGTGACCGGAGCCACCTTACTTTTCGCTCTCAACAAACTAATATCATACGTTGAAAAACGGGACCGAGTGTGAAGTTGAAGATACAGTACTGCAGCATGTGCTAAGACAAGAGAACTCCTGAATTCAACAACACAACACGGAAGAGAATATTCGAGAAATATCTGGCCCGCGAGGTCCATTGACAGAGAATGTGCGGACCAGTAGGACCAGTGTTCGAAAGTGAAGAACTTATAGAACTAGAGAATTTTTAGAACTTACTGTGTTGGTAGTAGTCTGGATGTTGTGTTTAAAGTACAGAGCAAAGAAATCATTGTTTAGAAAATAAAAGTAAGAATAAGAAAGGCAGTACGACGGACTCGGAGATATCAAAGAATGGTGCGCCCACGAAGCAAGGTACTTCAATCAGACTAAAACCAAGGCCGGTTGTGCTGTCACGATAGAGCGAGAGAGACGTGAACACCTTAACGAGTCGGTTACGACTGACTGAAGCGCGCGTCAACATACGAGGGACAAGAGATAACTAGTGCGAGGAGTAACTGAAGTAGAGTAGGAGAGGGCTGTGATGTAATGAGAGGCACACAACAAAATGTGAAAGTTATCACAGAGTCAGGATGCACCAATTTAAAACACAAACATAGTCCTTTTTTGAACAACAAAATAGGGGCGAAACACTCAACATGTGGGCAAAGGTTAACATATACCATTCGATTCACAATAGTTTGAAGAGTAATAGTGTATACCTTTAAATTTTAGTCGGCGTATAGGTGTCCCGATGCTATCGGTCGACACCTTTATTTTCCTTCCACGCCACGGCAGATTGGTGGAACTCAAAAACTATCCAACGGATCGAGCTGGTATCAATACTTTTATGTTAGGTTTATAGTCTGGTGTGACAATAAATAGACCAGATATTCACATGTTTTAAGTGTTGCATTGGTTTCTTTTCACTTCTAGGTCACACGTTTTAAGAAATATTTTTTTGTTATGATGTATTAGTAGCATATGTCTTACACTATTATAAAACGAATTGCTATGAGTTTATTTACAAGATGTGAATGGTTATAGCGAATTAATGAAGAGATAAAACAAGCCAAATAGTATTCACTGATGATTTTATAATTTAACTTATGAGTTATTACTAAAAGATTGCGAACACGGAACAACTTTCAATCGTCGTGAGATATTTAAATGGTGCGATTTATAAACGATTTTTAGCGATCTCTGCAGCAAAGAAATTGAAAGCACACAGCTTGTAACAATACATAAAAAATATGATTCCGGCTCCCACATACTTCACCAGAATCAAGCAGGCCTTGGAAGAAGGATTTATTGCACCAACTTGCTACCTAGTGAGAAAGTTTGGCAGTGCACAGCCTCAAAACATTTTGATGTAGCCCCCTTGAATTTTTTATCAGCCCCACCTTAGCCCCCCCCCCCCCCCCCCCCCAAGTTTAGAATCCTTTTGACGTACCTAGTTCTAATGTGGCTATTTTTTTCTTTAAATACATGACATTCTTCGGAAAAAGAACGCGTTGACTTGTCAGCTTTCTGGTCCTCGTATTTGAATATGGTAGGAACGCTACTTACTATGATTCGAGCTACTAGGATATTGGCGATCAGGAAATGTATTAGGTAGTTGGTTGGGGATGGGATTAGAGATGCAATTCCTTGGTGCTTTGCATACAAACATTTAAGTTATGCTAAATAGCTTCGAATTTCCCGGCCAAATGATGAGTCGAATAAGCGTTTAAAGCCGGCAACTTCACCATACAGGGACAAGGAGGTTCTGGAAGGAGTGAAAAAAAGGGCGGCAAGGCCGCGAGAAGAGTGTTGAGAAAAGGAAGTAAATGGAAATGGAGGGAAGTAGGTGATGGAAGAAGGGTGAGGCTTGGGAGAAATGAGCGGGGCAGTGAGTCGAGGTAGATATAGACTATGGGGAGGGGTGATCATGGATGGAAGATGCCAGTTGGAGGCGAAATAGGGGGACCGATATGGGTCTAAGTACTTCCCTGGAAAGCACGACGGCGGAGTGGAATGGGTCGAAAGAATTTATAGTGGGGCAGGAAAAAATTGGGGGATTTAAGTGTAACCTGAACCGCGAGCCCAGGCTGAAGGATTGGGAGACAGAGAAGAAAAGAGGACGTAGGAAGGCTGAAAGAGGGAATGTGGACTATAATTATAGAGAATAGTGCCTGCCACCGGTCATAGTACCAACAGCGGGCAGAAAGGGAGCCACGTAACAACCCGGCCTCCTCAAACAACATTTTTAAATTTGGCGCATTTTAGTTAGTTGTTCTCCTGTTGGTAGCTTTCCAAACTACTCGCACAGCATTGTTTGGAGAGGTCTCTTCTTCCTGTCCCGCCTTTGAAGACGGATGCTTTAATATTACCTCACATTTCTTTTCAAAATTCTTCGTAACCGTAGCAGAGCACATAATAATACATTGATTTATTCATACAAAAACATGAAACGTTCACGAAAATCCACTAAGGTAAGCGTGAATAATTTATATTTAACATAATAATTTGAAAATATAGACTAGGGCCTAGGCCTACTGATTTGTGGGCCTTGGGCCTATGACTGCAAGCTTGAGCTAGGCCTAGGCTAGGCCTATACCTAAGGCGTAGGCCTACTGACGCACATTGGAATTTGTGTATTGCTGTAGGCTATAGGTCTTTTGTCTGTGACGATGCCTATGCCTATATGTGTACAATGTAGGCCTAGGCCTAGCCTACCGATTGTCTAATAAATAGGCCTACTCTTGGCCTTCTCTACTCTACTTATGTAGGCATAGGCCTAGGTTCCTTTTTTGCAACTTTTGGGATAATTTTCTCAGTAGGCCTAGGCCTAGGCCAGCCCATACACCTAAAACGTGTTATAGTTATGTAGCAAAATGCAATTCTTATACCCACATTACACGGTTCAATTTATTGTCAAATAAATTGAATTGACACGTTTTTAAGGTTATGTTACTCTCGCAGACAACGAGGAAGGTCTGTCGATCTAGCGCCTAGCGGCAGTGGAGGTCTATGGAGCTTTTCTCCACTGACACGAGGCCGGTAGAGTGCAGATCGACGGACTTTGACACCGAGGTATGCAGCCACTGTGGTATCGGAGAATGAACTGTGAATAACAGAGTCAATTCGTAGATCGGTTGATATTGATCTCAAGGATATTTGGACCTGGAGCTTCATCACTTATGGGAGAACGTGATAGGGTGTCGGGGGTGAAGAATAACTTCCCTGGTACGTGCTGAATGTTATAGGTGAACTGTACCATCCTCATGCGGAACCTCTGTAGTTAGACTGATAGCTCCGACATAGGTTTATCTCCAAGAATCTGAACCAATAGTTTGTGGTCTGTGTAGAGTAAATTTCAGACCCACTAAATATTGATGAAAACGCTCACAAGTCCATGTGATTCAATAAGCTTATTTTCGATGGATGTATATTGTTTTTCCGTTTATCTAATGCCTTAGAACAATACATAACAGGGTACCCCGCATGCGAAACACCGTCGCTGTGTTGGCTTTTTTGATTGGAAAAAGCTGCACGAGTTTCGTTAACACGTCAACCATGACGAAGATGAACCGTATGCCAAGTTGTCCTCGGGGGAGTGGCCCGAAGAAGTCTAAGGCCACTAGGTCGCTCTTACTATCAAGGATGATAAGGGTGAATTTCCCCTGGTAGCGTTTGTTTGTTACTTTGCTCTTTTGGCATAACTAACTAGGCGCCAGGATACGTCGTATGCTACGCGCCATGTTGGGCCAGGTGAAGGATTCGCACAGGACTGCGTAACACTTGTGAGGCCCGCTGTGCGCCAGGTTCGCGTGATAGTGCTCGACGAGTCTGGTCACCATTGTTGCTGGCAGGCAGACTCTCCAAGTCTCTGTGGTCTCGGCGTGATTCCTGTAGAGGACGCCCTTATAGATGATGTGGACCCTGGCCAAGCGTTCCAGGAGGGCGTCTAACGTAACAGCTCCTGTTGTTAGCCGTTGTATTATGGGTCGCAGTTGTTCATCCCCAGCCCGCATGACCGTAAAGTCGATAAACTCACTATGGAGGGTAGCCCGTAGCGCCAATTAAAGGCTGGCAACCATGAAAGTACGTTTGGCGGTGATGTCATAGGTTTCGCCCACGTTGTCGTGCGCGCAATCTGCTGGGTATCGCGACAGAGCGTTCGCCACTATGTTGTCGACCCCGCGGCAATACTCTATTACCAAGTCGTATTCCTGGAGTAGGAGGACCCATCTGGTAATGCGACTGCTACTCAAGCGACACTAAGGATAAATGGCAGTGATTTATGGTCTGTTAACAAGGTGACCGGTGAGTGCAACAAGTAGGTGCGCCATTCCTGGAATGCCACTACAATCGCATACGCCTCTCGCTCCGTGGTCGTGTAGCGACGTTGCGCATTGGTAAGAGATTTACTATGGAAAGCAATCACTCTCTTATCACCTCTTACGTCGAGTTGGTAAAGGTTAGCACCAACTACAACCGCTGAGCTGTCAGCCTGAAGGAAATATCGGGTGTTCGGCAGTGGATGGTTCAGCATTATGGTGTCCAAAAACAAGTCCTTTGTTTGGCAGAAAGAGACCTCTGCTCGTCCTCCGACTTCCATTTACTCGACGATTTCAAAAGAAGGTGCAATGGTGCCAAGACGTCAGAGTATCGGCTGCAAAACCGTCGGTACTAGTTACAAAGACCGAGGAATGCGCGGAGATGTTTCACGTTGCATGGCTAGGGAAAGTTTTGGATGGCCTGTGTTTGATGGGGGTCCGTTTTGACGCCCTCGGTGGTCAGTAGGTGGCCCAAGAAGAAAACCTCAGGTTGGCAAAATTGTGATTTTGCAAAGTTGGCCGTTAAATTTGCCCGTCGTTGACGTTCCAGAACCGATGCCATGTGGCGCATGTAGGCTTCCCACGTCTCAGATGCCAGGAGGAGATCTTCTAGGTAGACAGACGTGTAGTCGGAAACTTCCAGTCCAAGCACCATTTCGAGGCAGTGCGTGAAACCGGCAACGGCGATTGTAATGCCAAAAGGAAGAACTCAGAATTGGTACGACTTCCCTTTATGAAGAAAACCCTGTAATTCCGGTCTGTTTCTCGTAGGGGCACTTGGTGGTAGGAGCTGGTCAAGTTGATCGTTGACAGATAGACAATCGAGTCGAAGCGGTGCAGCATCTCTTTCGGTTCCCTAGCAGTGTCGTGGTCTTTAATCATACACGAGTTGAGGTATCGGGCATCAATACAGAGTCTAACCGTTCCATCTTTTTTAATAACAGTAGGCCTAACAAGTGGATTGACATACTGTGTAGATGCTCGTTCGATTACGTTATCCTCTAACATTTGCGCGATTTTCTCCCTCACCGCTGTTTGCAAGGCATGAGGGACCCGGTAGGATTTTTGTTTAAAGGGAGCCTCATCCGTTAGTCTAATCGAGTGTTCATAAACATTCGTGAAGCCGGGTTTTGTCGAAAATGTTTTTCTGTATTTGAGTAGTAGTGATTGAAGGTCATTCTTTAGTTGACTATTCAAGCCCTACTAGTCCATCCACGCGGGCTCGAATCTCTGCTCGTGTGGGATGAATTTTATTACAGGGTTGTTCTTCTATGGCGGCAGCGGGCGAAGGATCGCAAACCCGTAGCTTTGGGTCGTCTACCCTGAGGCAGGTAAGATTCTCTTCTGCTGTGGCGTACAGTCGGTTCCCGTTGATGTGCATACGCTCCAGGACTGTGTTGGGGAACGAAAGCATGACTGAAGTTCTGTCGGTGTGTAGGTCTACTACTATGAGTGCCGACTCGAAGTTTATCACCGCTCTCGAGTCGTGGAGCCAATCAGTACCAAATATGATGATTTTTGATAAAGTGGGCACCACGATGCACGGGACGTCTCTGCCCCCCCTGCAATGTTGACCGTGAGTAGTACATAGGTCGATGCAGTTTGTGCGCTGTTGCCAATGGCACCGAATATTTTTATTTTGGGCGTTGGCAACAGCGGCAGGTCTCCGACCTTTTCGACGAGGCTGTCGAGGAACGTCTGGGAGACGCAGGAGATTTTACTCCCTGAATCAATAAGAATGAGCGACTGCACGGCCCCCTATACCTCAGGGGCGACGCGTGGTGTTGTGTCGACGTCGTCATCTGAGAGCAAGTCCGTGGTCATGGAGGTAATGTGGTTGAGCTCGACGTCCGTGGGAGTGTCGTTCAGCTCGCAGTCATCACCTGGGTCGACGTAGCCCTCGTCTACTCCCACAGCGCGCATTTGGCGACTGCGCTCGAGCGTTCGCGACGTCGTCTCAGTCGAGCGGTCACATTGTTGCGTACTGGGTGTCCGCCACTGGCCGTTGTTGTTGGTTGCTCGCCCAGCACTGGGGTGGGATGTGGAGCGCTGCTCGGCCCCGTTGTTGCCTACTGGGTGTTGGTTGCTCGCCCTGCACTGAGGTGCGATGTGGAGCGCTGCTCGGCCCTGTTGTCGTATATTGGTGCTAACGCCTGCTGACGCCAGTTGGTGGTGTCGCCGCCTGCGTTGACGTCTGCCTGTGACCTGGGGCATATGGATCGCATTCGTACACCATTTATTGGCTTTGTCCAATCGACATAGCAGCCTGAACGTATTGTCTACGGTAGTTTTGTCGGCGGCCAGCTAGGTCGCCGTCACTTCCGGTTTGAAGTGATCGACGATAGCGTCGATGAAGCGACGGTATGAGATAGCGAGATTTAGACAAAATTAATAAAAAATAGTCTGCCATCTGATGCTCATACTGTCTAGGGCATTTGCCGTATGTTACAAGTCATACGTGACTTGGCGCTGCTGAGTTGGACCCCAAAATTCGTTCAAGAACGCCTGCTTGAACTGGCCGAACGCCAAGAAGCGATCTGCGAATACCTCGCCCTAGCTGATCCCCGCAATTGGCCCATTGTGAGAGAGATCTTGTATAGCAGGGGGTACTCGTGCTACGTTGAAGTATACTCTTCTTGCTCCGTTGTGAATACGAAGGGATGGGTATGTCCGCCATACTCGTCGAATATGGGCAACTGGAGCTGTGGCTTGTAGTCTGCCCCCACATGGCGTGACCGTAGCGTTCGCCGGGGGCGTTGAGTCGCGGCTTGTGTCCGACCTGCCTCTGGCTGTGGAGAGTTCCAGGCTCGCCACCCGCTCTGACAGAGAGCCCACAGACGCCTGTAAGGTCGTTACCGACGCTGTTATGCCGTCGCATGTCCCTTTCAGGTCGTCACGTAACCCCTGTATCAGTTCAATTACTTGTGTGTTTGACATCTCAGCGCCGGTCGTTCGACGTCCCGAGCGCGTCTTCACCATGCACGCGCGTACGCTGTACTTCACCATGCACGCGCGTATGCTGTACTTCACCATGCACGCGCGTACGCTGTACTTCACCATACACCCGCGTACGCTGTACTTCACCATGCACGCGCGTACGCTGTACTTTACCATGCACGCGCGTACGCTGTACTTCACCATGCACGCGCGTACGCTGTACTTCACCATGCACGCGCGTACGCTGTACTTCACCATGCAAGCGCATACGCTGTACTTCACCATGCACGCGCGTACGCTGTACTTTACCATGCACGCGCGTACGCTGTACTTCACCATGCACGCGCGTACGCTGTACTTCACCATGCACGTGCGTAGGCTGTACTTCACCATGCACGCGCATACGCTGTACTTCACCATGCACGTGCGTAGGCTGTACTTCACCATGCACGCGCGTACGCTGTACTTCACCATGCACGCGCGTACGCTGTACATCACCATGCACGTGCGTACGTGACAGAACACCCGTGTAGCGAGCTACAGACAAAATTCCACCACACGGAACTCACACGTGAGCACGGTAAAACAAAAAATGAAACTGTGGAACACTCGCGTGTAGCGTGGTACAAACGAAAACTATCAGCGTGGAACACACGACCACCAAAATAAAACCCCGTCTGTATTTATGTTGGGTGCCAGTTGTAATGAGACAGTAACTTAGGGAACAGCACAATCCAAAACACCCACGTCCGTCAAACAGTTTACTTTATAAGACACACACAAGAACGATCTCTCGGCTTGACGGCTTTCCATCTTTTACCGGTTTCCATTCGAACACCGAAGTTAAGCAACCTCGGGCTAGGTCAGGAGGAGGATGGGTGACCACTCTCCTCTGAAACACTAGTTACCGTTGGTTAGAGTGGATTAGAGGGTTCAAAAGCTTGTGTAACAGCTTCATTCTTCTCGTCAACTGCTCGGCAGTCCAGGTTAGTGGAGGAACCCATATGACTGGTCAAAGTTACACTGTCCTTTCGGATGGGACGAAAAGCCAATGGTCCTCTTGGTACTTTTCGACAGGAGTAGGCTACGTGCCCGTACCAGGCTTCCCCTCCTCCATTCCTCATTATCATTCATCAATCATCACTTATCAGACTAAAGAGGGCATTGTGCCCTACACTGGCCTTAATTACAGTAAAAGTAAAGTATTACCCTTACTGTTGGAACCCACCACCGCCGAGGCAGGTTGCCTCCTGGAGGAGGGAAGGTCTACCCTGTGGTAGGGGGGGGGGGGGGGGTGACCCATTGCAGGCTTATGACATCACAACCTTCTGGGCGAGCCATCTCATATCTCCTCTACCGACTTTCCAAATACTTCACCAGAGTCAAGCAGCCCTTGGAAGAAGGATTTATTGCGCTATAGCGCTACCTAGTGAGAAAGTTTGGCAGTGCACTGCCTCATTACATTTTGATGTAGCCCCCTTGAATATTTTATCAGCCCCTCCTTAGCCCCCCCTCCCAAGTTTTGAATCCTGGTGACGTGCCCTAATGTGGCTATTTTCTCTAAATACATTGCCGTTCTTCAGAAAAAGAGCAGGGACTTGTCAGCTTTCGGGTCCTCGTATTTGAATGTGGTAGGAACGCTACTTACTCTGATTCGAGCTACTAGAATAATGGCGATGGAAAATGTATTAGGATGTTGGTTGGGGATGGGGTTAGAGATGCGATTCCTTGGTGCTTTGCATACGAGTCAAAGATAGACATACCAATGGGTAGGCCTACGATCCAGAAGCTGTTGAAAATGCTAAAAGCGTGCCGTTCCGTAACGTGATTCCTGAGCATGTTCAAAGTGTTCAAAACGCCCGAGGTTTTCAGCGGAGCATTTCCAACATTTGGCAGCATCTTAAAAACGCTCTATAAACGGACCTAACCTTGGGCCTAACCTATTGCACCAAAATCATATGTTTCGCACATGTATTAGAGCCTAGTGTATTTAATTGATTTGACTCATGCCACTATCAACCTTTTCAATTTTACTACACTATTTAAAAACTAATGTAGTGGGCGTGGCAAAACGACCTTGCACCTAAACAGCTATGCCAATGCTTGAGGTGTTCCGTAGGTATATCGTGCGTATAGAATATGCTTTAACGTACTGGAGATTGCCAGTGGCAAAGCATTTTCAACATGTTACGGAACGCACCCAATGTACATCAAGCGTTCAAAGCCGGCAACGTCACCATACAGGGACAAGGCGGTTCTGGAGCGAGTGCAAAAGAGGGTGGCAAGGAGAGTGTTGAGAAAATGAAATAAAAGGGAATGGAGGGAAGAAGGTGAGGGAAGAAAGGTGTATGATAGTGTTGCCGCATTGGTAAGCAAACTAGGGTGGGAGAAACTAGAGAAAAGAAGAAAAAGACACAGACTAGGTAAAATGTAGCCTACAGGGTAGCAAGAGGGATGAGGGCTAGGGAGAAATGAGCGGGGCAGTGAGTCGAGCTAGACATAGAGGGAGGTGGATGGAAGATGCCAGTTGGAGGCGATATAGGGGGCCCGATATGGGTCTAAACTTTTCCCTGGAAAGAACGACGGCGGAATGGAATGGGTTGAGTGAATTTATAGTGGGGCAGGAAAAAATTGGAGGATTCAAGTGTAACCTGAAGCGCGAGCCCAGGCTGAAGGATTGGGAGACAGAGAAGGAAGGCTGCAAGAGGGAATGAGTAGAAAGGAAAAAATAGTCCCTGCCACCAGTCATAGTACCAATGCTTCGTGGCGTAAAGCCTGTCCGCCCATAGTGGAAACGAAACATTTAGAGCTAATCACCAACGTTTGTCTAATAGACCGTGAAATAGGGTTTAAGGGACCAACAGGTAGCGCGCTATTGTCATTTCCTTGCAATTCTTTTTCTTTCAAAGGGAGACATTCGTTATTATAAAATTGGCAACCGTGTTTTTCTAGTTAATCTTTTTTTACAAGCCGATTGTTCAATACACAAACAAGGGTCATTAAACTGGGTCGTGGCAAAGCTGAGAACGCCGCAGGGCATTTTTTTCACTGCATTTATAATATGTTGTTTGTACAGCCCGAGTGCGACCCCAGTTTCCTAGAAATTGTCAAAAAATAATCAAATGTAATCGTTTGTTTGTTGTGTGGAAGCCTATTATTTGACTAGATGTTGGGTTTCCAAGAAATGTGCGCATCTTTGAACTTCTGTTATGGCTTCTGGTAATGAATTCGGGGATTTCGTCTCATGTTTTTGGGGTGTACATAATTTGTAAAATGCCAAGTTCGACGAAAGATCGACTGATTTTCTTGTTCTCAACTCCACGGCCCCACACTGTAGCTCTAAACGTTTCGTTTCTACTGTGAGCGGCGTCCTCAAACAACAACACTTTTAAATTTGGCGCAATTTAGTTAGTTGTTCTCCTTTTGGTAACTTTCCGAACTACTCACACAGCATTGTTTGGAGAGGTCTCTTCTTCCTGTTCCGCCATTGAAGACGGACGCTTTAATATAATTTCACATTTCTTTTCAAAATTCTTCGTAACCATGGTTGAGCACATAATGATACATTGATTTATTCATACAAAAACATGAAACGTACACGCAAGTCATCTAAGGTAAGCGTGAATAATTTATTTTAACATCATAATTTGAAATATAGAATAGGCCTACTGATTTGTGTCCCTTGCATGCAAGCTTGAGCTAGGGCCTAGGCTAGGCACAGGACCTAGGCGTACCGACGCAGATTGGAATTTGTGTATTGCCGTAGCCTTGGTCTTTTGTCTGTGACGATGCCTATATGTCTACAATGTAGGCCTAGCCTAGCCCACCGATCTAGTTGTCTAATAAATTATTCTAGTAGGTTAACCCTTTTTTTGCAACTGTTTGGATAATTTTCTCAGTAGGCCTATAGCCTACCTAGGCCTAGGCCTAGGCCTAGCCCTATAGCCTAGCCTACCTAGGCCTAGCCCATACATCTAAAATGTGTTATAGTTATGAAGCACAATGCCATTCTTACGTTACTGGTATTGCAAATTGTGGAAGGTCTAGCCTAGGCCTAGGTGTTCAGCAATTTCTGTGCAAAATGTGTAAAATATTCAAAATGTTGTCCTAGGCCCTAGCCCTAGGCCTAGGACCTATGTTGTAATGCCGACATGGCTTGGCCTAATTGATGATAATAAGCCCAATTATTGAGCTTTTGAATCTTTTAATTTAAAATACAATTTTTGGTGTTAAAATAATTTTACACCAATAGATATAACGGTAATTCTTCCGATTGGGTCCGCGGCTCATTTGCATAAATGCAGTCACGGAAAGTACTTAAAACACTTACTGAAAGACAAATTTATGTTTAAAATGAACCCATACAAGTTTTGGTGTCCGCTAAAACATTCAAAATTACCCTTTTCGATGATCTAAAACAGCGTTTAGACGGCGGATTTTCCCATTGTCGCCATGATACTTTTTCTGCCGCCCGACGTTCTGTAGTATACCAACGTAGGCCTACCAAAGTGACATACACTGAAAGTGACTGCCCAAGTGCCTGACATCCCACGAAAGGAAGAAGGTGAGGGGGTCAGGTTATGAAACATCTTGAAACGTAGGCCTACTTTCGTTTACAAATAAATTTATGCCTTCTTCAAATTGTACCACTCAAATAAAATGGTTGGCAACACTGCCGTAACACTTCCGGAACGTCAAAGATGGCGATCAGTAATGGCTGTCTAATGTTCTTCCTTCTGTCATCTCGAACACTTAGATCACATTTTCTTTACTTATAAACTAAATTTAAACATTAAAACTACTTAAAAAATACTTTGTACACTAGATTTAATATATTTAGGACAGATAATATGACGAAATTTCATTAATGTTTATTTTACAACGATTTTTGACCGCGGACCCAATCGGAAGATTTACCGATATAACAAACATTCGGAAGTTTATAGAATTAAATGATCGATTGTTTTAGAACAAATAAACAATATCGCTTGAGCTACCTTAGGCCTAATACACATGGTGTTCTTTTGAACTTAAAATTTGTGTTGGCCGGCTCCCGCTTATTTTTTAGTCCTTTATGATAACCATTTTTAATAATTTTTTTGTTTCTTATACACTTCGTTAATATAACACATAATATGTAAGTTACGAATAAATCCATGCTTACATTTTTATTATTATTGTTAGCCTAGGCCAGGGGTTGGCAGGGCTAATTTCAGTGGCCCCCCACTAATTTATTTATTTATTTATTTATTTATTTATTTATAAGGAAATTGCAATTATTATTCCTAGTTTCCCCCACTGCTAGAAAAATTCAAGTTAATATTTTAAACTTCAACCATTACCATGATTAGACATATGTAGACCTATGTATGGATATGTTGATCAAATTAATCAATTTTATAAAAGCGCTCTTGTCTCTACAATATGGAATACTGAGAGTTCAGAGAATTCTTGGATAACGTTAACGCGATCATTATGATTTGCTGCTCACCACTGAAGTCTGCCGCTGGACACGCCCACACGTGTTTTAGACAAAATATGCATCAAAAGATTCAAAACAGAAATATCCAGGGTTACGTAAAGTTGCGATCCACATGTGCGTTATGATAGGATCTACGTACATTTGAACAATATCAGGTAAAAACTAAAATTAAATTATCACCGATAACCACTTGCATGACGTTCTAAGCATATCTTACAAGACACGAGCCCAACTTTTAAGAAATTGGCCCAAGAACAGGGGTGTAATTTCTCGCACTAGAAGTGGCTCGGACCTGTGGCCCCATGTACATTACGCAGAACTGGTAGGTGGCACTATACACAATTTAGTTGCCGACCCCTGGCCTAGGCCTAGACCTACTATTTGTTGTTTTATTGCACTTTTCCTGCACCCAATATCAACTCCAGGCCTACATGAGAATCAGTTTCCCTGTATTTTCACACTTTGTTTGAAAATACAAACATTTTGTAAATTCACACTCCATTGGCCTACACAAAATATGCCCAATTATGATAAGTTGGTTACTTTTTTTTTACTATGCCACTCTATTTCTCATGTTGAGAGAATGTTTTCATTAATAGTAAATAAATAGTCACACAATAGAAATAGATGTTCAACCCAATTAATAGAAGCTGAGTCAAAGTTGTTTGTTTTGTTTTTAACTTGAGTTTTTTTTTTAAATGCAATACAGGATTGAAAGATGCGACGATGCAAACAAATATAAAAAGTAACCAGCCAAAATCCACTCCCACATTAAATATCATTTGCATTAGAAAACATAGGCCTACACCTTTAAGATAGGCCTAATATTAAATCTCTAAACTCATTTTCTGGGCTGTAACATCTATTAAAGGACCCAAAATTGTTTCACCTTCAGCGACTGGGGCTTCGCGTTAGACATGCCTGTTTCCCTCTGCATTTAACCGCAATTTCTAAATTCCCATATTTTCATATTTTCACATTCAATAGTGGGCAATCCTAAATGACGTCGGCCAAATGAGGTCCATTGCACATTGCCGCGACCATCATAACGTATTCGAAGTTTGGTGGTAGTGGTAGGGGCCTATTTGGATCGCAGAGAGCCGGCAAGTATGAAGAAGAAAGAGGAAAAATGATGAAGGCCATGTGAGATGAATGAAGGAATGAGCCCTCTTTGCGAGCACCGGTCATCACAAGGAGGGACCCTCTTCGGTTAAACATTATACTGGTACATATCTGTACTGCTCTGATTAATGGCAACAAGTTTAAAGACCTTGGTTCTCTCACATCCTGAACGCGTCTATCATTCGCATGAACTGACTACGCTTATCTCTGCCCTCCACTAGAACCACTCTGCCCAGATACCTGAGGGGGAATGGGGCCAGGGGCAGATTGGGGCCAAAATTCGGAAATTAGCAATTTGAAATATAATGGCACTGTTGCACTCCCTTCCACCCTCTTTCCAATAGTCAGTGTGTCGATGTTGAACGATTGGAAGAGCTGCCAACAGTGTCTGTTGGCCCATACCAAGAAGTATTGTCTCGCCGTCTAAGCCTTCCTTCCGTATTTTGTTCAGAGAAAAACTAAAATATTCTTTGATGGGTTTGAATGGAGGCAGCCCAAAACCTGGTCAAAGCTACTGGCCCTTCTGGCATGTATGGTATGGTATAATGATATTATCTTTGCTTAATACTGTTGCAGACTAAACACCATGAGGATGAACTGATTTTTATAAAACATCCTCCATTAAGTAAAAGATTCATAGAAGATTCTGAAGATGATGAGGTAAGTAAAGCATATATTAGTGATGTTGTCAGAACAAGAAAAAACATTTAAATATAAAACACTTGATAATTAAATATGTACCTACTGTAGGCTACGTTTGGTACCACAGTATTAAGGCGTAAGTCTACCTGGGTAGGCGGAACGCCCAATTTCTACAGGTTGCGTGAACATAAAGCCTTAAAAGTATATGGCCTTGATCCGTGTCAACACCACCATCCAGATCATCAAATGATATGAAAGAGGGATTGTCAATATTCTTTGTATGCATACAAAAGTACAGTAATTGAAGGATAATTTTGTGCCAGAAATGCTCGATTAACGAATCAAAATCTACGTGTTAAAGGTTCTGTGCACCATACTTATAGAGAAGTGCTATTGTAGAGTTTCATTTCATGGTTGACAAATGTCTCTGTTTTCATTGATTGATATTACATAGTAGTAAATAAAGTAAACAACAGATTACGTCTTAGCTTAGCATGTGATTAGCCCATAGCAAGAGGCAGGAGTTTATGGTACCCGGTAGTAGTAACGATAAATGCCACTTCCTTAGAAAATGTTTCCTTAACAATCTTCAACAACAGATGTGGATGTTTTAGGCACTTGTGGTGCTGGAAATGTCCACTTTTTCCTGTGAATTTTTGCAATTTTTAAGTATAGCTGCGATTTGAGCAATTTATTATATATAACATATATTTTATATTTTTGTATTTATATATATTATATTTATGAACTAATTATTCACGAATAATGTTGGAATAAAATAAAACAATGAATAATTTGTGATTCACTGTTCAACTATTCAAATATTCAACTGTTTGTTACTCCACTTGAAGTTTCCCAAAAAAATCATAATAATTTATTTATTTATTAAGTATTCATAATAAAGTCATTGTACAACAACTTCAGTAATGCTTTTGTCATCAATCAATGACGTGTTTACGGTCTCGGCCAACCCGAGCAGGTATTTAAGTTAACCACAGCTGCTGGTTGGCTGCCGCTCACCCACCCGTGACGGAAGCATTACCGAAGTTGTTGTACGACGACTATAGTAGTAACAACACCGAATACATGGAAAGTGATACATATGTGTTCCTGTTCTTAGCCTATGCATTTTCCATAGACCCAGAGTAGCCAAAAATAGCAAAAAATTAACACTGCTGTAAAAACAATTTTTGCCAAAATATTTACTGCCAATTCACCATCTTTTTAAATCTTAGTAAGGAATTTTGCTTACAAATTTCACCATGATGATCGATATTTGGGTTTTACGTCCCATATTTTTGCAACTTCTGCTAATCGAGGAAATGATTGGGTGATATATGAAGATGAACATGAAAAAAATCACATGTCCGATCAGAGCCATTGCATATCGCGGGGGTTGTCATGAAGGGAGTCCAGCAAGGAAGGGCAGGGCCAAGTGGGAGGGAAGGAACAGCGTCCGACTAGCAGTCACCCTGGACCTTCTACCCCGGACCCAGATGGGACATGCCACCATAAACTTCTGCCTCTGACCATAACCTTCTGTCCCACAGAACATCTACCAGACATAATCTTTGATTATTTCATTTGTTATGATTCTAGAGTTCGACCGAGGGGACTTCGTTGTATATACAACAAGTGGTGCGAAACCAAAAGTTGACATTGGTGAGTTTTTTAGCATTCTGTGTAAACTTAAATATCTCTCCATAAGGACTTCCAAGATTAAACACAAAATTACTAGAAATCAATCACTTATAACTAATCAGGCATACCAAAGGTGGTATGCCTGATACTACAATATTAATTTATACCTAGTAGTCCCCCGCCACAGAATGGCATTTGAGACCGTACCTTGTACTGTATCTTGCTTACCACATATCAGCCCTCGGACATTCCTTCCCAACAGTTCCAAACACCGCAATAACTTGTTAGTCACCTCATGAATTGTCCCTGGGCAGGTTTCCTATAAGCAATTATTATCATTAGTGTAGTTATAGCATTAATGAGAGGTAAAACTGGTAGCCCCTTTCCCAACTGTCTTGACTGTCCAAAGGAGACTTTGCTAGATTCATGATTTAATTGATTTATTTTCTACCTCATATTTATTGTTTTCAGGCATACCGCAAACATTCGGCACTTGTACTGCCGTACCAACTAGTAGCAATCTCTCCGTTGCTTCATTCGTCTACTAGAACTCCATGGGTATGAAGTTTTTCTTGCATGTCCTGTAAACGATCATACCACGGGCAAATTCTAACATTGAAATACTTACATCTCACGCTTCAAATTTGTTAATAATGTGTGAAGGGTAAGATGAGCAGTAAATTGTTCAGTCGTTCGCTCCCATTGGAAATCGAGCTTTTACTAGGTTGTCGTTTGATATGAATTGTAATAAAGTGTGACTTCTAATGTACATTTTCTAAGGGCCCAACCATAGAGTTACATTGTTCATGGAGTTTGTAATGAGTGGACATGGCAGTGCTTGGCTGTCTAGTGTCTCCCCATTCTGCAGTGTGAAGCTCCCAATTCACGGTGCGATTGATTGCAGGTACAAGATGTGGGAGGGGGGGGGGGGGGGGACGGTGTAATTTTTTATGCCATTAGATGGGCTATTTTTTCATATTCAAGATTTGACACTGAAGACCATATCTAGTTTCCCTCAGTGCTCTTGGTAGGAGAAAGGGAATATATTTCAGGAACACCTCAGAAAACTTGTAAGTCTATTAAAGACCTACTAGTTACAAACATAGTCTTCTCATTTTAGAAACTTATGGCAAACTCAGTGATTGACTGTATTCTTATACAGTACCCGTAACTCAAAAGCTGATGACATTTCTTATGTTTTTAGAGTGAAGATCCCGGGTCCATACCCAATCTAGAGATCTTGAGAGTTCGAGACGAAGTTCCGAGCCGTAGAGCAAGACCCTTTTCGGTAAGATGTACTCGCAGACATGTTGTGGATATTTATGCTTAGGTCTACACTAGCAAAATACAGTCTTTTTAAAAATAAATGGTAGCTTCACGTTGAAAACCGCACAAGATTTTAATTTTTTAAATTATATCTCGAGAATGTTACTCGAAATTGAAAATGTGAGCCAACAGCAGACTGTGGTTTGTTAAGCCCTACAGACAGAATTATAAATATATTAAATATTTTTATCAATCTGTAGGGTAGCCTAGTTTATTTATTATTTAATTAAAAAAGTCCATAGTAATGAAAAGTGAATACAAATTACAATCATAATGATTATATGTTAGATACATTTAACATCTAGTCTGTACGGCTTACTAAATCACAGTCCGCGTTGACTCAGATTTTTTATTTCGAGGTGTGTTCTTGAGATATAATTAAAAAATTAAAATGTTGTGTTGTTTTTAACTGTGAAGGGTAGTCTCACGTTTAAAACCACTGATCAGTTTCATTTTTAATTGAATGCCTCCTCTGAATAACATTGCAACCAACATTTTTCAGTAAATTGAGTTTTAGTTGGAAAATCGTTGCTTATGCAGTAGTAGGCCATGTGCTACCTTTTGTTAAAAAAAGTCGAACTTTTATCATTGTGGCAGCGATCTAAAATCTGTGCTCCGTGGAAGAACATTGCACATGCAGAGAAAATAGCGGACGACCATGCCGTTCAGGTCTCCTGGCTTCACTAAATCATGCAAAATAAGGACGGCAAAATGCGTCAAATACATTACTCTGAATGTAAAATTTATAAAAGAAAGAAATTTCAAAGAGAGTGGACCTCCATTACGGTTCCAGTTTATACGCATATGTTACATTTTTCCACTAAGATATTCGCTTATGAGACTAGCTCAGCGAATCCTGCTAAAAGAAGATGCTAAAAATAACATTATGAATGATATGGCAAGTGAGCATAAGTCCATACAAAATAAGTTTCATCTCATTTGATGGTTTTTAATACAGTACTGAGTAGTTAAAACTACATTTATTACTCTACTGAACAATTTGAAAAATGTTGGTTGCAACATGCAACGTTATTCAGGGGAGGCAGTCAAGTATACAGTCCAATGTCATTACAACAAACTCAAAGGGATCTTATGTTTTTTTTGTTAAAATGATGTTTTTGTTTTGTGCTGGAAACTTAATTCTCAGTCCCCAAATTGGTCAAAATTACGTCTACAAAGCCTAAAAGTTGCCTAGCGCGCAAGTAATAGCAGGTAAAACACGGCCCCTGTGTGGCCCACAACCTGCATTACACATCTGTGTTGCGGGCAGTAGACTCGCTAGGCAGGTCGCGCAGGGCCCCTTAAAGTGAGAACAGATTCGGATGGCCGAGCGAAAGAGAGAGAAAGAACAATGGAGTGCTATCGTGTCTGAGCGAGACGCGACAAAGTAGTTCGACTACAGCAACCGCTGCTATCGGTCGCCACGAGGGAGAAAGAAAGCGCTAGACGTAGGACGCGTGAGTGCAAGCGAGACCGCGATAGCCACAGGCGAGTGCAACATGCAAGCGAGCCGTCTGTTGAGAGTTCGATTCGTCCCTTGCTTTGTAACCTAGATCGTGATTGGCCGGCCGGGGTTGTCTCGTCTTGCGGCAGCCAATGACCTTGCCCGACTCTCGTGGATGGCCAGCCGGCCCATCTAACGAGGCAATACATGGAAAAACACTTATCTATGCGACTGAGAATTCTAAATAATCCACATTTCGGAAGATACATTTGGTTGTAACAACGTTTAATATAATACCAAGGGGAACCAAAATTGGTTCGTTAAAATGATCTTTTCATAATAACGAATTTTCATTGTAATGATGACAAATTAACATGGTGATCATAGAGATTTGGGCGGGACCACAAATTTAGTTAAATTGATGATTTTGTTGTAAGGCCGTGCATTATAAAAAAAAGCTGATGACATTTCTTATGTTTTTAGAGTGAGAATGCCGAAGTTCGAGACAATGTTCCGGGTCGTAGAGTGAGGCCCTTTTCGGTAAGATGCACTCGCAGACATGTTGTGGATATTTATGCCTAGGTCTACACTAGCAAAATGTAGTAATTTAAACATTAATGGTAGCTTCACGTTAAAAACCGCACAAGGTTTTAATTTTTTAAATATCTCGAGAATGTTACTCGAAATTGAAAATGTGAGCCAACAGCAGACTGGTTTGTTAAGCCCTACAGACAGAATTATAAATATATTAAATATTTTAATTAATCGGTAGGGTAGCCTAGTTTATTTATTAATTACAAAAAATCTAGAGTTAGTAATAAAAAGTAAATACAAATTACAACCATCATGATTAAATGTTATGTGTGAGAGGGAAAGAAGGATAGGAGCCAACAGCTTACCTGAAACCATTTGGCAGGCTGCGAAGCGTAGATGACACAAAACAAAACAAAAAACACAACACAAAAACTTCTGGACGTTTCGACGCTTCGGTCTTAGATACATTTAACATCTAGTTTGTAGGGCTTACTAAATCATAGTCCGCGTTGACTCAGATTTTTTATTTCGAGGTGGGTTCTTGAGATATAATCAAAAAATTAAAATGTTGTGTTGTTTTTAACGGGAAAGGGTAGTCTTTCATTTAAAACGACTCGACAGTTTCATTTTTAATTATATGTAGGTAGTTGCTTTCTAAATCGTTTACCTTTCAAATTTGATGCCGTTCAAGTAGTGTCAAGAAAAATTACAAGATCAATCAATCAATCATGATTCATGAATAACAAATTTGGCATGGGTGGTACATAAATGCAATCCATTGACACTTGGCAGTAAATCAAAACATAACACAAATCTAATCAATAGCCCACAAACTGAAAGGTTATGACTGGTAAGGCACAGGATTAGTCCAATACCATTTAAATCAATCATGAATAAACTCTTTTGTTTGTTTCAAAAATAATATTACATGGTCACACTATAGTAGGTATGTATATTAGTTTCTCATACATACATACATACATACATACATACATACATACATACATACATACATACATACATACATACATACATACATACATACATACATACACACACACACACACACATACACACACACACACACACACACACACACACACATACACACATACACACATACATACACTCACACATACATACATACATACCGATGAATAAAGGATGATACATTAACGAACAAAAAATTAACAAGTATCTATTCTATAGTCTTCGAATTGCTCACATTTTGACACACACACACACCCATCAGAATTTGTCATCTTTGTCCAATAATAATTACCATTATAGTATTGCATTATTTTTGTGTAGGCCTATGAATCAGTAAGCTGATAATATCCAGAGCTGGGCAAAATACTCAAATATTTGTATTTTAGATACAAAATACTGAAATACTGTAAATGTATTTTAGATACAAAATACAAGATACTTTTAGAAACATGTATTTTCGATACAAAATACATTTGTATTTTCAAAAATACTTAAAATAAAATACATTTCCCTATGCTACAACCGACAACTACCGGGAAATAAAGAACAACCAAAATTTTTTGCTTTTAAAATGTTGGATGTTGGTTTAACAAAAGCAAGTGCTTATTGTATGTCTAGAACATTAATTTATTCATCATCAATTTAAAGATGGGAGTTGGGAGCATTTTCAAATCAACTTTTTAGCAGTTTGATTTTCAAATTTAGCATTTTGGAGCATTTTCAAATCTCAAAATTAGCACTTTGTAGCAGAATCATAAATTTGTATTTATTTGACTATACAATACATACTTTGTTTATTTTCATGCGTTTTTATGTGATTGAGGCACACACGAGTCACTTTGTCATCTATGCATCTAGTATGTACAGTAATTTGAACACTCGTAGGCCTACTCTAGTGTAGATTAAATTATTATTTTAAAATAAATTAATTTAATTAAATTAAATTATGAAAATGAAGAGCAAACGAAACGATTGTAACCTTACGAGTTAAGACGGAAAGTGTAAACAAAGGTGGAAACTAGAAACGGATAACGCAGTTTGTATTGTACTTGGAAGGGCAGTGCAAAGAATATCTTAAGAAAGATGGAAACAGTCGCAGTTGTAAAGGAGGATAAATTAAAATTGCCGTGCAGGTTGCAAGATTTCTAACATTGGATTTAAAAATCATTGTTGCGTCAGGAATTAACCATAACATTTTCATGTAAAAAGATTACCAATCGCGACGAGAACTATTAACAAAACAATGAAACTACCCAACAAGTCTTCTGCTTCCATGCGCTTTAAGTGTGGTGGGAAACGGAAGATCGGTCAAGTAGTACTCTGTAGTACTACTTCACCGATCTTGTGCGTGACGCTACACCTAGATCGCGCTCTTGGTATAGTTCCGTGTGTCACGTGGTTTGCAGTCAATGACGTCACACTTGTATAGATAGGCAAGTCAGTAAAGGTTGCAACCGTTGCATTGCTTGTTAGTACGCATACCAGCTACTCCCGACACGCCGGGAATTTGTAACAGTTAGCACACTTTACTCAACAAAGTTTTGGGACGACTTTTGATCACTTTCAGGCACTGTAGGCCTGGTTTTACGAATTTCTATTAGTTTTAAAAGTGAAAACTAGACAGAATCGCGCTTTCATAGCTAAAAGTAGCATTTATCGCATCTATTCATACTCATCGCAGTTTGTCGCGAATTCAAAAACAGTTTTACTGGACTGTAATAACCCCAAAACATCGACAATTGTCAAGAAAACATGTTAAATTTCAAATTCGCATCTATAGCATATGCGAAAAACTCCCATCTCTAATCATCATGTAACGGACAGTAGGCCTACAATACAAACAATGATGGTAGCACTAGCTTGATTCAAATTACACTCATTGCTGCCCATTGGCTCGTCGCGTTGCGAAAATGTATTTTGTTGAGAGAAGTATTTTTTTAAATACAAAATACTTTGAAAAATGTATTATATAAATGTACAAAATACAAGATACTTTAAGCTTGGGTATTTTCGATACAAAATACAAATGTATTTCAAATACATGTATTTTCGATACTGCCCAGCTCATAATATCTAACCCTGTTCTAACATGGTCAGGTGTTGGGGTTAGTTATAAATAATGTGATATAGTAGTACACACATTTTGCCCAGTTTACATTGATTGCATGTTAATAAATCTAAAAACCATAGGGGTGTGCGGTTAACCGACTTTTCGGGTCGGATTTTACTAACCGAACCGAAAATTCGTTTGAAAACCCGAAAGTCGGTTTTCCCCGCGCACGATGTTTGAAACGACCGTGACATTCTCGTAATAGTGTATGTTTCCTCCGCCTGCTATACTGGATATCACGTCGGCTGTTCAGCAAGAACCCGACTCGAGCGTTTGGGACAACCCTTAGGAAAGGTCTACGCGGCGAACAATTGACCGCAGTTGGCGAAGGGTTCTGGTAAAAAAAAAAACTTTCAGCACAATGCATACTTACAATTCGAGTGCCGGGCTGAACAATGTTTGATTCCGACAATAATTTCAAAGCGCGACACTTGTAATCATGTTATTTAGGTTTTTCTGATCATTTTCGTTTTTTGTGCGAAGTCAGTATCTTAATTTAAAGAGAACACGATGTTGATGATGTTTTCTGGATACTTGATCCCTAACATTATTGCATCAAGGAACATTAACAAAACTTTAGCCAGTGGTGTATTCATTCCTCAGAAGTCCCCGCATACCCTTCCCAACATAAAAAACATATAATAAGCCGAAACGATTTTAATTAATTTTCATAACTATTTAACATTACACGTTATATGACATGTGCAATCTATTTAGCTCGCCATTACAATAATTATATTGCGTGCGTTTACTATTCTTTATTAATGAGTATGTTAATGAGTATTAATGAGTATTAATGAGTATGGGTGACTCTTCCTTACTCAAATTGTTTTTGACATTGTTCTGAAGTCGAGCTTGAAAATTTGGATGCAACGATTGAAAGTGGATATTAGCACATGAAAAGAAAGTAACATTCCAAAAAAGCACCGGCGCTTTGAGAAAGTGATGCATTGTATGCAGGTGGCCAGGATTAAGGAATTGAAAGAGGAGCAGACAAGACAGTCCGCACACAGCCCCTGCCTCGTGCACGTGCACCCAATTGTTTTCAAATTTCCAGGAAACGTATAGGCTAGCACAGTGGCCGGGGTAATACTGGGTTCAGTTCCCGCGACACGCTGGGCTCCATTCTGACATCGTTCTGTGATTTTGATTTGCCAACCACTTACGAACGCAGACTTGATTTAATAATATTTTATTCAATGGGTTGATAAAAGTTGAGGGGGTAGGGAGTTGACGATCGCACTTTTCACCCCCGCCCCCACCTCCCCTCCCCTTCCCCATGTGCGCTACCGTCTACACGTACCGGTACATATCTAATAAAACAAATATAATATATAAGTGAATTTGTGTGTACAGTCTACACTCTACACACTCACAAGTTATAATTTTCATTAGCTTGTCAGGGGATATTGTATTATAATTTATTGTGACTCGTTGTTAAGTCACGGTTTTCGTATATGCCAGTGTCACATACATGGAAACAGTCTGTATCCAAAGTTGAAAAAATCTACCCGAACCAAGAATCGAACCCAGGATCTGCTGCAATGGAAGCAGAAATAAACCCACTAGACCAACGCGCTACACATGAATAAGGCTTTGTAAACATATAATTATGAAAATATCATGTATTTTGGATGTACCCTGCATTACATGTATGTGGACGTTGGTGGATGTGTGACTAAAAATTGAGCTACAGCTACAATTAAAAAAAGTGTCTATATTGTCTTAGCGCTGCGCGTTCCATGTTACGCTTTTGAATAGCGTTATGATGACGGAAAGTCGAAAACTATAATTACCTTATTTTGAATAACTATTTAAAGTCACCCCCAAGTCCCTTTTCTCTCTAAATGAATACATGGGTGTGACAGGTTGTAAATAAGTTCTTTTGAGACGTTCGGAGTCCATCCCGCAGATGGTCGCCAACGATAATTGCTTCGGTGAGGGATGTTGAAAAAGGTCCCATCGCAGCGCTTTGTCGTGCGTGGCGTAGCCTGAGGTGCTGAACAGCCGATGTGATACAAATTTTAGATCGCACCGCTAAGCGTCGAGATATGTACGACCTATCGATATATCGAACGTACATCGAACCAAGACGACCAACCATAGGCCTAGGCTCTCGTCTGGTTTGTTGTAGTCGTCAACTTTCGTTGTTTATTTGCATCCGTCGTGTGCTATAAAACGTAATTCTTGGTAAATAATAAAAATAAAATGCGTCGTACAGCCACAGGTAGGCCTAGAGCTTTAATTATTGAGAGCGATGAAGATGCTGATGATCCACCGGAGCAGCGTAGGCAAGTTCTTTTGTTTACATATCTACTAGGCCTGTCAGATAGTGAATTTATTTTGGCCCATAGAGTATTTCAAATCAATGTTTGAATTTTGTTACAAGAATGCGATATTGAGGTATGGGGACGGGTGTTTTGGATATATAATTTACCATTTTGAAGAATATGTATCAGTCAACAATAGCCTATATTTTCAAATATTCGCACAGGCCTAGTTTCTACCTCTTCTACTTCCCATAATCACATGCCATCAACTTCTTCCAAAATAAAGCACACAGTTGTTTCCTACTTCCCAGTTTTATTTTTATTTGGTTCTTACTTGCAAAGTCATGAATATGCTTAGTTTATTTAAAACAAAAAATAATTGCCTACAAAATGTGGAATGGAGCTATATTATTACGACTAACCGACCCGGAACCGAAAAACGAGGTTATTACACTAACCGAACCGAAAACCGAACCGAGTTAAAAAAGTACTAACCGCACACCCCTAAAAAAACAATCAGATTGTTTCATCCGACATTGACATTTACTTGCCGTTGTTCACTGAAGTCCTCTTGTCCTGCCATTTGCCCAACATCTCGTCCCTATAGCCAGGCGTAGCTGGCTCGTAGTCGTATCATAGGTATCGTATTCTACTTCTGTGGCAGAGCGATCCCCACAGCCAAACACAGCCAATCCGAGTTTTTGGTAATGTCGATTCTAGTGTTGCCCAACGATATTTTTTTCAACATCGATATCGGCGCCATTTCGACGATATCGCTCGCGATATCGTCGTGTCAAAATCAACATCGATATCGCGATATCGAATTTTTTTTCAGCGGTAATAAAACAATACATAAGAAATCATAGTCAATTTAAAGTGTTTTCGCCGTGGCCTGCAGTACGCGTTGCTGCAGTTAGTGCCTTCACGTCTATTACCCCCCCCCCCCCCCCCCCCCCCGGGATATCACAATAACATCAACTTGAAAATTTCCCGCCCGTGGCCTGCAGTATGAGATGCTGCATAGCGATTAAGGCTTGAATTCGCGGTGTCGCGTGATGACGAGTCAACTGTCTAGGATCGGCTATTGACAGCTGTAAAAGTATCAACACAACATCTGAACAACAACATTCTTCTCGGAAAGAATTCGGGGTTCCAGGTACAAATAGTTGAATGGATCCAATGTCTCGACGCAAACAAAGGGAACTCGCCGGCCCGTGCGGCCATCTGTGTGTTGGGGGGGTAGATGTGCAGTTATAAACTGCAGCAACGCGTACTGCAGACCACGGGAGAAATACTTCAAGTTGACAATGATATCCTCGAGGGGGGGGGGGGGGGTTAGCAACTCAGTGACAACGCTGCAGCAACGCATACTGCAGCAACGCATACTACAGACCATAGCGGAAATATTTTAATATTTTGAGTTGACCACGATATCGCGATATTTTCGATATGACACTACCATATCGATATCGAAATTAACTGCGATTTTCCCACGATATCGATATCGTATCGAATAATCGATATTGTTGGGCAACACTAGCTCGATTCCCATTGTAGGATGTGGCATGTTACAATACTCCATTGCTTCGTTGTTGTGATGCACATTGTTTGGAATCTGTGGTGGCCTTCGTTGACCACATGTTATCTAACTTACTTGGATAAGCAGCTATTGTCATCGTCATTTAAATGGTTCAAGCGTCGAGTGAGTAATACAGGGTAGAGTCGCAACGCAATCGGCAGTTTGTCTACCGCCTTTTACTACCCAACATACTTTGGTCCGGTAGTAGAAGTTCGCCAAGCGACGCGATGACTGAGTTTTCGGCTGTCTTCGTATATCTTCGGTGAAGTAGCCGACCAATCAGGCTCCGTCATCGGGTCGCTTGCGACCTTCTACTACTCGACTAAAAGTATTTTGGGCAGTAAAAGGCGGTAGACAAACTGCCGATGGCGTTGCGCCTCTACCCTATATTACTCACTCGACGGTTCAAGTTCTTACAAGTGTCAACGCCATAGCAAGTTAACTATAAAACTTCATCAATCTTATTAACATTATTCTGGTCAACAAAAGCCTAAGTATTTTAATATTTACTGTGTATTTGTGATAAGTAGGTAATAGAGACCTAATCTAATGAAGCTTTTTTTACATTGTAGGCAAAACCAAGAGTGATCAGGAAGCGTCACCTGAAGTGGGGTTCATCTGAGAAAGAAAAAACAATCCCCAAACAGGAAGATTTACCGGTAATCTCTAAATACTATATACAACTATGGTTTTGTAGATGTGGAATCTTGTCGCATTTGAAGTAACCATCTCATAAATCACTATAATGTTCTTGCTATTCATCCACCCTCATTTCTTGCATGGGGTAGGCCCAGTGTTAGTTTGGCAACCAAGTTTCCTTACACTCGCAAACAGTGGGAGGGAGGTACACCATTCATTCAATAGAAAAACATTAGCACAACATACAGTAATTATGCTCATTAGATATAGTACGGGTTGGGATTAGGAGTGGGATAAATTGGTTAATTACCTAATCAGTTCATCGGCGTTAACCGATTAACTGAAATTCTTTAAAAAATCATATAAATAGTTGTTTTCGGCATAGAAAGACCCAATAAAAACGGGTACTTATATAATTTCAAGCTCTTTCACAGAGTATAAAAATATTTATATTATTCTCGAAAAAATTTGTTGTTAACTGAGATGAAATTTGTGTTGACAGGTCGTTACAATTAATATGCAAATAACACACTACTCGCCAATCAAAGCTGCGGTCATAGTCCACCCATAGCGTTCCCAGTGGCTGTACAAAATTAGAAAAATAAATTAACTGTATGTGGGACCCAATTTTCCGTTTGTTCATAGAAAATAATAAACACAGCCAATCGGAAAAGTTTTTGGTAATGTCGATTCCCAGTGTAGGATAAGTGATATTGTTATGGTGATGTTCAGCCCATCAAGCCAAAAAAACATTGTTCTCATTGGCCTATAATGTGTGTTTTTTTGGGTTTTTTTTAGGTAACATCGCAAGCTCTAGAAGTTGAGAATAATAAGACTAATGTAGCTCCAGAAGAGCCGTTAACATTGGCGAGCCTCAAATTGGTAAGCTGTGTATAAAACTAATATTGTTTGAAAGTTGATTACTATATTACATTATCACACACGTTGCTTGGCCCAGACGCAGAAGTCCAACTTGTCGCATATGACAAAGTATGTAAATCCTTTATTAACTTATAGTGAAGTACATCATACAATTTGGCAATGCTGTTCTCCAGTTTTGTGAGAAGTTAGCTTCCACCTCTGGATACATGCGCATCAGTTTCACCCGCCCATCTCATCACAGCTGGTCCCTATAAAGCAGGCTCAGTAATGGGTGGCAACTGTCAACACATACACTAGTCCATTGTATGTAGGTACACCTATTGTGATGACGATGGTTAATCGTTAACCCGTAACTGGTTCAGGTAAAATAACCGATTAAAAAATTAACGTATACTTTGTATTATATTACATGAAACAATTGCCACACGTGAGAAATGGTAACTTTCATCTATGCCACCCCGTTACGTGCTTAAATATTCGTCCGCGGCCGCTTTAGTCAACCTGATCAGTATCAAAGGATACCGCGCACTCACACCATCATGCGTGCTTCATTCATTTGAACAGCCCCCCAAAAAAATCAAAATGGATTAATTATAAATGACGCGAGTAAGCCTATATTCGGATACTACGTTGTAAATATATTGAAATCAATATCCACAATTACCGTATTTACCCAAATAGAAGATGACCTCGAATTTAAGACGACCCCCGTTTTCAAGAGTTTAAAACTGGAAAACATCATATTCATAATGATATCCAAATTTAAGACAACCCTCGATATTTTAACTATAAAAAATGGAAATAATTATAGTCTTAAATTCAGGTAAATACAGTTTTCCTGAGATGTTATTGATGACAAAACAAACTGTCGGTGACGCACGGTCTTCAAGTAGGCCTAGAAGGACTAAGCCTAGGCTAAGTCAGTTATCTCCCGTTGTACACGAAAACTGAGTTTTGTTACCATTATTAACCAATTAAAACCGGTTATCACTTTTGGTTAACCATTTGAAGTCAAATCCTTAACTGTCATCATTAGAGATCCTTGTATTTCGCAATGCGCAACAGCGCGAATTCACTTGAAACGTGCAGCAATTGAAATATGTTGGCATGACAGTCTGTTGTGAGTCCAAAAATAGTCTTTTTGAATCGCGAAATAAAACGAAATCCCGTGTATACGCGAAATAGCATAAGTTTACCGTTATAAAAACGAAACAGACTGAAGCTGTTGAATTGACGTGAAATTGCCGAATATCTGTCAAAAACGTTATTTTCAACATTTTCTGCAGTGACCCTTCCACCCCTGCCAAACCGGCTCGCAACAGATTTTTCTCGTAGCCTGTGCGTCGACTGCATTCCGCATTCCTAGCGATAGCGTCCCTGACTGTATTACCTTCCATTTCCTTTTGTACTATCATGGTAGACCTACACGACAATATAGGCATGCCACATACGTTAGAATACTAGATACAAATTAGATTTGGTAAATTAAAATTGAAACACCGCTAAAAAGCTGAAATTACTGCTCAACAGCAAAATTTTTTTCAAGTTCAAGTTTATTTCGTATTACAAATTACATTCAATACATATACAATGAATTAGGAACCTTCATGGTTGTGGACATTCATTGGAAGAAGAAGAAGAAGAAGAGGGTGACATCACACTTTTAATAAAATTTAATAAAACGAAATATGCTAAAAAATAAAACCATTTACAAGGATCTCTAGTCATCATCCCTAGTAAGTATGTAATTGCCTGTTCTGGATTATAAGTGCAAGTGGGTCTATCACTATTGGAAATACACCTACTATACAGTACGAACAAAACATTAACAACAGCCCTAAAAGTCCACTCGCCTGCTTGCCACGGGCGAGTAACAAAAGCCTCCTGGCGAGTTAACTATGTCATGTCAAAAGAAAACATCACAGGTATATTAAATGCATCAATAGTGATTGTAGGCCCTAAATAGTGTAGTGTCTTATGTATCTATTGGTATAGCTCAGCCTGCTCGCACACAGAACCAACCGACAAAGAAAAAATGTCCTCCCCCTGCCCCCACAACAGAGTAGTACGTAGTTATGTTTCATTGCTTATGGTGTGAACATCCTCATAGTAGGCCTGCTAGATATTAGCGTAAAAATACGTTTTAGGCCAATAAACACGAACTTAGGCTCGAAGAATCATACTACGACAAGTTGGTCTCCAGCGACTGGGGCTTTGCCCAGACCCCTCCATTCGCTACAATCTTGGCGAGTGTACATTATTCTTGACTCACTAATGACTTTTGAGGGCCGGTTAACAAGCCATAACCCTGTTTATTAATGTTTTTGTAAAGTCAAAATGACTGCAAATAAAGTAAATAATGCACCTATAAAGCCCTACGGGATATAGGCCTGGCAGACAAAAGTACTTGATATAAAACACCTGATTCTTGTTTCTCAGCGTTTAGATGATGATCGCTCTCCGAGGCATCCGAGGCATCCAAGACTGCCGGACTCAGGCTACCCATATACAAAGTTGCACCCTCTGCCAAATAGGCACTCACCAATACAAGTAAGTTTATCAAACTTTAATGTAGCAATAGACCTACACCTGTAATTAACAATTAAATTTGTTCTTCACAACATTGAAGTGTGTTCTCAAAGATGTATTTACAATAAGTACGTATGTATAATGGGCCTATATATATATATTTTTTTTTTTTTTTTTATATCTGCTCCCTGTGTCCAACAATGAAGTCGGGTAGGGGATAGGAACTTAATCCCATCATATTCTGGCCCCTAGGTACATCGAAGCCGGCTGGCCATATATATATAAAATAGTACGAAAACATTTTAACGGTAAACCCAATCCAACGTTTATTTTCACAAAATAAATGTCAACGTTTCGACGATGTGTAAAATCGTACTATACATTTTGCAACTAACAAAATCTAAGAAATCATATATATATATATATAATATATAGTGAAATTTTTGACATCTTTAAATAATGTATAACTGACCACAAATAACGGGTATCGTCAAATTCTTGTAGTATGTAATATTCTTACCGAGAAATTGACAGTAAAATATTGCCAAACCTTTGTTTTCTTTTTGCTCCCACCTGGAACAAATGCAGTCCTAGAAGGGTGTTTATAAACATTAGTCACATTTTTAGTCTTTACCATATCTTTATTGCTGATTGAGGAGTCGACTCCAACTGGATTACCAAGGATCTGGAATCGACTCCAATATTCACTACTCGATGTGATTGCTTCTATGATTAGAGCCAGTTATCTTTCGTAATACTGTAGCGATTAATGCGACAGGTCTCAGTTTTAAGTAAAATTATCATTTCTTTATAAATTATATCAACCCAGTTGTATTATTTATTAAATAATTAATGCAAAATTTTGCAATAATTGACCGTTTGAGCAAAACATTGTTTTTATAGCAAAATCAAGGTTTAAAGGCAAATTTGAAGCAATATTGGGTAATTTTGTTGATTTATATAGGTTCCTTGATGGCCATGTTGTACAAGTAAAAACTAAACTAACTAGCCTGGAGTTCTGCGGGAGTATACACCATGGCCCCACCATTTCCCCCTCGTTTTGGTCACCCATAGCTACGTTGAAAGATCAGCTACAGAAGGATTTCTTGTTTTCCTAGAACAAGAATGTGAGGCATTCATGCACAATGAATAACAACAGCCAACAGGGCATGATGGCTATACCTATCAAAATAATTGCATTCTTTTTGCTGAGTACATTTATGAACAGTAGCAAAATAATGTTTTTTTTTCTCAAGTTTGCGAAATTGTTGATAGGCCTAAGTTTTAATTTCGATGAAAATTTTTTTTTTTAATTTTTATCTGTAGGACAAAAACAGCACAATTTACGAGCAACATAAAATGTTGTAATTATAATTAACAAAGTGTGAGAGCGTGTTGTGTTTTGATTACTGTATTAAAATAAAATACATAAATAATTTGAATTAGCCTATTTCAATTATAACAATTCGATGGAAACATCCTGCCCCTCTTTGTAGGGAAAGGGGGTTTTCCATTATCGGGATCAACGATATTTTACGAGTCATTTGTCAACGTGGTAGGCCTAACAATAGAGCGCAGTATAACAGTGTGTTAAATTCCCTTCCAGTCAGCATCTCGTTTATTGGGTAAAGCCTGGGTTGTTTGGTCCCCTTGGATATCGAATAGGCATGTGGTATTTTTGGAAGCACTGTCCAATCATGATCACCAGGCAATAAGCAATGTTTTAGTATTTGAAAAAGGATAAAATAAAACTTTTATTTTACAGTAGTACAAAAGCCTTGAATCAAATGTGATTTTGAACTAAATTCCATAACTATAATATATGAGCGAGTTTTGTGCGTGGATACATTGTTTACTATGATAATACAATATCATAATAAATACATATTGAGATTAAAAAAACTTAGCTAGGACTCGAACCCAGACCATCGGTATGTTCTTACTAATGTATTTAATCGTGTTACTACTACCAATACTCTGCAGAACCCATATATCTAATTAGAATTATTTTCACGAATCATGTCAGGAAGCTATTTTGGGGGCATTTGACGCATATGTACCTTGAAAGAATTTTCGCCTCCAGCGGCTGGGGTTTTGCCCCAGACCTCGGTTTGTGCGGACTAAGTTTGTCCTGTATTGTTGACTCCGGCCGTGAAAGCCTACGAAATAGATTAAATTTGTCCTGGTTTTTTACCTTCAAAATATGGTCACCTTATTTTTAGTGCATGCCTACTTTAGAACATCACGCCTCGCCACTGAATGCACCGCCCTCCATGAGACATTCAGATAATGCGTTGATACCAAGTACAGTATGTAATGTTATATTTTTCTAGCCTATAATGGAAGAAGATGAATCCGAAGCAAACAATGATACTACTTCCACCTCCAAGACGTTGCCAGCTGAAAGATCTCATAATACTAAGCCTAAAGACATGAAACCTCTTTTCATCTCCAAGACTTTGCCCGCTGAAAGCTCTCATAATACTAAGCCTCATGACATGAAACCTCCTTCTATCTCCAAGAATTTGCCCGCTGAAAGCTCTCATAATACTAAGCCTAGCAACATGAAACCTCATTCTACCTCCAAGCCTTTGCCAACTGAAAGCTCTAATAAAACTAAACCTAATAACATGAAACCTCGTTCTACCTCCAAGCCTTTGCCAGCTGAAGGCTCTACTAAAACTAAACCTAATAACATGAAACCTCGTTCTACCTCCAAGCCTTTGCCAGCTGAAGGCTCTACTAAAACTAAACCTAATAACATGAAACCTCGTTCTACCTCCAAGCCTTTGCCCGCTGAAAACTCTAATAAAACTAAACCTAATAACATGAAACCTCGTTCTACCTCCAAGTCTTTGCCAGCTGAAGGCTCTCATAATACTAAGCCTAAGAACATGAAACCTCGTTCTACCTCTAGGACTTTGCCAGCTGAAGGCTCTCATAATACTAAGCCTAATGACACGAAACATGGACCACGTACCAAAAAAAAATAGCAAACAATCCGTCTCACAGGAAGAAGATGAAGATGATTTTGATCAAGGAAGAATACAAAATTATTTGTAATTTTAAATTTGCGGAAGAGGTTGTAGTTCAAAAACCTAGCAACAACATAAAAGTATTTGAACAGTATAAAATGATCGATTTTACCATCCTGCTTTGAACAGTCACTACTAAATAAGCTTCAGTCATCTTTGGTAGTTGAACTTCTGCTCAATGTATTCAGTTGTCTGTGTACCTGTTTTCATATCATCTGTACAAAATTAGCAGTATTTGCTTTACCATTCTAAATTACTTGTATGGAATTACTTGTTTGTAATGATACCATTACCAATTAATAAACATGTACCTATGTTATAAATATTGTGTATGTTTTTTAAACCTGGGATGTGTATAAATTAATGTTTTAGTTAGTAATGTTAATATATCCATATTATATACTTATAATATGTGCCTCACTCTCACCCTATTTTTAATGTAAGGTGTTGGAATCTTAATTTATTAAGCATAAATATTCGTGCATGCATTCATGCAATGCAGCCAGCTTTCATGCCTGCCAAACTTATAATGTGGAATACAAGGGTATAAACAATACTGCTAGTGATAGGTTATAAAAGGAAATTGCTGCTTCTTGCACACCGATGACAGTAATGGTGTTTTCGATTGGCCTGCTGTCATTCATTGCACACTCAGTTTGTGCAAATACCTCATTGCACTCGCACCACCCTCGGACAGGCTCGTGCACTTCCCTACTCAATGCAGTGGTACGACCTTGCACTGCGGTCTGAAGCCAGTGCACTGTAGTGCGCACTCACAATCGAATGCGCTAGCCGCACTCAGTGCACACTGAGTGCATAAAAGTGCAGCCAATCGAACACGCTGTAACGTTACACTACACGCCACTCAATGACAGCAGGGTGGCTACCTCCCGACTGCCAGGCTTGTCTGATATGCATTGTTGGCGGGAAGCTAAACACCCCCTGGACCGGCCTTGGTAAGCTCTAAGCTCAACACACGTAACAGTAAGGTAACACACCACTCAATGATAGCAGGGTGGCTACCTCCCGACTGCCAGGCTTGTCTGAGATGCATTGTTGGCGGGAAGCTAAACACCCCCTGGACCGGCCTTGGTAAGCTCTAAGCTCAACACACGTAACAGTAAGGTAACACACCACTCAATGATAGCAGGGTGGCTAACTCCAGACTGCCAGGCTTGTTTGAGATGCATTGTTGGCGGGAAGCTAAACACCCCCTGGACCGGCCTTGGTAAGCTCTAAGCTCAACACACGTAACAGTAAGGTAACACACCACTCAATGATAGCAGGGTGGCTAACTCCAGACTGCCAGGCTTGTTTGAGATGCATTGTTGGCGGGAAGCTAAACACCCCCTGGACCGGCCTTGGTAAGCTCTAAGCTCAACACACGTAACAGTAAGGTAACACACCACTCAATGATAGCAGGGTGGCTAACTCCAGACTGCCAGGCTTGTTTGAGATGCATTGTTGGCGGGAAGCTAAACACCCCCTGCACCGGCCTTGGTAAGCTCTAAGCTCAACACACGTAACAGTAAGGTAACACACCACTCAATGATAGCAGGGTGGCTAACTCCAGACTGCCAGGCTTGTTTGAGATGCATTGTTGGCGGGAAGCTAAACACCCCCTGGACCGGCCTTGGTAAGCTCTAAGCTCAACACACGTAACAGTAAGGTAACACACCACTCAATGATAGCAGGGTGGCTAACTCCAGACTGCCAGGCTTGTTTGAGATGCATTGTTGGCGGGAAGCTAAACACCCCCTGCACCGGCCTTGGTAAGCTCTAAGCTCAACACACGTAACAGTAAGGTAACACACCACTCAATGATAGCAGGGTGGCTAACTCCAGACTGCCAGGCTTGTCTGAGATGCATTGTTGGCGGGAAGCTAAACACCCCCTGCACCGGCCTTGGTAAGCTCTAAGCTCAACACACGTAACAGTAAGGTAACACACCACTCAATGATAGCAGGGTGGCTAACTCCAGACTGCCAGGCTTGTTTGAGATGCATTGTTGGCGGGAAGCTAAACACCCCCTGCACCGGCCTTGGTAAGCTCTAAGCTCAACACGTAACAGTAAGGTAACACACCACTCAATGATAGCAGGGTGGCTACCTCCCGACTGCCAGGCTTGTCTGAGATGCATTGTTGGCGGGAAGCTAAACACCCCCTGGACCGGCCTTGGTAAGCTCAACACACGTAACAGTAAGGTAACACGTCACTCAATGATAGCAGGGTGGCTACCTCCCGACTGCTAGGGTTGTCTGAGATGCATTGTTGGTGGGAAGCTAAACACCCCCTTGCACCGGCCTTGGTAAGCTCTAAGCTCAACACACGTAACAGTAAGGTAACACACCACTCAATGATAGCAGGGTGGCTACCTCCCGACTGCCAGGCTTGTCTGAGATGCATTGTTGGCGGGAAGCTAAACACCCCCTGCACCGGCCTTGGTAAGCTCTAAGCTCAACACGTAACAGTAAGGTAACACGCCACTCAATGGTAGCAGGGTGGCTACCTCCCGACTGCCAGGCTTGTCTGAGATGCATTGTTGACGGGAAGCTAAACACCCCCTGGACCGGCCTTGGTAAGCTCTAAGCTCAACACACGTAGCAGTAAGGTAACACGCCACTCAATGATAGCAGGGTGGCTACCTCCCGACTGCCAGGGTTGTCTGAGATGCATTGTTGGCGGGAAGCTAAACACCCCCTGCACCGGCCTTGGTAAGCTCTAAGCTCAACACACGTAACAGTAAGGTAACACGCCACTCAATGATAGCAGGGTGGCTACCTCCCGACTGCCAGGGTTGTCTGAGATGCATTGTTGGCGGGAAGCTAAACACCCCCTGCACCGGCCTTGGTAAGCTCTAAGCTCAACACGTACCAGTAAGGTAACACGCCACTCAATGATAGCAGGGTGGCTACCTCCCGACTGCCAGGCCTGTCTGAGATGCATTGTTGGCGGGAAGCTAAACACCCCCTGCACCGGCCTTGGTAAGCTCTAAGCTCAACACACGTAACAGTAAGGTAACACACCACTCAATGAAAACAGGGTGGCTACCTCCCGACTGCCAGGCTTGTCTGAGATGCATTGTTGGCGGGAAGCTAAACACCCCCTGCACCGGCCTTGGTAAGCTCAACACGTAACAGTAAGGTAACACGCCACTCAATGATAGCAGGGTGGCTACCTCCCGACTGCCAGGCTTGTCTGAGATGCATTGTTGGCGGGAAGCTAAACACCCCCTGGACCGGCCTTGGTAAGCTCTAAGCTCAACACACGTAACAGTAAGGTAACACACCACTCAATGATAGCAGGGTGGCTACCTCCCGACTGCCAGGCTTGTCTGAGATGCATTGTTGGCAGGAAGCTAAACACCCCCTGCACCGGCCTTGGTAAGCTCTAAGCTCAACACGTAACAGTAAGGTAACACACCACTCAATGATAGCAGGGTGGCTACCTCCCGACTGCCAGGCTTGTCTGAGATGCATTGTTGGCGGGAAGCTAAACACCCCCTGCACCGGCCTTGGTAAGCTCTAAGCTCAACACACGTAACAGTAAGGTAACACACCACTCAATGATAGCAGGGTGGCTACCTCCCGACTGCCAGGCTTGTCTGAGATGCATTGTTGGCAGGAAGCTAAACACCCCCTGCACCGGCCTTGGTAAGCTCTAAGCTCAACACACGTAACAGTAAGGTAACACACCACTCAATGATAGCAGGGTGGCTACCTCCCGACTGCCAGGCTTGTCTGAGATGCATTGTTGGCAGGAAGCTAAACACCCCCTGCACCGGCCTTGGTAAGCTCTAAGCTCAACACGTAACAGTAAGGTAACACACCACTCATGTATTGACATCATAATATTGACACTATAGGTCCAGATCTGGCACCCAACTTGCCTTCCTGGTAAACAGAAAAAATTTAGTCGACAAATCTTTCGTCATTAACGCCATTCGAACTTGGAATGCTCTCCCTACTAACATAAGTCATGTTAGTATATTTCAATAAATATAATATTTTCAAATTAGAAATTAATAAACTATACCCTCTCCAAAGCCTTGCTCAGGACTAATTTAATATAATATGGTTTTACATACATACAATGTTACTAGTATGTCACTGTTTCTTTGCTCTTTCTCCCCTTTTTCATTTTATTCTTTACTTATTGAATGTAAACGTTTGTTGTATACTACAGGAATGAATTCGATGCATGAATTTGAATGGTATGACTTCATTATACTTATTTCAGATTTACATAAATGCTACTACTTTTATCGATTGTTATCTTTTTTTCAATGTTGTGTGTTTAGTTTATATCAATAGTATAATAGTATTTTATAATTTCATTTATCTCATCATATCCATGTACAAATTATGTATGTTTTAGGATGGTAGATATAAGGGCTAACTGATTTTAATCCCGCCTAAATAAAAAATCGTGAATCAATGAATCAAATTAACCAATCTCTTTCTCTGTTTCTCCCTCTCTCTCTATCTCTTGCTGGTCTTAATCCCGCCTTCAATAAAGACCATTATCTATCTATCTATCTCTCTCTTTTTCTCCGCAATTTCCCAAAAGACAAGGAAATCAAATCTATGTCTTTGAAATTTCTTGGTGGTGTTCATCATTTCACTACGTCATAGAAACAAAAACAACCACGACAACAACAACGACGACGATGACGATGATAAAAATAATGATAATAATAATAATAATAGTAATAATAATAATAATTTTTTTTTTTTTTTTTTTTTTTTTTTTTTAATAATAATAGTTTATTTTTATTTTTATTTAAGTTTTATACATTTTTAAATCTTGGTATAATTTACACAGTATACAATAAATAAAAGTACACATTTAGAAAAATAAACCAACACAAAATAATATAATATCAAAATCACAACAATCACATATAATAATAATTAAATCATAACTCTCAACAAAGTGAATATTTAAATTAATCGCTTTGCCCACTAAGCTTATAGAAGCTTAACAGTGGGCTTCGCTTCAAATTAAAATAAAAAATATTGGAGCGGCATACATTCATGAGAAAAAAACTAAACAATATTCAATTTTCTTATACATCACAATAAAAGTCTACAATAAATTTAACAAACAAGGATAATTTATATTTTGAACAAAGGCAACAGACAATGATAGATCAATACACACTTTGCCACGAGTCTGGTGCACCAACTACAGAGAAAAATTGGAACGCGGAGAAAGTAAAGACAAACTAAATTAACGATAGAAGATAAAGTCTTAATCCTTTTTTGATTTCAAATAATTTGGTCAAGTTAATTAAATTATCAGGCAAATTGTTAAATGTGACTGGGACTAAAAACTCAAAACACCTTTGGCCATACTTGTTTATACACCTAGGAACTTCATACTTCAATTTTGACTGACTGCGAGTATTTAAATTTCTACATAACACAATTTTATACTCACTGATAAAGTAATATTTTAATATTAATTGATACAAAAACAGTTGTTCAACTGGTAGAACATTGCACAAATAATAGGCATCACGAGTCGAATGAATTTGAACATTGTGTGGTCTTATTTCACGCACAAGTTTATTTTGCAAAACTTTTATTTTATTCAATATAATAAAAATAATAATAAGAAATAATAATAATAATAATAATAATAATAATAATAATAATAATAATAATAATAATAATAATGATAATAATAAAAATAATAATCATAATAATAATTATAATAACTATAATAACATTAAATAATAATACTAATAATAATAATAATATAATAATAATAATAATAATAATAATAATAATAATAATAATAATAATAATAATAATAATAATAATAATAATAATAATAATAATAATAATAATAATAATAATAATAATAAGTAGAAATCGGCCACGACCGTACATAGCATCCACAGTTCGGTTTGGAAAAAATAATGTGGACAATGATATTAAGTAGGTAGTTCTAAGTAGATTTTAATAAGGTAAACACATGGAAATACTTGACATATGTGTCCGATGCCGGTTTTGACCGAGTTTGTATGTATTGCAACAATAAAATAATAATAATAATAATAATAATAATAATAATAATAATAATAATAAAAATAATAATAATAATAATAATAACTAAGCGAGCGTTTCCACTTGACTCTTATGGCACTTCGTTTTTATTTTTTTTTTTTTTTTTTTTATGTCCGTCGATAGCGGTCGAACGGAAAGTCCGATCAACTTGAAATTTGGACCATCCACAATCCTCGATGTGGATTGAAGGTGTATAGTTTTGAGGCAAAATCGTTCGAAAAGTTACAAAGTTACACCATAGTTACTGCAAAATATTTTTCGGAAACGAAATGGCGGCAAAATGTGAGATAGCCAGATTTTTCTACAGAATTTTCCGGTCACGAATATATTCATGTTATGGCGATCTGATAAATATTGGCAAAGTTACACAAAAGTTACTCGAAAATATATTTCTGAAACACAGTAACAGCAAAATGTGAGGTGGCTATCTTATAGTAAATTTTTGTCCGGTCACGAATATACTAATGTAAACGCGATTTGATACATATTAGAGGCATAAATTACATTTCTATTGCTGTCAATAACTGTTAGTAACGGTGGCGGACCGCGGCGAAAATATGACAGCGAAAATTCTTAGCAACGCACATTGCACTGCATCCAACAATGTCGGGAAGTATAATAGCTATGGAAATTAGAAAAATGTTTGCAATGCGCATTCTTGAATTGTTGTTAATTGTTGTTTGTATTAGCATCGAAATCTTTTCTCCAGAAAGTTCGTAGATATTCACGCGCTCGCTTATCAACGCGTCAAACAGAAAAAAAAAAAAAAAAAACAGAACAGAACGAAGTGCCATTGTCGGAAAGTTTAATAGCCATGGAAATAAGAACAATTTTTGCAATGCGCATTCTTGAATTGTTGTTAATTGTTGTTCGTATTAGCGACGGACATAAAAAAAAACAAAAAAAAAACAGAACGGTCGTAGATATTGACGCGCTCGCTTATCAACGCGTCAAACAGAGCGTTTTCCTAGTAATAATAATAAAAATAATAATATTGTTATTGTGTAAATGTTAAGGGTCATTAAATGTTGTTTTGATTGTTTATTTATTTATTTTGTAGCCTATATAATAACTACTGTATTAATAATAATAAAAATAAAAATAATCGAGCGAGCGAAACGAGCGTCTCCACTAGACTCTCATGGCACTTCGTTCTGTTTTTTTGTTTGTTTTTTGTTTTTTTTTGTTTTTATGTCTGTCGATAGCGGTCGAACGGAAAGTCCGATCAATTTGAAATTTGGACCATTCACAAGCCTTGATGTGGATTGAAGGTGTATAGTTTTGAGGCCAAATCGTTTGACAAGTTACAAAGTTACATCATAGTTACTGCAAATAATTTTTCTGAAACAAAATGGCGGCAAAATGTGAGATAGCCAGATTTTTCTACAGATTTGTCCGGTCACGAATATGTTAATCTAATGGCGATCTAATAAGTATTGGCAAAGTTACACGAAAGTTACTCGAAAATATATTTCTGAAACACAGTCACGGCAAAATGTGAGGTGGCTTTCTTATAGTAAATTTTTGACCGGTTTCGAATATACTAATCTAAACGCGATCCGATACGTATTATGGGCAGAAATTACATTTCTATTGCTGTCAATAACTGTTAGTAAGGGGTGGCGGACCGCGGCGAAAACACTAGACAGAATGACAACGAAAATTGTTAGCATTGCACTGCATCCAACAATATCGGGAAGTATAATAGCTATGGAAATTAGAAAAATTTTTGTAATGCGCATTCTTGAATTGTTGTTAATTGTTGTTTTTATTAGCTTTGAGATCTTTTTGCCAGAACGTTCGTAGATATGGACGCGCTCGCTTATCAACGCGTCAAACAGAGCGTTTTCCTAGTAATAATAATAATAATAATAATAATAATAATAATAATAATAATAATAATAATAATAATATTTTTTTTTTTTTTTTTTTTTTTTATTGATAACCATGTTCTGTACAATACAATCATTAAATAAACATTCGATATCCCACAAAGCTAAGTACATAGCTTGTCTGTGGGTTATATACCAATGAAAATAATAATACGGACTAAGTTACGGACAAAGATGAACATGCTGCGTAATGCAAATACAATATACAGAATACCTTACAATTCAAAACAAACAAACAATCACTAACTTATCTTTAACACCTACATATTACTATACACTGCAATTAACGAAGGCCTATACATGGCAAGGACAAAAACACCGACGATACTAATAATGAAAATATAATAAATTAAAGCGAATGTAACAAAAGAAACTCTTTTACTGATATTTTTACTTGATTCATTCTATCCGAATCTTTCAATTCAATTGGCAACATATTAAAACATTGAGGCACTTTTACATGCAATGATCTTTCACCATATTTATTAACAAAATTGGGAACTCTGTACACTTTGGAGGCTTTTGCTCTTGTACAAATGCTATGGTCAATTTCAATTTTGAATTCGTTAATGAAATAGAATTTGATAATTAACTTATAGATGTACAAAAAATTTACAGGAAGCAAGTCTAATAATTTAAAAAGCTGATTTGAGGAACAATGGTCAGTTATGTGATTTGGGAGTATGTGTTTAATCATCCTGATCTGTAAGCTAATAATTTGTTTAAGATACATATGAGAAGCATTTCCCCAGGCTAACACCGCGTACGAGATTAAAGACTCCACCAAGGCGATGTACACTGTGCGAAGTAAACTGTATGGAAGAATATCCTTCAAACGATAAAGTTGCACAGCACACGGTCTAATCCGGTTGCATACCCTAGCAATCTGTTTATCCCAAGAAAAGCATTTATCAATCACAATACCCAAGAACTCATGGCTGTACACTGCTGTACAATAATAATAATAATAATAATAATAATAATAATAATAATAATAATAATAATAATAATACTAACAATAATAATAATAACAATGAAGTAATGTGTAATGGAACTACAAACGTAAACAAACCGCACGTGACTAAAGGGGAAGGCGTCAGTGCAGCGGCGCAAGTCCCCGCCACTGGTGTGTTGATATCGCACCAGTGGCGCTCCACACGAGTTCGCCTGCCGTGGGAACTTCGCTCCGCGCTCCGGATCTGGCTAGTCCGACTTTCTGCGCGGGACCGTAAACTCCTCTTTCCGCGACACAGAAACAACTCACAGCGCGCTATAGTGGTCTGCTCATTTCGAAACCACCGGGTCACCGTTTCTAATATTTTTTCAGTGAATGTCATTCCGAACATTGAGTGATTAGCGATTAGTGTATTGAATATTAGCAGTAGATTTAGCTTAGTGTGAAGATGACTGATATGCACATTCAGAGATCGAGTGATAGTGGGAATGGTTTACCAACTCTTGATGTGGACTCGGATGATGTAGTTACGAGCGCGAAAGGAGGATCTCCATCACCACATAAAGGTAGTAACAGTATATATTTATGTATTTATTTAGCAGTTTTACTATTTAATTCAAACTTTTTACATAAACTACTAAAACACAAACTATAATCTAAATGATTACAAAAACAGTCTTCAATTACCCCTGCTATATAGAAATCGTTGTTTATAGTGGTCAACCCCCCCCCCCCCATGTTTCCTATGTTATAAATTTAATATATATATAATATAATAATTTCTTTCATAATCAACATTTTTTTCATTTTTAATTACATTAGGTAGGGAACTAAATATGTTCGTGCATTTTGAAAAAATCGAATTGTTACCAAAGTCCTTACCAAAATTCATGATCTGGTTTCGTGATTATGCGGTTTATCTGTATCAGCTTTTAGTTTCTGTCAAATTAAATAAATGATAATGTGCATAAATAATTAGAGACCTACCCATTGTTTACTTTGAATAAAATGGTAATAGACCTACTACTACCTGTACTAATACCTACTAATGTCTACTATAATGTACTATGTACCTACTAATACCTACTAATGTAATGACTAGCTACTAATATTACATGGCATTATTTCATTGTTTTATTATTACCATATTATATTAAATAAACATAAGTTTATTGTAATTTAATTATTAGCAATAATATAACACATACACACATAACATTACTTTCATTTGTTATTCTGTAGCGATATTTGTCACGTGCGTTTAACCGTTCCACAGTCTTAATGAATGTTAACTTGCATGTGTTGGGAAGTACTTATCACCTGACATGTTAGCAAGCGATAACTCCTATCCTCTGTGCATGTTAGAACAGGTTTCTTCACTACTGTGAAAACAGGAGCCCTTCCGAAGCATCGAATCGTTAAACAGCGGGAATCCAAACTAATTTCGTTATTTCAATGAAATAGAGTTTTATTTTTTAGAAAGTCATTTTCCCATCATTAGTAACTTGTTTAGACTTTGAAGTAGCTCGATTTGAGTAAGTTGATATGATGGGCATAACAGCTGCACGGATCCTTGCCGCAAAGGGAGCAGCTGTGAAGATTTGATCATTCCATAACTGTTTTGACCCGAATATTAATTGAGGAACCGACACAATAAGACTAATGAATAACTAGGAAGCCACGCTTGCACGCCGGTGTAAGAATGTATGTTCTGTCTATCGACTAGGCTTGTTGCATGTTCACCTGTGTTTCCGTCAATCAAGCGATAAGGTAGGCCTACTTCGTATTGTGATAATAGTGTTGATGAATGCTGGTTGTTACTGTGGACAGCTTTGTGGTGGTTTCATAATGAAGGAATACCAAAATTATTATTATTATTATTATTATTATTATTATTATTATTATTATTATTATTATTATTATTACTATTATTATTATTATTATTATTAATATTATTATTATTATTATTATTATTATTATTATTATTATTATTATTATTATTATTATTATTATTATTATTATTATTATTATTATTATTGTTTATATTATTACTATTATTATTATTATTATTGTTGTTATTGTTGATAGAAAAGTACAAATTGAGTGTTAGTAATACAACTAAATTATATCATTCTCGTCTTTAGACGCGTCATAAGAAATATATTTTTTATTAAGTATGTATAGGCATATTATTTTAATAACGGAATACATACATTATTTACCAGTTAAATTTATTTTGCCCATTGTTATTATTTAAAAAATATGTACATGTAGAATACCCAGGTTCATTATGTTGGTGTATTTTATTATCTTAGAAAGTTCTTAATATTTATGCTTAAGATGACATAGTTAAGGTTTTTTTTTTATCGTGATGTATTTTCCCTGTATATAGTGTTGTATATATGTTGTTGTCTTGAACAAATTAGCATTGGTTACAATTACAATTATTCGAGAACAAAAATATTTGTAAATGAATTGCATACATCGAAAAAATAGAAGCCTCTATTTACTTCCGGTTTGTTCTGCAGACACATTGTGGAGACTTCCTGTAGACATCTCGCGAAGTGTGAGAAGTGGCAATAGTGGCTAAGCCAATCAAAGATAGAATGTGCCATCTGAATATCCCGCTACAGGCGCCTAGTGCCTCGTACCTCGTACCTCGTGCCTCGTACCTCGTACCTCGTACCTAGTGCCTCGTGCCTAGTGTGCCTAGTGCCTAGTGTGCCAAGTCCCTAGTGTGCCTAGTGCCTAGTACCTCGTGCCTCGTACCTCGTACCTCGTACCTAGTGCCTCGTGCCTAGTGCCTAGTGTGCCTAGTGCCTAGTGTGCCAAGTGCCTAGTGTGCCTAGTGCCTAGCCCCTAGTGTGCCTCGTGCCTAGTGCCTGGTGCCTAGTGTACCTAGTGCCTAGTGTGCCTAGTGCCTAGTGTGCCTAGTGCCTAGTACCTCGTGCCTCGTACCTCGTACCTCGTACCTAGTGCCTCGTGCCTAGTGCCTAGTGTGCCTAGTGCCTAGTGTGCCAAGTGCCTAGTGTGCCTAGTGCCTAGCCCCTAGTGTGCCTCGTGCCTAGTGCCTGGTGCCTAGTGTACCTAGTGCCTAGTGTGCCTAGTGCCTAGTGTGCCAAGTGCCTAGCCCCTAGTGTGCCTCGTGCCTAGTGCCTGGTGCCTAGTGTACCTAGTGCCTAGTGTGCCTAGTGCCTAGTGTGCCTAGTGCCTCGTGCCTAGTGTGCCTAGTGCATCGTGCCTAGTGCCTAGTGTACCTAGTGCCTAGTGTGCCTAGTGCCTAGTGTGCCAAGTGCCTAGTGTGCCTAGTGCCTAGCCCCTAGTGTGCCTCGTGCCTAGTGCCTGGTGCCTAGTGTACCTAGTGCCTAGTGTGCCTAGTGCCTAGTGTGCCTAGTGCCTCGTGCCTAGTGTGCCTAGTGCATCGTGCCTAGTGCCTAGTGTACCTAGTGCCTAGTGTGCCTAGTGCCTAGTGCCTCGTGCCTCGTGCCTAGTGCCTAGTGTGCCTAGTGCCTCGTGCCTAGTGTGCCTAGTGCCTAGTGTGCCTAGTGCCTAGTGTGCCTAGTGCCTAGTGTGTCTAGTGTGTCTAGTGCCTCGTGCATAGTGCCTAGTGTACCTAGTGCCTAGTGTGCCTAGTGCCTAGTGTACCTAGTGCCTAGTGTGGCTAGTGTGCCTAGTGCCTAGTGTGCCTAGTGTGCCTAGTGCTTAGTGTGTCTAGTGCCTCGTGCATAGTGCCTAGTGTACCTAGTGCCTAGTGTGCCTAGTGCCTAGTGTGCCTAGTGCCTCGTGCCTAGTTCCTAGTGTGCCTAGTGCCTAGTGCCTAGTGTGCCTCGTGCCTCGTGCCTAGTGCCTAGTGCCTAGTGTGCCTAGTGCCTCGTGGGTCATCGGAGTTACCTACGTTGCATGAACCAACATCATTTTTAGCCTCGTTACTAAATAATATAATAATTTTATTGATGGATCAGTTCTTTAAGTTCATAGTTTTTGTGTACGTGAGCTCAGTCGTCCGTTTGTTGCCAATATAGAGAATTCTGTCATCTGTCATGGACGGAAAAAAAATGTGGGAGGTTGGTGTGTCCAGACTTTTTTTGTGAAGGGGGGGGAGGGGGGATACCTGCTGTAGTGTGTAGTGTGGACACCAGCGTTACCTAATATGTCCCTCTTGTGATTTGTTTGGGTGTTGGGAAGCTAGAAAGGGATGTCCGTGGGTAGTAATACCTAAAACCCAGCACTCGCCTATATGACTGAGGGAAGACCCTTTAGTGATTATTGGCTGTGGCTTGAATCGAACCGGTGACCTCCCGAACTAGAATACCGCTTGCTGGGCTACCTCTATCGGCCCCGGTAGCTCAGCTGGTATAGACACCGTCACGTCCAAAGGATACCGTGTTACGCACACGGTTACATGTTACCGTGATTTATATATACTTACAACGTGCGCACGTGAATGACATCCAAGAACACTAACCGATAGAGGTGGCTCAGCGGTGAGACGCGAGACTAATTCGGGAGGTCGCCGGTTCGATTCCGGCCACCGGCAGTTCTGACTGAAGTTTTTTTTTTCGAGATATTCCTCAGTCGTAAAGGCGAATGCTGGGCTTGAGTCCTACTAACAGCCCTCGGACATTCTTCCTGTACTATCCAAACTCCCTTAGTTAGTCACAATTGAAGAGGGGCACCTCAAATAAAGGTGGTGTGCACCCTATAATGTGTATACATTAAGGCCTAGGTAGCCTAAACATATAGATTAGTATGCACGGTAATGTTGGTGTAACGCTGTTCATTGATTTGCCAAACATTAATATTCACATACGTAATTTCGGTTGTGCTCATTGGGTCGAGGGAGCTTAGGTAGGCCTATACTATATGTTCAGTCTTTATTTATTATGAATAACCAAAATCTTGGTAATCTTATCGTGTATGATAAACACTATCTAATAAGTAGGACTTCCATGCGCCATTGATGTGAAGGCGATACGTTCTTTAAATTAGATAACAAAACAACTACGATTGCCTAAATGTGAAGTGCAAGTGTATTTTATCATATGTCTGCATTGCCGCTGTCAATCATCAATCACTATGTGTTGTACTTGTGCTTTGTGTAGAAGACAAGACAAGCCTCGAGCACATATATCTCATTGACAGCTGACGACACTGGCATTGTTATGTGGGAACACACAACTACAAGATTTAGTTGTTAGCTGTAACGCGAAATATTGCGACTATCAGCAACAATCAAGCTCGATGGCAGTCAACAAATTATAGTTAGTTAGTTTTGTATTTTAAAATCGTTATACAGATTGTGTTATTTTATTATTTCGGGTGTACAGGAAATTTTAAGTCAGGATGTACAATCTAAATGTTGTGTAAAAAAAAACATAGAAAATTAAGTAAAATACGCAAGGAAAGTTACCAAATAAGCATAAAAAAATTACAAAACATTAACGATTAAGAAATACAAAGAACACACAAACTATAAATGCATTTTAAATTTGTTGATGTTTCAAATACCATTTAGAGATCTTGATATTTAGTGCATGATAAAATTCAAAGCAAAATTACTAATTAAAGACATACAAATTTATAAAAAAGTAGTTCCCCTTCAGCCGGTGGTTGTCCCATAGATTGTCCCATAAGTCAAACGACTCCGGTAGCGGTGGTAGTGGGCTACATTCTGTATCACCATAAGGCTAAAGCTGTATGTTCACCGAGTCTGCGGAACTCCCGATTTCGCTCTGTTAAAATGGCTTCAAACCCAAATGTAAATAAAAATATGTCAGCCTGAAGAGAATTTAGTGCTCTTTCTTATGAATGTTTCTTTGTTCCAATCACTATTTCCGTTTTTTCAGATGTTTCCAATTATGCTTTGTAATGTAATGAATGTTCCTGCACACCTTTCACACCTAATTAAGAACATGTGCAAAACAGAAATATTTATTTTAATAAAAATCATTCATGAACCAGAGAATAAATTTTCTATATGATAACATATTTTGATTTTCTTTTCGGACAATTTAAACCATTTTAAATCAATTTTTTCGGGTTTCGTGTGTTCCGCAAGGTTGATGAATGAATAGTCGAATTCTATAATATATTTAGTCACCTGAATAAGGGTAAAGTGCCCCCCCCCCCCCCCTTACATCAGGCATTCCTAAAAATGCAAACATGTTATCTCTTTGTAAAATCGCAGCGTGCGAATGGTTTTGTGCCAAGATGCGATTACTTGATAGTATATCTTTTCAAATAGTTTCTTATTTAGCGACTCAAGGCTCAAGTTAAAGATGAATCTGAGGACTGAGGAGAGAGTAGTGGATGCACCCCATCACCAACCAAGTGGTTAAGGACAAAGGGGTGGCCCAGTCAACATCGCTGCGCTCCAATCGATAGAGCCCTCGTGGCTGTTCCGTGTACAGTAACGCAAGAAACATGCGTGCCCGCCCTTAGCCCTACGCAGGCATAATCATAATGACACGTGCAAATAACATGAGGTCGGTTATCGCAGAGCTTTGTTTGGTTCTACTGATAACGCTTTAGCACTCAGGCTGTATAGGGGCGGACAGAGATATTTGCAGTAACCCATAGGTTTCCTCAGTCGTGATCAAATACAGATAAAAAAGGCGCTATACAAATAAAATCTTATATTCAGATAAATAAAAAAAAAAAACACTTCACGCGTTTTAATTCAATTTGGAAATGAAAAATAGTTTGTATGTATTTATTTGTCTACCCTATACATATACCATGGTTTATAGAGGAAAACAATAAATGTATGTATACCCCGAAACAACCTTACCAATGCGTTTGGTATAGGGTGGTTAGTGACCAATCAGCGATCAGTATTTCAATAATATGGGACTCGCATGGTAGGTCAAGAAATAATCGTCTGTGACGGAAGCATCTGTAAGATTGTTTCGGGCCAAGTATACAACTATACAGGTTATCTAAAGGCGCGTTCAGACAGAATGACTATGGACTAAGACTAACAATAGAGTGATTAAGCCTTGGGAAAACAACGTACTCGGAAACATCCATCCCCAAATGTATTTCAACAATGCCAACAATCGAAAATCAACTTTCTTAATCACTCGTTCTTAAACACTAATCACTTTAAAAGTTTGTTAACGCTTAAACATAAATCGTATACTTCAACCCTGTTAAACCTTAAATCGTTAGTCTTAAACACTAATCGTAAGTCTTAGTCATTTTGTGTGAACCCGCCTTAAGAAGACAGTAACAACATGCAGATATTACACGAATGTGCCACTTATCGTATACAGATAGGTCTAACATGAGAACTTATAAAAATCCAAATTTCGAAGAATAAAAGTGAAATTATTGTAAATTATTTTAGATAGGTAACTATAGTTCATTTAAATATTCGAACTGGTATGTAAACTAGAAAGATCTTCAACTATAAATCCAAAAAATATATGATTATATAATATACTGTATTATATTATCTAAAGGAATCAGTGTTTTACTTACAAAGTTACCCATTTTTATCTCTCACACTGAAACGAAATAGAATGGTGTGTAACTGCAACGTTATCATGACGTTAAAAAGTATAATAACTCTATGTGTGAATGTATTTCGTATATGATTACACTTCAAAAACAGCTAATTCATTTTTGTCAATTGTTGAACAATCCGTTTAGACTCTACTTCTGGTTAATATTAAAAATATTAAAATAATACTAAATATTTTGTATGGCGTTAAAAGTACTTATCACCTCAATATATGGCCACTAATTTTCTTTTCATTTGGTGTTTATAAGTGAAATAAATTTAAAACATCCAAATTGGTTAATTTGAATGTGATTGTAATGTTCGGTCCCCTCACTCTCATAACACGATCTGTTTTCCTGTAATAATCTTGTGTGGAATTTCCAACCAACTTTTATGAACGAAAATCTTTTATATATTTTGAAATTTAAGTAATATGTTTCTATTCTAAACGAAATCTCTAATTTAATAGAAAAAAAAATCCAAAATTATAATTTGACCCTATTAATTTTACAGATCAAAGATAATGTATCCAACTAAACAATACCTTAGCAAAATAATGAAATTTGTGAATAAATTACCTTTGCCTAATGACAGCTGGCAAGAAACCCGCGTAGTGATGCAATGCTGTATCGCAACGAAGCTACGGCGCTGCAGGCAGAGTTATTTATGTATACGTATACGAACGTGTTATTAGGATACCTATAGTGTATTGCTTGAGATTGTAGCAATCATGCATTGTCTTTCAAGTGACTTATTTAGGTAAATCTTGAATCTAGTGTTGACATGATCTTGAATGAGGAACTGGAGAAAGTGGTTGGGCCCTCAGGCCCCGCACCATACATGGTCTACCTCAACCAACTTAGCCTTAAAAACAAAGTAGGACTTGCTTTCCTATTGGATTTCGCCGTTTATATATACGGTGCACACTTCTCAAGGCATGCGGTTTTTTCTTACGCATTTTAATATAAATCATTTCTCCAATTTCCGTTTGTGAGCATCAATGAAAAGCCAGATGTTTAATTTCCTTTCTTGGCCGACCGGATTGTTCGTCGGATCTCTAATAATCCTGTATGTGAGCGCGCTCGCACTTTTCGCTCGTGTTTCACCAAACGTGATGTGTTACGTTTAGTTGTGGATCCAGTTCTCTTGATGAATGATGATACCAATAGTTGCATTGTAAATAATCCTTAGAGATTCGACGCGGTGGCCTTGAAAACCTTGCGATGGCCGCAAACGGTGGGAAATGCATATTTCCATCATTACAGTTTCAAGATACACGAAACAAAATTATCCCCAATTTTGAATCTCGCATAAGGGAATTTCATCTCCATCCCCCCCCCCCCCCCCCCCCTCCCCCCGAACATTGCAAATGACGTAAGTACATACGCGCAAACAACAGGCAAAGAATATGTGCACAAAACAAACCTTTCTTTCAAATTGTTTGAACCAATCTATAATGGCCATAATACAAAAACCGGAACGAATATGCTACAGACAATTTAGGCTGAACAGAAACCGTAAAATTAACAATGTTATAGGCTGAACAGAAACCGTAAAATACAGACAAGTTAGGTTGAACAGAAACCGCAAAATACAGAAAAGTTAGGCTGAACAGAAACCGAAAAATACAGAAAAGTTAGGCTGAACAGAAACCGAAACAAAATCGATTTCTTGCCTTAGACCCTCAAAGTAATTAAATATGTGGTCAACTCTTTTAATATTAGCTCTGCGGACTCGGGTTTCAGTTCATATGTCATGATACAGAACTTGTCTGCTATGTATTAATAACTTGGTCCCCATCAGCTGTAGTTCTACTTGAGTGAGGTAGATATGATATTTAGAAGTACTTCCTACCACTTACCAGTATAAGAGGTTGGGTACGAGTCCTTCCTCTGCTAATCGCCTAGTTTACAAGAAGCTCTTCTTGAAGGGGCCGAAGTCTTCCTAAACCAGACCTCCACCACGCGTGCCAACATTAGATGTGACAGATCCCCAACACAACAACAAGAATACACATGAGTATGACAATCTTCCAAACAAAGATACTGGTCACCGTGAATGAGCAGAGATCAGAGATGAACAAATACATTAAAAAAAAAAATGTATTAGACGTAGACCACAGTATTTTCCAATACAAGATATAAATACATTGGCAATTTTGTATTTCAAATACAAAAATATTTAGAAAATAGTAAAAATAAAAAATTCATTGCTGGAAATCATGATATCTGGGTAAATTAGTAAATCAATGACATGAAATTCAAAATATTTGACTTGAATGACTAAAAAAATAATACATACATTTTTGTTTTGTTTTGGAGAAAATAATATATGGACGATGATGTATTTAATTACTTTCAATTTCAAGTAGAGTTTATTTGAAACATTATTATCGTTGTTAATTCCCCATTACCTTATTCATATAATTAAGGCTATCGTATGCATTTAATTTACATATTTAATGTAATATTGTCCTTATTTCCACTTGGAATATCCTAGTTGACCGCTTCTTCCAATAATTGTAATTGTTTCTACAGTGTGTGAGTTTTAGAGATCGGGAGATATTGCAGTTTGGCCTCCTGTATTTCTTCTCAATACAACACAATATACACAGCAAGCATCCAAGTAAACCAAACTTAGAAAGGAAAGCTCGTATTTGTGCCAGTATACAGGTTGTTACAATATTATGTCTGTTATTACTAGAAAAAGGGACATGAGAGTTTATTGTACACATAATTATTCATCCGTACTGAAAGCTATGGTTATAATTCCCACATAAATGCATTGTGAACATCAGCCTAATTGATTCGCGAGGCCAACACGGTAGTTCTTGTGATTTGAATAATCATGATAAGGAACAGCTGTAAGGATTGGGTAAAGTGAGAACTAGAACTAGACTATTTTCATGACTAGCACGCAATCTCACGATTCGTCTAACGTGGCGTGCCAGTGTCTCGCCGCTAAGGCACGTGACCTTGACTTAGATTTACATTTCAGGTGATAAACAAACAGTTTTCATTTGTGAATGAGTGATATAGTGGATGGGTGTGAGTTAGCGAAACCCGCGAAACCTCCATAATACCCACTCAGGGAATATTGGGTTTGACCTTTGCTTATTACGCCACTTAAATGATGAGGTAACTTCTCTATCAATTCTACTCGTGGTAATGACAGCTATGATCAGACAAATCAACCAGGTCATTAAACCGGCCCACTGAGTTGATCGCGTACGCAGACATACATGGGGCAATAGGGGGCCCTTGACAAGAACATAGAAACATACGCATTTAAAAACATGTTTATTTGCTTGATGATTGTTATATTTGGTATTTACGTCTCAAAGAGTACTTGACCGTTAGCGGTGTCTATCTTATTTCTATCTTATCACTAGATTGCCGCGATGCACAAAGTATTACAGAAATGCTAAAATAATATCAAATTGAAGTAGAGAATTTTCTAATCTCATCAAGATAGAACATCTACACATAATGCTTAGCTATAATCTTTCTATGCAAGTATACTTGACCGGATTGCATTGGACCATGGGCGCCAACATTCAAACAACATAATACTAATACACCTTCAAATATTGGCACACTCCTTCTGCAAATATTATTAGGATAGGCAAGATGAAGATAAAAGTAAAGTTATCTTCTCCATGCCACCTCCTTGTAGGAAAACTGCCCACGCCCGCGATCACACGCACACGCACACGCACACGCACACGCACACGCACACGCACACGCACACGCACACGCACACGCACACGCACACGCACACGCACACGCACACGCACACGCACACGCACACGCACACGCACACGCACACGCACACGCACACGCACACGCACACGCACACGCACACGCACACGCACACGCACACGCACACGCACACGCGCACACGCAAGAAGATACCATTGGTTTGTTTAGTGTTCCCGTATTGAAAAATACAAATATTACTTCTACAATGTTTTTGTCATCAGAACTTTGAAGTGATAATTTTATTCTAATTTGCTTTGTATTTAAAGAAGATTAGATGTATACATTTTATTGTTTTGTTAAGTGTTCCCTTATTGGGAAATCTGTATTGACTTTATGTTAACCCTGGTTAGTTTGTATTATCAATAAAGTACTGTTCTAACTAAGAAAAACAAAAAACAAAACGTACATCGCATCGCATTAGAATTTAGCCCGAAAGCGTTGGAACAAATGGACGGATGGTAACGCATAGAAAGAGCTGGACTAGCTCACGCATGTTACATGCCGGTTACACTTGCCAACAGGCAGTTAGCCAGTATATCCCGACCTACGCTCTTAGTACAGTTAACCAATGGAAAACACATCATTGATGACATAGCTACAATATAGGCTGTACATTGATTTCAGTTTTACGCACAAGAATTGTTTCATTAACTGAGTTCCATTTCATCCGAATGCAAATCCAACTGAGCCGAGAGTAGCTCCAGTGAATAGTTATATTTCATAATAACGAGAGTGTTCCAGAATGAATCCGATGCCAATCTGACGATAACTTGGATGAGTTTTCTGTACTCCCCGATTTCAACAACAAATATATGGCCAAAGATCAGTATGTTACTTGTCTGTACCATCTTTATTTAACATGTTGCCACTAGAGCTCAAAACCTTGCGTACTATTTCTAAAGTTAAGATATTCCAGAAAAACACATCTTCTCTCTGGTGTTTCCTAATTTGTTTATGCAATGATACCAATGTATATTACAAATAAAAAATAAAATAATAATTACGTTAATTGTTGTTGTTTTATTATTATTATTATTACTATTAATATTATTATTATTATTATTATTATTATTATTATTATTATTATTATTATTTGTATTACTATTATTATTATTAGGCTATTATTATTATTATTATTATTATTATTATTATTATTATTATTATTATTATTATTATTATTATTATTATTATTATTATTATTATTATCATTATTGTTATTATTATTATTATTATTATTATTATTATTATACTTATTATTATTATTATTATTATTATTATTAGTATTATTATTATTATTATTATTATTATTATTATTATTATTATTATTATTATTATTATTATTATTATTATTTATATTTACATCTCAATTTACTACACTGATAATATTTCAGTTAAAGTTTTCGAAGTTTTCATTAAGTTTGACACCTCATTCTAGCATCATACGAGAACGGAAGCGAGAACGGTAAACATCGAGGTAATGCACAACAAATACATATAGCCTATGTAGTATGTGGCCGTTTCATATACGGTATAGGCAGTGAATATGACGAACTACCGCTGCGAATGTCCCCAGAACGAGAGAAAAATCAAACGTTGTCATCTTTCCTGTTCTCAGGGTCCGGAAACAAGAATGGAATAAATGTGCTCGACAACTGAGAACATTCTCGACCTTTTAGTTCTCCTAGTTCGGGGTTACATTTGTAGTCTGCTTTATCCTATTTTGTATTGTTCTGCATACATTCGTTGTTCTCGTTCCCATTTCCGTTCTCGTTCTCCTTCTCTGCGTTACCTAGCGATTGTAGACCACGGCAAATCGATGCAATTCAGTCGTTTATTGGTCGTGTCATACGGTATACGGGCCCATAAGTGGTACCAGTAGACAACAGGTGCAACTGCATTAAATGCACCTGTAATGTGACGGTAGTTAGAAGGAGTGTTCGAACAATATGCAAAATAGTAGGAACAAGGGAATTAATTGTATACTTTCGAATTATTTATCCATTCTTCTAGTTTTCTGTTTTTTTTTTGGCACTTTGTATTTTGTATTTTTTAAACAATTATGGTATATGACATGAGCTCAATGCACACAACAATTCTACGCCATTAATGCTAGTGGTGAAGGCTGAAGGTGATGACCCTTCAGTCTTCACCACTAGCATTAATGGCGTAGAATTGTTCTTCACAATGATGGTACAAATGTTCGTAATTTTCATCGAGCTTTCCCGACTTGCTTATTGATTGTAATTTTATATACGTAGCAAAGTCAATACGCTACGGAAACTACAGGTAATTAAATGAAATAACATTTTGATAAAGGTGTAGGTTGCTATAATACCTCAACTAAGTACACTGTATTGTGATTTGTAAGTAAGTATTATACTTATTTCCTATCTAAAGATTTATTTATTGTTTAACGTACTCAACATCATGTGGCATCGTTCCTCGAGTCATGTCTTCACACTTCACAGAAAGAGCTATTTTAGATCCATTATTTCCAAGGTTCAAAATTGGAGAAAACAACAGAAGAATCCATGACTTGACTGAAGACGAATCCAAATCAGGGCAAACAGTAACTCGCATATATTACATTGTGCGAAATAATAAAAAACAACGTATAGAGTAGCGAGTGCTTGTCCAAACATCGACTTGGATTCGCTTGCTTGCAGAAAGAACTATGTCCACTGCCAAAGTTAACGACAAGATTTCTTTGGACAGTGCTATTAATACGTGCCATGCACGTGGGTATCAATTAGCGGCGCTCACGTGCTTGTTGGTATGTTGGTACTTAGCAATACGATGTGTGCCAACTGCCAAACTAGGAGTGATTCACCATGAATGCTCGAAGTCTTTCAGTGTAGACATCAAATTGAGTGTATAAGAGCTGGGATGTTGTGATGGATGAGGTTATGGATGAGATTGGATTGGCTCGTTGGTGCAGTGTTTATTTATTTATTTTATTGTAATTAAGGCCAGTGTAGGGTACAATGCCTCTTTAGCCTGATGAGTGATGAGTGATGATTGATGAATGATAATGAGAAAGGGAGGAGGGAAAGCCTGGTACCAGAACGTAGCCTACTCGTGTCGAAAAGTACAAAGGGGACCATCGGCTTTACGTCCCATCCGAAAGGACGGTGTAACTTTGACCAGTCATATAGGTTTCTCCACTAACCTGGACTGTCGAGCAGTTGACGAGAAGAACGAAGCTGTTACACAAGCTTTCGAACCCTCCAATCTGCTCTAACCAACGGTAACAGTGTTTCGGAGAAGAGTGGTCCATCCACCTCCTGACCTAAGCCGATGTTGCTTAACTTCGGTGATCGTATGGGAACCGGCTAAGCGACCGCGGCTAAACCGTTGGCATTTTTATTTTATATACAAATCTCGACAGCTCCTTTTATTTAAATACTAGCGAGTACCCGGCATGCGTTGCAATACCACTGAAAAAAAAAGTGTGTTGTAATTGTGTTTATTGAAGTGCTTTTTGATACACAATATTTTTTGTTTTTCTGTCTGGTGCGTATACGACACTTTCGAGTCTTGCTTCCCGTTGCTCGTCTGTTTCACACGATCTGGCTTGAGCATTGTGAGCTCGGACGGTTTCGAGTCTTGCTTCCCGTTGTTCGTCTGTTTCTGATGCTCGTGATGCTCTTTTCTTTCTTGCTTGAGGTGTAGATCGACCGATATTGTTTCGTTTGGGTGGCATAGTTGAATTAACAGCGAATTAAGTTTATTACATTAAACGCAAAAAAATGGTCGGTCACGTGAACTCCTTATCATTGGATAAACTATGGATTCGAATGTGTCCAACCCAAGTACCAAACGTAACTAAGTAAACATCTATAGTTCACAACGAACACACGCGAACTGTGTCACAACTATTTGTCACTGACTCTACCGGTGTTTATGTGCCTGTGTGGCTAGTAGGTATAGTACACGAAGAGTCATCTCAACAATACGCAGCGCTTTAGTCTCGGTTCTACCAGATTGCGCGACTCTTGGTGTGTCACTTGGTGAACTGTCGCTAAACTATGATGTACACACTTTTGTTATTACATTCAGAAACATTCGCGGGCATGCGCACAACAATTCATCAAAGTTTGTTGAGTTGTGCGTACGCCCGCGAATGTTTCTGAATTAGGCGGCCGGGGTAAGGGCCGGGTGGTTTTTAAATAACGATAACTCTAGATTTGTAGTGAGTGATTCCATTTTCTGTTTTTGAACCCCCCCCCCCCAACTGCTACGGCCGCGCCTTCGACCTCGTGAAGGAGTTACAACAAAATGCATAGCATAGAAACCTTCCCAGTGAAAAAAAATATATGTGCCTAGTTGCATGGTGATATGTCTAACGGTGTCGAATTCAATTCATTGGTGAGCCCTCTTTGCAGGCACCGATCACCACGTGGGGAAGTTACAGCAAAATGGATAGCATAGAAACCTCTCCCGTGAAAAAATACATATAAGTGCAAAGTTTCATGGTGATATGTACCAACGGTGTTGAAGTCAATTCATTGGTGAGCCCTCTTTGCAGGCACCGATCACCACGTGCAAAACCAAAATGGATAGCATAGAAACCTCTCCCGTGAAAAAATACATATAAGTGCAAAGTTTCATGGTGATATGTACCAACGGTGTCGAAGTCAATTCATTGGTGAGCCCTCTTTGCAGGCACCGATCACCACGTGCAAAACCAAAATGGATAGCATAGAAACCTCTCCCGTGAAAAAATACATATAAGTGCAAAGTTTCATGGTGATATGTACCAACGGTTTCGAAGTCAATTCATTGGTGAGCCCTCTTTGCAGGCACCGATCACCACGTGCAAACCCAAAATGGATAGCATAGAAACCTTCCCCGTGAAAAAATACATATATGTGCCAAGTTTCATGGAGATCGGATGAATGGTTTAGTAATGTATAAAGGACATACATACATACATACATACATCTTTATTTTATATATATATATATATATATATATATATATATATATATATATATATATATATATATATATATATATATATATAGATAGATATAATTTCCTTGAACATTCATGTTTTGAACATGGTTTGTTTCAAAGTTTCATAACTTGATAATTAGTTGTTAGCATTTCCTCAGGAGTAGGTTACGTCTGTCGTCTGATCATGATGCGCGCTGAGTGCGGGAGTGCCCCTCCTACGCGGTGACGCAATCCAAGCTAAATGAAGCGTCCTGCCTGGTAACTTGTGCATGAGGGGGGGGGGGGGGGCAACAAGGCTGTTGAAGCGACCTTCTTCTTTTTACATTTTGGAAATGTACCAAATAGGCCATTATTTATTTATTTACTCAGTAGGCCGGATACAAAAACTAATATAGATACTTATAAATTTCAGTTTTAAATAAGCCGGAAACATTTGGCCCTCATATGACAAGATCAATAGGGTTGTATGGCTCAGCAATAACACGCGATACTCGTATACGGTAGGTCATGGGTTCGGTTCCCACCAACAGCAATCCAGTCACACGACTGGTTTCGAAGTATCCTACTAACCGCTCTACAAACATTCGTTATAGGCACATCAGTTGCCCCTACATCCGATATTCCTACGAAAACTGAGTATTGAAAATAATCGTGTAATGCAAGCGACATAATACTCCCGCCTCCCACTATTATTAAATATTATTGTTTTCTTCCTGTGCATTATTTCAATTAAGTTTATTCCCACATGTTATTGATAGAATTTCTTATGTCGTATTCAAAGTCATAATTTTCATTACGCTTCGTCTTGTTTTCCGTAGTCAAGGGCGTACTTTAATTGACTGTTCTTGATGTTTTATGCTTGTATTTTAAGTTTCAACTGTGGAACAAATCATAGTAGTGGAATTTTGTATTATGTTGTCCATTTAAAATAAATAAATGAATAATAATAATAATAATAATAATAATAATAATAATAAAAATAATGATAATTATAATAATAATAATACTAATAATAATAATAATAATAAATAATAATAATAATAATAATAATAATAATAATAATAATAATAATAATAATAATAATAATAATAATAATAAATAATAATAATAATAATAATAATAATAATAATAATAATAATTTGTATTTGTATTTATACTCGCGTCTCTACTTAAACGATTAAGTAATAAATAATTATATTAAATAATATTCAGAATTTGTATTTAATATGTATTCTATTAAACAAAAAAAATAACATTCTTCTATAATATGTGATACAGCAGTGAGGTGAAACAAAACAACAGCTCTTCGTTAAAGATGTACCTGGGCTATAGCAGCTACTAATGTACTAGCGTGTTCTGTTAGATTACTATCAATGTTTTATATGTCGTGGGAATTGATCTGTTTCATGAAACAGACACCCAACAACAAAGACAATACTCTAATGGGTCAATGCCCCTGGTAACGAGGGACCCTTCACCTTCCAACACACATGGGCACCAATCATAAACGTCTGTTCACGGTTATCATGATTCAGGGATTCACCAAACCCGATCGCATTTAACTCCATCATTGCATATTCATAACCTTGAAATATTTGGCAGAAACTGAAAGCAAGTGAATGGAGATAGTCTGAACCATGACATCACTCGTTAGCCGTTCATATGCTAAACGCGATATGGGCTTGGTTGGCGCGGCTGTTTGCGTCATTCTTGCTCAGACGTTGGGACAGAAGTCGGCAGCAAACAGCAGACAATGTTCCGGCAATGCTTTTCTCACTCACAAGAACAAAAACAGCCAAATAATAGAATTGAGCTTGACTATTCGTTGATTAAAACACATCGGATTTAGTATACCTGTGCTTCGTTGCATTATTTGTGTTTATAGAGCTACAGACCAACCTAAAAAGGGGCGAAGATAAAGGCCTTTGCATCTCTTCAGTGTTGCCTATTAAACAACTCTAGCCACCTTACCTAATTTCACTTTTATTATAATGATAATAGTAATAAAAAATAAAAAAAATAAAATAATAATAATAATAATAATAATAATAATAATAATAATAATAATAATAATAATAATAATAATAATAATAATAATAATAATAATAATAATTGTCACCACCATCTTTCGGCCGCCACCCTAGGGTGCACTCTCGCATCGTCTTGGCTCAAGAGGAGCCCGATGGTGCAAATGAGAGAAGAGAAGAAGGGAAATAACATAAAAATAATAATAATAATAATAGTAATAATAATAATAATAATAATAATAATTTTTTTTTTTTTTTTTTTTTTTTTCCATATATTTTTTTTAATAATAATTATTTTATTTATTCTTTTTATTATAAAAGTTATCATTTGAACAAAAGCACACAACATTTTTACATCTTCATAAAATCCACAAAGCCCTTGAAAGGGCTTATCTGTGGCATAAACAAGAAAAATACACTCAAACTCACTGACAAGGCTGCACAAAGTTAATGACCTAGGTGTATTGTTGGATGAGAAGTTTCTATTTCTAGATCATATAGTCAAGATTAAAAGTAAAGCAATGCAAATGCTGGGCATGCTGTAAAGGCATACCAACATCAATTGCCCGAAGGCGCTGAAGTTGTATTTCACATCACTAGTTCTTCCTATCGTGGAAGATGGAGTGCAGCAGCACCGAGTAATTTAAATCTTTTAAACAGTGTTGTTTCTTTCTTTTGTTATATAGTGCGCAAAAGAGTGCCGGGTCTTAATCATCTCTCAAATAGTAATATTTTACTTGAACTGGGAATTGGCACAATAGAACAGCGCAGACTGAAGTCTGATCTTATTTTGTTACACACAATTTTTAATGGTCACGTGCAATGCAAACACATCCTACAATACCTGGGTGTGCGGGTACCATCCAGGAGGACTCGGCAGTGTAATTTATTTCACATATGTACTCCACGAACTGAAATAGAACGCCGATCGTTCCTCACACGGGCCACTACGCTGTACAACTCGCTGCCTTCGGACGTTGATATCTCTTTACCACTACGACCATTCATTAAATCCTTCATATCTCATCTTGATAGAAATTAATTGCATCTGATGTTGTTTCTTCTTTACACTATGTACTACACTACACTGTTGTCTAATGCAGCTTCTTCATTCC